>BSBM01001261.1:1637500-2217500 GCA_027924585.1 Larix kaempferi
CTTCCTGAATGGTGTAATTGAAGAAGAAGTGTACATAGAAAAACCACTTGGATTTGAGGTAGAATATGGAAGAACTCATGTATGCAAACTGAAGAAGGCTTTGTATGGGTTGAAGCAAGCTCCTAGAGCTTGGTACGGAAGTATTGACAATTTCTTGACAAGCATGGGCTTTACCAAGAGTAAAGCTGATCCTAACCTTTATCTCAAAGTTATGAATGATGAACCTGTTATATTATTATTGTATGTAGATGATCTATTTCTGACTGGAAATGAGAGACAGATTATCGAGTGCAAGAATAAGCTCTCTTCAGAATTTGAAATGAAAGATCTCGGATTGATGCACTACTTCTTAGGCCTGGAAGTATGGCAAGACACAAAAGGAATCTTTCTAAATCAGGGTAAGTATGCTGTGGAGATTTTGAAAAGATTCGATATGTTGGACTGTAAAGCCATGGCCACTCCCATGAACTCAAACTTGAAGTTATTAGTAGATAACTCATCAGAGTTAGTGGACATAACTCTGTATAGACAGATTATTGGATCATTAATGTATTTTACTAACACTAGACCAAACATATGTTTTGCTGTGAATACCTTGAGTCAGTATTTGGTGGAACCTAGAAGAGTTCACATGACAGCTGCAAAACATGTGATGAGGTACTTAAAAGGTACAATAGATTTTGGTCTTTACTATGGTGGAGATCATGATTTAAATTTGCATGGCTACACTAATACTGATTGGGCAGGAAGTGTATCAGACAGGAAGAGTACATCGGGAGGATGTTATTGTCTGGGATCTGCTATGATCTCGTGGTATAGCAGGAAGCAGTCTAGTGTGGCTCTCAACACAGTTGAAGCAGAATACATAGCTGCTTGCTCTGCCAGTTGTGAAGCAGTATGGCTTCATAAGTTATTATCAGGACTGTTTGACTTAGAGATGGAACCCACTATGATTCTGTGTGATAACCAGAGTTGTATCAAGATGACTGAGAATCCAGTATTTCATGATAAGTCAAAACACATAGAGATCTGTTATTTCTATATATGGGATATGGTGCAAAAAGGAGCTATCAAGCTCGAATATGTGAGCACAGATGAGAAAATTGCTGATATCCTAACCAAACCTCTGTCTCGTGTAAAGTTTGAGCATTTCCAAGACAAGCTTGGTGTAGTTCAAAAGGACTCTCCTCGAAAGGGGGAGTGATATGATAGATAAAGATATCTTTGGGTACTAGTATCGATGTGGATACCTATATTGATGATGAGATTGCTTATCTAGATTATAAGTTTGCTTGTTTTGATGAGGATACTTGCATCTATGTTTTTTTTGCTTGTATTGATAAGGATACTTGCATCTATGTTATGTTTGCTTGTATTGATGAGGATACTTGTATTGATGATGTGTATACTTGTATTGGTGAGGATACTTGTATTGATGATGTGTATACTTGTATTGATGAGGATATTAGTATTGATGATATGTATACTTGTATTGATGATACATACTAATGATACCTGTATTGATGAGGATACTGTATCGATGATGTGCCTACCTGTTTCAACGATAAGGTTGAAGATGAGGTTGTCTGTTCCGACGATGAGGTCGATGGAGGATTGTATCATCCTTGGACTTCAGTCCTAAAGTTATCCGTAGAGAGATGTCTTCAAGAATGTTGTTCCTAGCGAACGATGGAGGATTGTATCATCCTTGGACTTCAGTCCTAAAGTGATCCGTAGACAGATGTCTTCGAGAATGCGGTTCCTAGTGAACGATGGAGGATTGTATCATCCTTGGACTTCAGTCCTCTAAAGTGATCCATAGACAGATGTCTTCGAGAATGAGGTTCCTAGCGAACGATGAGGATTGTATCATCCCTGGACTTCAGTCCTAAAGTGATCTGTAGACAGATGTCTTCGAGAATATGGTCCTTAGTGGACGTATATAGGACTGCATCGTCCCTGAGCATTTGGTTCAAAATGTACATGATAGGATTGCATCATCCTTGGACTTATGTCCTAAAGTGATAAGGACTAATCATCCTGTTAATCGATTGGGATTGCATCGTCCCTAGACATGGTGAGGTGTCTTAAAGTGATAAGGACCAATCATCCTGTTAATTGATTGGGATTGCATCGTCCATAGACATGGTGAGGTGTCTTAAAGTGATAAGGACTAATCAACCTATTAATTGGTTGGGATTGCATCGTCCCTAGACATAGTGATGTGTCTTAAAGTGATAAGGACTAATCATCCTGTTAATTGATTGGGATTGCATCGTCCCTAGACATGGTGAGGTGTCTTAAAGTGATAAGGACTAATCATCCTGTTAATCGATTGGGATTGCATCGTCCCTAGACATGGTGAGATGTCTTAAAGTGAGAGGGATTGATCATCCCGTAAGTGGATTAGGATTGTATCATCCTTGGACCTATGTCCTAAAATGAGAGGGATTGATCATCCCGTAATTGGATCATGTGTATTGCAGGATATGCTGTTGTTGTGCTGATGATTGTGTGATGACGATGCTGATGATCGTGTGATGATGATGCTGATGATCGTGTGATGACGATGCTGATGATCGTGTGATGACGATGCTGATGATCATATGATGACGATGCTGATGATCGTGTGATGACGATGCTGATGATCATGTGATGATGATGTAGCTGTTCGAGTGCTGCAGAAGATGAAGACTCAGTACTGAAGATGTTGATGTTCCAGTATTAAAGATCTTGAAGATGTTCCAGTAACCGCTTGAGTTACTGATGATGTATAAAGAAAGCTTCCAATGATTTATAGATGTATCATGTATCATGTAGTCGATGACTCCTTGCTCCTGTAGTTGTTGTTATAATATCCTTCTCGTTAAGGGGGAGTGTTGAAATATTGTAACTTCAAAGAATATTATATTTGTATTATTCCGGAGATGTTTTATTCCTCCGACGGGACCCTATTGTATATCCAGATATGTTTATTCCTCCATTGGATTATGGGAACTAGGGTTATTAGATCTCCTATGTAGGGATTGGCCCGAAGTTATTTTATCGGAGGTTATTAGACTCAAATTGACAAGTCGGCCTCATAGGGTAAAAAGTCAGTTGGAAAACAAGTATAAGTAGAGGAGGTTGTTCCTCACTTAACTCACTTGTCCTCACACTTCACTTGTGCGCATAGGAGAGAGAAAGTTCTGCATTTGGAGGAGAAGGAGCTCTTGTTGTGGTCTACTATCTTGTATTGGGTTGATTATCTATATTGAGGAAAGCTTTGCTGGGTTTTCTACCCCATGAGGGTTTCCTAGGGTAAATCTGTGTCTATCTTGTGATTATGTTTCTTTCAGTGATCTTGCTTGTGCATTTATGCTGGAATTTAACAATTTTCAATTATGAAATATGTGCACAATTTCAAGTTAACTTATATATATGTGTGTGTTGGGTCACATTCTTGGTCTAATTTAAAACCAAATGTTTTAAAATATCTACCCAAGAAAAAAATGAGATGCGGACTTGTACTACTATGAGACTGGATTCTTCAAAGATGCTCAACCATTGGGTGGGATTCCATAATGAAAAGAGACCTACATATCCAACCAACAATTGAGCAAGCAACCTCGTACTATGGTTATGCTATATTCAACATGTAAGCAATCCGGTGATTGGCTATATTATCTATCCCCTTGGTAATTAACCACACAGTCTTACACATTCCCCATGACGATTTTAAATGAAACATAAATATTTTTCATAAAAGAACCACATTCCTAACCACCATATGTAACATGAGCTATAGATATCATAGCTTGATTGCAACAATCCATAGATCCAACAACCGTGAAGTATGTTATAAGTTTACTGATCTTTCGATCTATTTATGTTATATGCTCAACTATTGGGGGCCCTAAGCAGAATAAGAGAGTATGTACACATTTTTGGATAGTAAAACCATAAAAGAACAAAATAGGAGAGCATGTATTGTCATAGAATTGTGCAAAGCAATGAAAAAGGAAATTCTAAGGTTAACAAGAGGATCAAACTACTTTAATTTTTTATGAAATATGTATAAGTTTGTGGGTGGCTCAATGGAGTTCAATCTTTACATTTTGTTAGTTGTTTGTTTTGGATCTTTATTACTTTAGTTTTGCTTCAATAAAGACGACGGTGCAACACATCAAAACCAGTTATAGAAAAATACTAATGGTTGTGACCGTTAAGGTTATGCAAGAGAAAAAACTAGATGCAATTCTTACTTCAAGAAGTTAATGTAAGATGTAGCAATTCTTATTTACCTTAAGATGTAGCAATGTAAGATGTAGCAATTCATCCAGAAGCTGCCCTTGTAATGTAAGATGTGTGCAATTCTTACTTCTGCCTCCAACCTTCAGTTTTGCTTGAAAATATTTATTAGCTCATTCTACATAATACCTTTTTGGATTTTGCAACCCATAAATATTTTCAAGCAAAACTGAAGGTTGGAGGCAGAAATAAACACAAAGATTATGCAGAATGAGCTACAGCTCTTCAATACTTATTGATAAACGGAAGATCAACTAATGCATTACAAACCAAATCTGAATGTGTATTTAAACACTTATGGAAACCCTAAAAGGTATAACCTAGCTTTTGCATGCATGCAAAGCATGTTGTTGCATGTTTTGTTAACTGAAATTCTAAATAGGAACTAAAGCAAACGCTAAAGCTGACAAAAGTAATTACTATTTCTAACACTCCCGCTTAATTACTACTACTAAATACTGCAGCTTTTACAATGCCTAAATTATCTCTATGGGTTTCAAAATTTTATTTTTCCAATGGCTTTGTGAATATGTCAGCCAATTGGTCAATCGATTTACAATGCTCAACATGAACTTCACCATTGTTCACAAGTTATCTTATGAAGTGATATCTGGTATCAATGTGCTTGCTTTTCTGGTGAAAACATGGTTCTTGGATAGAGCGATTGCTGAATGGTTGTCACAATAGATTATTGTTGGTCCTTCTTGTTTATGTTGAAGACCTTCTAAAACTCTATGTAACCATACTACTTGACATGCTACTAATGTTGCTGCTACATACTCTGCTTCTACTGATGAAAGTGTCACAATGGGATGCTTCTTGGATTCCCATGAAATCACCCCTGATCCAAGATGAAAAACATGACCGGAAGTGCTCTTCCTGTCGTCCACACTTCCTGCAAAATCACTATTAGTGAAACCTGTCAAAACATCATACTCATTGCTTGAGTATAAAATTCCATAGCTTGAATTCCCTGCAACATATCGTAAGATCCTTTTTCCAACTTGCCAATGCAAGTCTTTAGGTGACTCCATGAACCTGGAAATCAATCTGACAGCATACATAATATCTGGTCTCGTAGCTGTGAGATACATGAGACTTCCTACAAGTCTCTTAAACAATGTTGGATCTACTTTGGGACTGTCATCTTCTTTTCTCAACTTTGTACCTGTTTCCACTGGTGTAGGTGTCGGTTTGCAATTAAGCATTCTGAATCGCTTAAGAACTTCATTAGCATATTTATTTTGAGAAATAAATATACCTTTTTCTTATTGTTCTACTTCTAAGCCAAGAAAGAACTTCATTAATCCAAGGTCTGTCATCTCGAACTCTTTCTTCATAGCTACCTTGAACTCATCTACCACTAGTACAAATGAGAGATAAGTGACTAGGTGACTAAAAAAGTTAGTCACCACAGTTTTTGCAAGGGATAAATGACCAAAATTGAGCAATTTTAAGTGAGCCAACTAAAAACAACTAAGATAAATGACTAAGTTAGTCACTGGATAAAATATATGACTAGATAACAAGTGACTAAAATAAAAGTGACTAACGTAAATGACTAATTTAGTCACAAGAATATAAATATGACTAGCTAACAAAGACTAAGAATATGAATTAGTCGTTTATGTTAGTCATTGTTAGTTGTGTCACCCCGTCAATGGAAAATTACAATTTTACAATTTACTAAATTTTAACACCGCAAATGGATTTGGAGACGCCTTTTAGATGTTGATGGTCAACATCAACATGGTTTCAAAGTTGTCGGAACATGATTCCAAACGTGAACCTATTAAACCTTTTTGCAAAATCATTTCGTTTGTACTGCCATGTCCAATTTGATGTTCTTGTCACGTCCATATCTTATTTTGAATTTTTTTTTATCATATCACTCTTTCAGTAGACTTACCAAGTCATATCATGTGCATCGTCATAGTCCAGTCGGTGTCATATTTTTGCAAATGGTTGTTTCTCACCAAATGCTTCATCATGTCATGGGGTCTATACTATTGTGTTCAATTCATTGCTCTGATCATCTCCATATTTTGTTTTCCAAATTCCAAGTCTGTTTGACCCTTTCGACGGTCAGTCAAAGTTTCGACAAGTTAAAATCTATTACATCTTGTGAGTTAAAATTCATAATTTTTGCATCCTCTGATTAATTTATTGGTCACGTCCTTCGTCCTTTTTTTTCTATGCTTATATCCACAAAGTTTTAAATATTCCCCATAGGTACCTCTTTGCAAAAAAAAATCCAATATCCTTTTATATTTGAAAATTTGAAAAGACCCCTAAAAGCATCTCTTCTTCTAGGTTTTCCTTAGCCCCTCCTTTTTATTTTTCCCAAGTTTAATGTAGATATTGGATTTAGAGACCCCCTCATGTGTCATAGCTCGACAATGGAAAATATTGCATTTTTTTACAAGGGGGTCTAAATATATATAGATCAGTTTAGTGCTAGTGATTGTGACGTCCTAGCGAGACATCAAATTGAGGACGTGTCTAATGTCTAGTCTCCTTTCATGCAATAGTGACTCCATATTTCCCCTCATTCTGTCATCTTGACTTTAGAAGAACTCATAGATAAGATTGATACATTATCGTCATCATGTGTACTCAATATAGACTCATAAATACATGGTATTATATGGTTTAATGCATTACTAACCTAATAAAAATATCTATTACTAAAATTTGTTATTCTCATGGATGTCATTTAAGTTCACCATCAAAAAATTATTTTTCTCGCTAATTTTCATTATTCCATCCCTAAATATATAATTTGAAATGGAATACCTTCGTTTTAATTGATTTTATTATATATGTTTTACATGTGTTTGTGTTTGTGTTTTATTTTTTGGAATTTCTAAATTTCATTGATATATATGTGCATAAAGCCGCAAAAACCCAAAGAAATGTTGATAAATCCCGCTTAGTTCAAGAAATCACAGTCCAAGAAGTCACAGTTGAAGAAGAAGTAGTGCAGAAATAGTTCCTTGCATATTGATGTGCCACCTGCCCATCTATTCCTCACATCTACTCATCCAGGTAGTTGTCATGTTAATCACTAATTTGGGATTTGGCCATTGCAAATAATCACTCTGCAATCTGATAAAATTGAAATGAATTTGGTGCACTTATGAGTTTTCAAGGGCATACACGAAAACTTGTACCATTGGGGAAGGATCTCGAATTTTTGGGATTTCATGGTGGAGAACAGGGGAGACAATCTGAAGGAGAATTCATTTGAAGTGCATATGGGGCAAGATTGAAGAAAAAAACCCCAAGTAGAGGGGATTCAAACTGGTATTCTCCCAAAGGCATGACAAAATCATCATCCTTGGACAGAGAAAGCTAGTCTCCCTCTCATTAAATTTTTTCCAGCAGCTCCGCCGAGAAAAACTAGAGCAGTTTATGTGATGTCAATAAATATTCAATCAATAGCGAGGATGTTCACATACAAGGTATCAAATGTGCAAATATATAAGAATCCTTAGTTTTTAATTGCAAGGATAGAAATGGCACACTTAAATTTTGTTTTCAGTAAGTTGATTGAACAATTTTTCTATAGTTTTGAATAAGGAAGTCCTCTAGGGTTTCTGGTGAGTGGGTTTGGTTATTTCCATGTCTAAATTGGATATTCTTAATAGAAATTCATTTTTATATTTGTGTGAGGTGGATGAATATTATGATATTTTTTTTAAGAATTTATCCAATGGGTACCCATCTAAAGTCTTTGCAATGCAGCTATGCCGAATTCTCATGGCGCAGGTCACGGCACAACTAGAGGAACAAAGGTATGTTGTACAAATATATCTACCAGTGTGCCTAAAGGCATATATAAAGCAAACCATATCATGCTCCCACATCCTCCTCAACCACCATTAAGTTGCTATTATGCTCATACAACAAAATTTGCAGATGGGGACGAAATTTTGTTTTATTAGGAATGAAGAAAATGCTGAAAACCCAATGGTTGGCAAGGCACATGAGGAAGAAATCACTACAAAAAATGAAGTTGTATTGAATCCAGTATTTGGTTTGATCAATCTTGATCAAGAGCTACAGGACCAACTTGATGGAATGTGAGTTTAGTCACTCTCACTGCTAGATGAAATCATCATGTTTGTTGCCAAGCTTCCGGAATCTTTAAATATAATATTTACACTATTGATGCATCTAAATCCAATGAAGGAGAGTATTCAAAAGTTCAAGTATCTAATGAAAAAGAAAGGAATCATTCTTTTGAACTGGATATGATGTTTCAAAGAATAAGAAGAAAGGTTGATTCTTTGAAGAAGAGCATATGGGTGCAAAAGGAAATACTGAAAAAAAAAGTACCATTTATCTTGTAGTGAATCTCTCAGACAAGATGCAGAAGACTCGGAGACTTTGCAGCTAGAGTTAGAGTCTTCAAAGGTTATTTTTTCTTATTTTCCTATCATCTTTGAGGTTTTGTGTTAATGTAGTCTCAAGCTAGAGTAGATTTCTATTGTTTCAATGACTAGCGTTTGTTGATGTATATGTAACTTCGGAATGTATTTCATCCATGTATTTCATTTATATATTATTGTACTCCTATAGAGATGTGTCATTCCTCTATACGGAACTGTCATCATGTGTACTGACAAGTGTCGCAAGTATGTTAACTTGCCGATGGGTTATTAGACCACCATGTGTGGGGTCGGCCTTGATTTATATATTATATGGTTGGTGTACCCAGCTAGACAAGTAGGCCCCACAAGGTTATTGGGAAAACAGGACAAGTATAAATAGAGATCGGGAGATCTCTATTTGGATCATTCGGAAACTCATTCGTCCTTCACTCAGAAAGTGGCACACTAGTGAGGAGGAGGATCATCTGCTACTAGGAGACTATCTCTGTGTATTTTGGTTGTACTTTGGTTGAGCCATTGCTCTCTCTATCTCTGAGGAAGTTGTGGGGTTTTTCACCTTAGGGTTTTCCCCACAGAAACTCTGTGTCTCTTGTCTCTCATGCTTTTGCTTCTTGTGATGATTGACAGGTTTGTTATGATTGATATGCATTGATAAACTGTACATGTTATTCTCTCAGTAAAGATCCTAGAGTATTGTGAATTAATGCTCAAAATTTAACATGGTATTAGAGCTAACCTGAGAAGAAGACATTGTGCAGTGACGGAAACCAAGGGTTTCTTGTCTATTGGGTTTCTCTCCACAAATTTTGGAAAATTAGTATAGTAGATTGACTCTACTCATCAAGGAGAATCTATTTGTCCAATCATAATTCAATTCTGAGCATTTTCAGATTTGGCCCTAAAACTTAGGGTTTCCACAAAAATAGGAATTTCTTGAATCTGAAGACATAGCTGGAAGCTCCTTGAAAAAATCAAAGTTTAGAGTTTGGATCGAGATTTTTGGCTGGGTAGATCTTTGGGAAAGTCAAACCCTAATTTAGGGTCCTCCTTAGTGAACCTGGAAAAACAAAAAGGCATTTCTGAAAGGTGAATCTTTGTAGATCTCAAATTCTGAATACACCAAGCTGATCAGCTCTTCAAGGTGCATCTTTCTACCCTTTCAGAAAGTTGAAATTCATATTTTGAATTTTTAGGGTTTTTTCGACAAACCCTAATCTGGAACTAGATCCAGTTTTTCAGCCAGTCAAGTGGTAAGACCTAAATCTTTTCTATTTCCATTTGAAGTACTCTTTAAGATGTCTCACCACGCCAAGCTTGAGGATAAGCTTGAAGGGGCTGATCACTTCCAAGCCTGGAAGTATAGGATTGGGTTAATCCTGGAAGAGAATGAGTTGGACTCATACATAAAAGAAGACATCCCTATCCCAGAGGATGAAGAGGATAAGATATTGCATAAGAAGAACTTGGTCAAGGGAAAGAGAATCATTGTTGATTCTATCAAGGACCATCTCATCCCACATGTGTCATCTCTAAAGACACCCAAAGAAATGTTTGATTCTCTGACTAAGCTATTTGAAGGGAAGAACATAAATCGAAAGATGACCCTGTGGAACCAATTGAAAGGAGTAAAGTTTCAGAATGGAGAAACGATTCAATCTTATTTTTCTAAGGTCTCTTAAATTAAGGAACAACTGGAAGTGGTGGATGAAATGGTGGATAATGGTGAAGTTGTCATGACCACTCTAAATGGCCTACCCAGGTCATGGGATTCCTTTATTCAAGGAATTTGTGCAAGAAAGAAGTTGATCTCCTTCAACAGACTGCGGGAAGAATGTTCACAAGAAGAAGCAAGGCTTGTGGCCCGAGAAGAAAAGATGGGAAGTGAAGATCAAGCTCTCACAGTACACACCAAGAAAGGAAGGTCAAAGAGAGAGCACTCTCATGCCAAGAAATCTTCACACTTTCATCAACATAAAGATAAGAAAGATCTCAGATGCTTCACATGTAATGAGAATGGTCATTTTGCTTCAAAATGTCCCAAGAACAAAAGGAACAACAACATCAAGAAGAAGAAGGGCAATAGGAAAAGAAATCATGCTCATGCTGCTGAAGATGATGAAGTACCCAAGAAGAAGGCTAGAGCAGAAAGTGACGATGATGACTCATCAAGCGAAGAAGAGTATGTTCTGATCTCTGCTCTCACAGGTACTATCTTTCATGGTTGTAATGATTGGCTTATTGACAGTGGGGCTTCTAAACACATGACTAGGTTTAAAGAATCTTTTGTAAATCTATCTGAACATGAATCACCCCATAAAGTGAAACTTGGGGATGACTATCAATACCCCATCAAAGGAAGTGGTGAAGCCTCCTAGAACCTAGATTCTGGAAAATCCTTGAAGATGAAAGAAGTTCTTTATGTACCTGGGCTCAAGAAGAATCTACTCTCCATCTCCGCATTGGATGCAAAAGGAATGAGGGTTGCATTTGTAGATGGCCAAGTCCTAATGTGGCCAAAGGGTAAAACTATTGATGATGCAGTAGTGATTAGAGAGCAAGAGGGAGGTTTGTATAAATTGAAGGGACAACCTGAACATGCCATGGTGCATGATTCCATGGAGCCAAATGAACTTTGTCATAGAAGACTTTCACATATGCACTACAGAGCATTACCAATTGCAAGTAAGGTTGTAGAAGGTCTTCCTGAAATCAAGACCAAGCATGAAGGTGTTTGCAAAGGATGTGCAAAAGGAAAGAACATAAAGAAGGCATTTCCAAGCAGTGAAAGCAAGGCAAAAAGTATCTTGGAAATTATCCACTCCGATGTATGTGGTTCGATGTCATCCAGTTCTCTGAGGGGGTATGTTTACTATGTATCTCTCATTGATGACTTCTCCAAGAAGATTTGGGTTTAATTCTTGAAGAACAAAGATGAAGTGTTTGATAAGTTCAAGGAATTCAAAACCTTGATGGAGAATCAAACTAATAAGAAAATCAAGACTTTCAGATCCAACAATGGTGGAGAATTCACTTCAGGTGACTTCAAGAAACTTTGCAGTGATTCAGGGATTAAGAGGGAGTTGGCTGCTCCTTACAATCCACAACAGAATGGAGTTGCAGAAAGAAAGAATAGAACAATCATGGAAGCAACAAGGGCAATGTTGCATGACCAGGATCTACCTATGCATCTATGGGCAGAAGCAGCTAGGATAGCTGTATATGTGCAGAACATAACACCCCACAAAATATTGGACAACAAGACACCAGAAGAGGTCTTCTCTGGTAAGAAACTTGAAGTCAGCCATCTCAGAATATTTGGTTGTCCAGTATACACTCATGTCCCAAAGGAAAAGAGGACCAAGCTAGATCCTTCAGGAAAGAAGGGTATCTTTGTGGGTTACAGTGAAAGCTCGAAGGCTTACAAAATATACTTTCCAGGTTTCAAGAAGATTGATGTCAGTAGGGATGTAACATTTGACGAAAACTCAGCATTCATCAAATCAAGGAAGACACCTGTTGAAGTTTATGAAGAACCCAAGGAAACTAGATTTCAAGACACTACCATGACTGAAGCAATTCCAGATGTTGATCGTGAAATTGAAGATCCACAACAACCTGTAGATCCACCACATTAGGACAACTCTCACAAGAGGAAACCTGCATGGGCTAGAGAGCTCATTCAAGATGCAAAAAGATTTGGCATTCCAGAAGAAGAACGCAGAGCAAAGAAGAGAACTAGATCTCATACCAGCTATGTTGCTTTACTCTGTTATATCATGAACAAATAACCTTCCAATTACGAAGAAGTAGCGGAAAAGAAAGAATGGAAGGATGCCATGGTCGAGGAATACCAATCAATAATGAAGAACGATGTTTGGGATGTTGTCCCAAGACCTGAAGGGAAGTCTGTTGTGACTTCCAAATGGATCTACAAAATCAACCATGCTGCATATGGTAGCATAGAAAAATACAAGGCAAGATTCGTAGCTCGTGGCTTCTCTCAGAAAGAGGGAATATATTATGAAGAAACTTTTTCTCCTGTAGCCAGGTACACTTCCATCAGAACAGTACTTGCCCTGGCTGTAGCAATGAAATGGAAGATACACCAGATGGATGTCAAGACTGCCTTCTTGAATGGTGTAGTTGAAGAGGAAGTATATGTGGAGCATCCACTCGGTTTTGAAACACATGACAG
Organism: Larix kaempferi; assembly: GCA_027924585.1. NCBI lineage: Eukaryota > Viridiplantae > Streptophyta > Pinopsida > Pinales > Pinaceae > Larix > Larix kaempferi. Next base: position 1,650,383 of record BSBM01001261.1, read on the forward strand.
GGAGTCATATGTGTGCAGATTAAGGAAAGCCTTGTATGGCTTGAAGCAAGCTCCCAAAACTTGGTATGGTAGGATGGACAGTTTCCTATCTAGTTTGGGCTTTACCAAGAGTAAAGCGGATTCCAACCTTTACTACAAGGTTGAGGAAGGAAATCCTGTTATACTACTTCCATATGTAGATGACCTGTTTGTAACAAGAGATGACAGATTGATTGCCGATACAAAGAGGAAGCTTGCTTCCAAGTTTGATATGAAGGACTTAGGGATGATGCATTATTTCCTAGGTTTGGAGGTGTGGCAGAGTGCAGATGGGATCTTCCTTGGACAAGGGAAGTATGCAGCAGATATCCTGAAGAGGTTCGGGATGATGGATTGCAAGGCCATGGCCACACCTATGGCATCGAACTTGAAGCTTCTGTGTGATGCTTCATCTGAGCCAGTTGATGTCTCTATGTATCGTCAGATGATTGGGTCCTTGATGTACCTGATGAACACAAGACCAAATATTTGCTTTGCAGTGAACACATTGAGCCAGTTCCTGACGGATTCGAGGGGTGTTCACCTGGTTGTTGTGAAACATATTCTGAGGTACCTGAATGGTATAGTTGATTATGGGCTCAAGTATGAAGCGAATCAAAAGTTTAACCTGTAGGGTTATGTTGATTCAGATTGGGCAGGCAATGCTGCAGATAGGAAGAGCACATCAAGGTGCTGCTTCAGTATGGGATCAGGTGTGATCTCTTGGTTTAGCAGGAAGCAGTCTTGCGTATCACTGAGTACAGCTGAGGCAGAGTATGTTGCAGCCTGTTCAGCTAGTTGTGAGGCAGTATGGCTTCGGAAGCTACTGTCTGAGTTATTTGATCTCCCGTTGGATACTACTGGTATCTTCTGTGATAACCAGAGTTGTGTGAAGCTGTCTGAGAACCCAGTGTTTCATGACAGGTCGAAACACATAGAGATCAAATATCACTATATCAGGGATATGGTGCAGAGAGGAGCAGTGAAGCTCCTGTATGTTGTGACGAATGAGTAGATTGCAGATGTGCTGATGAAACCACTAGCCAGAGTGAAGTTCGAGTACTTCAAAGAGAGGCTTGATGTTCTTCAGATTGGTGACACTTCGAGGAAGAAGTGATGGACACATTTGAATAAGCCATTCCTAGCATGGTGGAAGGAGGATCCTTCACATGGTTGTGGATGTAAGCGGTGGATGATGAGCATCAGGACGATGGTCAAGTTACTGCTCTGTATATGCATCAGGATGATGCTGGATATGATCAGTTGGATCATTTATATGTATATATGTATGCATCATGTTGGATGCTGGATATGATTAGTTGGATCATTTATATGTATTTGTATGTGCATCATGTTGGATGCTTGGACCATGTATCTGTATCCGGTGGATACATTGTGTGGATCATGTATCTGTGTATGTATCAGGACGATACATTATATGATCAGGTGGATCATGTATGATGATATGTATCAGGTAGATACTTGGTATGCATCAGGTAGATGCATTGTATGATTAGGATGATCATGGATGACAAGCTTTAGGATGATGCTCCAGATATGCATCAGGACGATGCAGTGATGAGTATCAGGACGATACTCTAGATGATATGCATCAGGATGATGTTATGATGATGATCAGGATGATCATATGTATCAGGTGGATTATGTGTGATGAGTTCCGAAGACACAGATGCACAGTGCCTTTCCGACATGGTGGTAGATGTGTTCTCCCATGTGCGTTGATGTAAGTGTAGAGCCTTTCCGACATGGTGGTAGATGTGTTCTCCCATGTGTGTTGATGTAAGTGCAGAGCCTTTCCGACATGGTGGTAGATGTGTTCTCCCATGTGCATTGATGTAAGTGCAGAGCCTTTCCGACATGGTGGTAGATGTGTTCTCCCATGTGCGTTGATGTAAATGCAGAGCCTTTCCGACATGGTGGTAGATGTGTTCTCCCATGTGCGTTGATGTAAGTGCAGAGCCTTTCCGACATGGTGGCAGATGTGTTCTCCCGTGTGCATTGATGTAAGTGCAGAGCCTTTCTGACATGGTGGCAAATGTGTTCTCCCATGGTCGTTGATGTAAGTGATGTGAGCCTTTCATGGATGGTGGTAGGTTGGTCCTCCCATGCCGGTGAGTGTAAGTGCTATGTGTGTGCATCTGTATTGTGCTTCGTGATACTTTGTGGCCATGGACAGGTTATGCAGTAGCATGTAAAAGGTCCTGGGAGATTTGATAGGTTGAGCTGTGTGCTCGTAATCAGTCCTGGGATGATCTTTCGAGGTTTTGTTGACTCATGTAATAAGTCCTGAGGATTCCATAGTATGGCCAATGATGATGAAGACCTGCAGGTGGTGGGCCTACATCCAGTATGAAAAAGGACTAGCTCTGTAGAACTTCCTATGAGGAGTAGATCCAGATATTGATTGAGATAGCAGCAGCTGTGACGATGATGATGATTCGAGGACGATGCATCAATGACGATGATCCAGAGAAGAAGACTTGTGCTAGTTGATCTGTGTTGAGAAATACCTTCCTAGTTAAGAGGGAGTGTTGATGTATATGTAACTTCGGAATGTATTTCATCCATGTATTTCATTTATATATTATTGTACTCCTATATAGATGTGTCATTCCTCTATACAGAAGTGTCGTCATGTGTATTGACAAGTGTCGCAAGTATGTTAACTTGCCGATGGGTTATTAGACCACCATGTGTGGGGTCGACCCTGATTTATATATTATATGGTTGATGTACCCAGGTAGACAAGTCGGCCCCATAAGGTTATTGGGAAAACAGGACAAGTATAAATAGAGATCGAGAGATCTCTACTTGGATCATTCGGAAACTCATTCTTCCTTCACTCAGAAAGTGGCGCACTAGTGAGGAGGACGATCATCTGCTACTAGGAGACTATCTCTGTGTATTTTGGTTGTACTTTGGTTGAGCCATTGCTCTCTCTATCTCTGAGGAAGTTGTGGGGTTTTTCACCTTAGGGTTTTCCCCACGGAAACTCTGTGTCTCTTGTCTCTCATGCTTTTGCTTCTTGTGATGATTGACATGTTTTTTATGATTGATATGCCTTGAGATACTGTACATGTTATTCTCTCAATAAAGATCCTAGAGTATTGTGAATTAATGCTCAAAATTTAACAGCGGTTGTCATGAAACAAGAAAACAATTTATCTCTACCCTATGCATGTTGTATACAGATCCTATTGCATGGCAGTAAATAATAGGTGAAACCTGTAAATTGCATGGCAGCATATAACCAAACAAACAATAAAATCAGTAATAGACTTTAGTGAACTATGGAATTTCTATCCCACAACAAGACACGTTGGAGCCTCCTCCTAACATCCCATTTCCAATTTTACCTCATAAATTTGACATCTCTACTACATGGGTATAATAGAGAGGTTGTTTAAATATTTGGGAATTTCTTGTGTTGCTTACATGCTCAAATGGAATTTCAGCGTATAAGAGAATATTATATTGTGTCGCATCACCAAGAAGTCCATAAGGGAAGCTCAACAACTGTAGTGCCACTTTTTCTAATATTCAATTCAATTAATTTAAAAGTGAAAAAGACTTAGTCATCGTGATATATGTTTTAAATCAACCACAAAAAAATTACAAACCTGCTTCCTTGATTCAGAAAAAATGATTGTATTCAAATGTTAAATTATCAAAAAGGAAAATGGATGCATTTTTTTTTTGCATCAAGCCCTACAAATTGTAAATTTGCTCTATAGGTTATAAAATTGTAAGATTGAATGCTTAGGTAACCAACAGTTAAAAAAAGAAACTTGAAACTCTTTATAACTAGTATATTGTGCAATTGCTATGATTTTGTTTGGGTTCATTACTTTGGTGAATGCTTTTCCCTATTTTCCTCCTTAACAATGATGAATCATATGCTTCCTTCTGGATCCACACTACTACAATCTACTATGTTGTTTCCCCCTTTTTCATATTTTTTCTAAGCTCTCCCCATCATATTGAGGGTGGATTCTTCCATTCCACCATAGGGGATAGGATTTGTTTCCCTGCCACTGAAGAGATCAGTTCTTCCATTGAAGGGGATGCACCCTTGTGTTCCTCTCTTCTCAAATATGGTGGTTTTTGTCCATCCCCTGAAGGGTAATGATTTGCGTAAAATAGGGGCAATTGTTGTGTTGTTAGAGTGGATGTTGCTAAGATCTTGGGTCCCTCAAATTGTCAAATATTATTTACTTGATTTTGATCATTTTCACTTCTATTTTCTTATTTTGATATTTGATATGGAAACTCATTGATGATCTTGGTGCACATTATGAATTGCAAATTTGTTTAACCCTGCCGTGCTTATTTCCAATAGCTTGCAAATTGTTTTAACCCTCTACTAGGGAAACAACACCTTTACAAGTATGAAACAAGACCAATCTCAAAGTGCGATAGGTGTGCTGGAATATAGGTGTATCTCAAAATGAGGTATGCCTTTCATGCTACCTCTATAATGCAATCTGATCCTTTTAGGACGGACTCACTGTTGTTAGAGTTTGATTGTCATTACACTAATGATGATTTTGATTGTTAACAATCCTCGAATGCACTTGTCTTCAAAACCCTAGACAATGGATACTCCAATGGACTGTACAACAAATCCAATGCAAGCCTATTTCAGGCTGACTGGAAATCACAACAGGGGATCAAACTCTTGGTTTCTTCATTTGATTGATGATATAAACTCCTCCAAGGTTTTATTACATTGCAATATGCCTGGAGGATTTTGAAACTCATTAACTGCAGGGTTGTTTAGTGACTGCTACTGTCAATTTGGGTCAATTTTAAGGCCCAGAATTGCTACAAGGTTGTTGTAGGTTTATGTTTCCTCAAAATAGACTTCCCACAATGTTGTAGGGCATATTGGTACACGCTCAGGTCCACTGCTAAAGCTTTTGTACTGTTGTTACTCCAACAAAACTACCCAGAACCCTTTTAGCTTGCTACTCCTATAGTTTAGGGTTAATAATCTTCAAAAGGTCCTTCTTTAATTCCCAGAATTACTAAAACTTTTTTTAGATTACTTTATAACCTTTCTTTACCACTGTCTGAATACACAAGCTTGTTGTCCATAGCTTCCTAGGCTTGCTCAAAGCCCTATAAGTGCCTAGATCTCATGTAGGGAACACCCATACAAAATGGGGGTAACACTGTAGCTCTAAGGATGTTCTTTAGAATTTCATTTCCCATTAAAAGTTGAGGAACCAAAAAATTTGTTGTGTCCATTATCCAATTTGCAAGAGGTACAAGTTTGATGGATATTATAAATGGATTGTTGCACTATCTTAGTTGAGTTTCCATTATCAGCCCTTGGAATTTACTATTTAGCAATACATTTCAATTGAGGTTGTTGGGCATATAACAGGTTATAAATAATGAATATAGATGATCGTACGTTGACATCCTCCATTCCCATGGTTGTATGATCTTGTTGGTCATTTTCCTAGTTGATTGGGAATTTATTATTATTATCATTGCTGAGTGTTTTAATCATTGCCTGGGGTGTTTTTATTTGTGCATGGGCATTTTTATCACTATTGGGAAAGTTCATTTGGTCTCTGGGTGAGTAAGCTTGTTTTTTAGGAATTTGGCTTGGACTTTGTCTTATACCATGAATTTTCATGTAGTCGATTTATATAATAGATGCTAATATTCATCACTTTATCACATAATCAATGAGTAGCCAATTCCGATGTGTTAATTCATTGCCATTGCATTTGGGATGATATGGAAAAGCCATACCACTTTGAGGTGGTGAAAGCCAATGTTTTTTTACCTCTTTCCTTATTTGGATTGGTCATTTTTAAACAAACCATTGGACAACCTCTCAGGTAGGTCAAAGTATGTCCAGGTTCAATCCACAAGTGACATTATTCAAAATCTTGTATTTCTAAAGATACTAGGATGAAGTGATAACAAAGGTGAAAGCGATTTGCCAAGAGCTGATAAGAATGCACATATATGGTAAATCCTATGTTGCACTAGTTTTTGGGATGGGGGAACGATGAGGATGGGGGGACGAGTCCTAGGGATGCACATATGAACTGGAAAATCACCTATTGAATCATTCAATCCTATGTGATGCAATATGCATGTTCATGCTAAGAACAAGGTTTTTGGATCAGAAGAAGAGAAGAAGAAATTAATGAAGGAAGTTTCTAAACTTGTAGATGGTTTCAATGGAGCAGAGATTCAAAATGTTCTCTGATATTTCATTTGATTTTCTTCGGATTTATTTATAATCCCATCCCTTCATGAAAATATCCTTGCCATCGGATTGAGATGTGGTTTGGCAGGAATGAGAAAAATAATTGTGTACCATAGTTGTTTGTAGTATTTCATATTCCCATCAAAGTATTCATACACAGATGCTTTTCTTTTTGAGCTCACTGTGTGTCACATTTACTAGTGATTTTAAATCCTCATGACATAAATTGTAGTTGTTGATTGATAACTTGTGCTTTCAAATTAACTATATCTCTAGCCACATCATCTAGGTTCTAAGCAATAAGTTTTCATTGTTGATAGGAATAATTTCATTGTTTCACTTTTTGAGATGATGAGGGCTCTTCCTGCTTTCTATATTTGACAAATTCAAATTCTTCTGCATGAATTTTCTGAGGGGTAACTTGGTAAAAATCTTAAGCAGGAAGGATTTTTCTTTCTGATAAGTTAGGAGACTCTGATCCTTCACGATGTAACTTCACCATTTTCATTTTGAAAGTAGGGATCTAGTAACATTCTTCAATTCTAGACTTGGAACTAGAACTAGAAGATCTAGACATGAGTCTTTGTTTCAAATCACGACAATCGAAACGCATCCTATTGAAGAATTTTCTTTTAATATCGAGGGATTTTTGCTAGAGGAGATTTATCCCAGTTATATCATGGGCTATCACCTAGGATATATATATATATATTTCCAGAGTCACTAATGATGTTCATTTTAGTTCATATCTTTCCAGAGTCACCAATGATGTTCAGAATTTGGTAGTTTAGTTATGGCGTTTAAGCAATTATTTGTTGCAAAAGAATCCAACAAAAGCATACCTATCATGTCTGTGACCATTGTTTTCTTCAATTAAGAAAAAATGTTGAATCTAGATTCTCATTAAGTGGCCCCATACCTATAAGAGTCTCCTTAATGTAGTAGAAAATAGCCTCCAAATAAAAACCAGAAAGGACAAAAAAAAAAATTTGAAGTCTCAATTATTTTCACCTAAATTGACAGGTGTTGAACAAATGGAGGAATTTGAGGGAGAGATTTCTTCAAAAAAAAGAAATAAACTACAATCATTGAATCTTGCTTCAAGGTTATGCTGGAAGAGTATATCCAGTGATTGTAGGTCCCTGTTTCAATCATTTTCATTGTGCCTCAAAGGTTTTGGTATGGATCAATTCTGCTGTACATTGTCCCTTGCATAAAAAGGAGACATTTTCCAGTCATCATTGGATTTTCATGAAAATTTATTTTTAAATCTTTTTTAACTTAGGGTTTTTTAAATTAAAATTCATTAATTTTTTCAAGAAGATCCCAAAGTTACATCCTTCAATGAGGGGGGATATGGGAAGAATACCAACTCCCATCCTTGGGATTAGCAACATTTTGGAATTGCCAATCATGCACCTAAATAGGAAATCAATTTAAACCAATGGTGTAGATCCTTATATGCATCATGATAGAGTAGACTCAAAATAAATAGAAGATGGTAGTAGAAAGTATGAAAGGTTTCTTGAAAACCTCAATAAACCATGTTTGCAATTGCAATGTGCAGCTGTAGAAGAGGTGAGAATCTTGTCTAAGGATGACAATGAGGCTCTCTCATATATGGGTTCCAATCATTTCATTCTTGCTCTTGTGATTTTCTTGCGGTATACAATAGATGCAATATCAAATACTAAGACATGGGAAACTGGATCTTTAGCACTATTTAACATTGATGTAAGTTTTTTTTCCAGTTTTTCAAATTATAATTGGCAAGCATTAAAATTGCAAAAGTTGTTATTTCTTTTAATTTTTTGGATGTAATTTTGTGTTGTTTATTGATTTTTGAGCTTTGGAGGAGTGAGTACTAAGGAGGAGATTCTATATAGATGCATAAGGTAGTACTTGACATCTTATATGTCTTGCACATCAATTTTATTTTCATAGTTTCATGGTAATGAATTCATTTGATGTTGTTGTCACTTTTGTTTAGAAAAATGGAAAAATGGATATTTTTGTATGTTTTTAAAGTTTATTGATACTTTCCAATATTTTCCTTGATATTTTTTATAAGTTTATTTTTAGACCTATAGCAATATATTCATTGACACATTATTTGCAACGTTTCCCAGTGGTTCTTTCTCCAAAGAACGACGGTTCATGGTGCCTTTGTATTCACTACAGGTTTCTTGAAGAAAATCATTGTTAAGAACTTGTACCTTCTTCCATGGATCGTCCAACACTTGGAATAGTGTTGAAACTTGAGGGGTCAAAGTATTTCCCTTAAAATGATCTCTGCTTGGGATATCATTAAGTTCAGATTAATCCTGACAATGTGTTGAAGGACACTTTCTAGACTAAGGATGGAGTTTAGGAATGGTTGGTTATGGCCTTTGGCTTGAACAGTGCACTGATGATACATTCATGTGTCTAGTGATCAACATTCCTTGACTCTACATTAACAAGTTTGTCATAGTATAATTAGTTGGCATTTATATTTTTCAATTGAGATAGGTTGGAGCATTTACCATCATATTTTACAATTGTTTCAAACCCTCCAAGAACATAAATAGTGAGGAAACTTGGTGAATAGTGTTTTCTACCATGAAGCAGATTAGTATCTTTTATCATCAAAGACACTGGTGCGCATGCTAATCCTAAAAAGAATCCAAGTCATTAGATACTCATTGACACCTCATTATTTTACCTCATATTTATAGTTTTCTTTGGTTAGCTAAATTCTACAGAAGTTCTATCCTCATATTCTCACACATTTCTTAGCCATTAAATTAGATACTTTGTGGGAACTGTAAGAATCTCACCTTTTTTTGGACCAACAAGAAACAATAGATGTTTAATGAATTGAAAAAAGGATGTTTCTATGGTTTTTAAATAGATGCACTTGATTATGCTCTCAAGTTTAAACACTTTACTCACATTAACTGGATATTCAATCATCTATCATTTATAGACCTTATGGGACATTATGTAGTACTCAATAGATGACTAGCATTGTATTCTATTGTGCATGTTGTCTAGCAATGGTGACACCACCTACTTGGCAAGGAGATCATTATTCATTTAGATCATTAGGATTTTTGGTTCTTGCAAACTCGGGAGTAGGTTGAAGAAAGGAAGACATACGAAGTGGATGACCTACTTATAGCAATTCGACTTAGACTTAAGAAATGTGGAGACAAGAAGGACCTAAGTTGACCTTTTTCAACACTTGCAATAAACAATGCTCAATGCTCTAGCTTGAGGATGCCACTTTTAACAAATCGGTCAATCTCTATTCAACATATCCAATCTTTCAATTCACTGCATCAACATCCAACATGCTTGATAGGTCAATTTGCTGTATCAAATTCTACATTTTTCCTTCATCAATGATACCTTGATAACATTGACTTCGTTGAAAGCTACTGTGGCATTAGTAAGACACTTGTAGCATTCTAGGCCCATTTCTACTGGTCGTTGATGTAATGGGATGTTGAAGTACAAATCCTATCTTGCATTCCTTACAACAATTGACAAACTCCCAAATAGGAAAATTTCTATGTATACACTTATTGTCCCTTGATGTCAATGGGAGTCCAATGTGGTTTTATTTTCTAGTGTACCTCTTACAGGGCACAACCCAAAGTGTGTCTTTATGCTTATTGATCATTTCTCTAAGATGGAATCATGTTCCCATGGAACAATTCTATTATTGCACCGAAGGTTTCCATGCTTTTATTTCCACATGTCTGATCACACTTTGTAGCTCCAACATCCAGTGTGTCTATTTGGTATTATAATTGATAAGAAATCCTTGTTTCCCAATGAAGTGTCACTTTGACATATCTAGAACATTGCATCCTCAATCCCCTCAATCTGATGGTCAAAAACCAAAGTAGTTGACAAATATCTTTTCCAACTCTTCCACATGCACAACCATTTGCATTCCCACACTTGGGATGACATCCTGCCCTTATCAACATGCCTGCAACAGAGGTCGCGATCACATCTCTATAAATATTAACCCATTTCATACTTGGTTTCATAGCATTTTGTGCCACTCATTATTGCCTTTCGGGATCCATAAAATTAAGTGGCTTTACAATACGCCAGGGAAAAATGGGAGGCAGATTTGTTCATTCAATAGATACAACAGATCCACAGACAGGTCCAGGATCTACTCAGTTGATGATGGTGGAAATACAAGGACTTACAAGTCATGTAATGCACCTAGCATTAGTTGAAAGTTAGTGATAGAGTCTATTCCAAGTCAGTTCCAAGTTAGTTTAAAGTTAGTGATAGATTCTATTGAAAGTTAGTGAAAGCTACATGAGAGTTCTATTCCAAGTCAGTCCCAGAATGTTGTGTGTTGGATGTATTTTGAAGGAAACAATGATGAAAGCATGAATTTGATCTATAGGAATGCTCTGATGACAGATTTAGAAACATGTCATTGTAGCCTTGTAGCATACTTTTCCATGAATGAGACGTGTATAAGGTCAACACTGGAGGTAACTTCCTTGACTAAAATGTATAATCAAGCATGCTAACACGTCTAGACAAAAAATGTTTTTTCTGTATTTCATGGCCATAAATAAATATTTTAAAGGGATATTTAGTACAGGTTACACATGGCACAGATTTATAAATCTATGGCACACATTCAATGTTTAAGGATCAACTGAAATAAGTAAAAAGGTGGCCAGTAGATGAGGCATAATTATAGTGGCCAAAGAGCATATCTGAACCTTACCATTATATACATTGGGCCTTCCAATTGTATACTGGTAATAACCAATAAAACTAATGTTTGTTGTGCAACTTGTTACACCCTCATTTGCATAAGGTGTTCACTAAATTTTTTAGAGGTGGCATTCGTGGTTAGTTCTGTGGGTTGAAAAGTGAATGTCGAGACAGTTTAGAGTGATCTATGTAGTCTAGATCAATTCTGAGTAACTTTGGAAGCCTGTACAATAGTTCTGGGCACTTTTCATTTTAAAAGAAGACTATGGAGCAGATCTGGGTACTGTTATGGAGATTTATGGGTGCATTGCAACAGCAAGGGAGCCTAAAATCGAAGTCAAGGCATATTTTAGGCAAGTTTTGGGTGTGTTTGTAGCCTTGTTTAACCTAACACAATGATGAATATGAATTATGGGTAGTTCTGAGGACTATTATGGGCATCCTATACCTTCCTAGGCACAAGAAACAATAGTATAGGAATGTGTGGGCACATAAATAGCCCTAAATATCAGACTTGGGGTGAAAAACAAATTCTAGGCAGTCATGCCAATAGTAAACAACCTTAAAAGGGAAATTCTGGGAGGTCCTCTAAGTCACAGCAACAATAATCAGAACTTAATCCTCAATCCTAAGAACTCTTGTGTATTTTCTAGCTTGATTTTGATCTCCTATGCATAAAAATAACATTAAACTACAATAAAATTGCATTATGGGCATGAAATCACAAACATCCTTAGAACTCCATTGCTTTAACCTATACCGATTATGAATTTCGCCTAATCAAAATTGTTTTATGATTAGTTAGAGAACTAGTTAGGTGATTTTCCATGAAGAATTTGACAATTGTCCCTTGGAAACCCTCACAATACAGAGCCTTGTCTCAGCTTGCGTTGATGAAGGAAAGAATTATCAGGATTATATTCAGTAGTTTCTATAAAAAACATGGTTGTTCGATGGTCATTCCTACGAGTTTCCAAAGCAAGCTTTTGATCGAGGCCTTCGATGCATAGAAATGGCCACGTGGACAAGAGTCGACCAGGTGGCAGAGCTATAAAAGTTGGGCCTTCCATTCCACATTCATTTTTCCATTCCCTGTACTTGTTTTCATTGCAACTAAACGATGCACAAACTTGATCATATTTACTAATCTTAAACTATAGTGATGCACTTAATAGAGTAGCTTCTATTTTTCAACTCTTGCATGTATGTACCATATATGTTTATGGTAGAACTCTTAAGCATATTATTTCTTAGAAGATTTTAAAGAGCTTGATAGCCTCCTTTAGCTTTTTATATGACAATATACGGTTTCCCTGTTAGTATGTTCAATGTATGGAATATCCTCTTTTATGCTTAGCTCTTATACTCAGTAACTATCAGTGTCCCACATCAAGCATTCTTACAACTTTTCTGACAGTAGATCTAGAATTTGAGTTTATGGCTATATTGCATCCTTACAAAAGGATAAAACCTGTTTCGTCCACCTTGTTTCAGGTTAGCTCTATTATCTCTATTAGAGAAGTAGCAACTGTTTTGTCATTTTACAAGTCTCTTTCTGTTCATGGGGTCCATGCAACGATATGGGCCATTGGAGAAAATTACCATTTTGAACCTACTCTATTAGAGGCAGCAAAGTTGCAAAAAGAGTTGGGTGACCTAACGGATATTCAAGTTACTGCAGAAGCACCGATGAACAGTTTGAATCCTTACTTTTCGAGTGATTGGAGGCGGAATTTCAATGTAGGTGTGCCTGTGACGTTTTGATTCCATCAAATTTTATGTAGTCATATAGTTACTTAGCTTCTAAGATCTTTTTAGCCATGTGAAATTTCATTCTTTGTCAAATCTTGTATAGTTTTGTTCGCAAGAAGTAAAAACCTTTATCTTTTTATATGACAATATACGGTTTCCCTGTTAGTATGTTCAATGTATGGAATATCCTCTTCTATGCTTAGCTCTTATACTTAGTAACTATCAATTTCCCACATCAAGCATTCTTACATCTTTTCTTAGATCTATTTTTCTTTTTCTCGTTGGCTTTAATATTTGGTTATGAAGTTGCCTTACATTGATCTACATAGGGACTAGAGAATTTGATCACTTTACAACCATTTTTCATGCTATTGAACAAAGCTTTAAGCCATCTTACTCAAATTACTTATCCATATACATATTCTCAACCATACATGAATTTAAGTCCAACAATTCATAGGAGAGGAACAATCTATTTAGATTCCATCCACAACATTTGTGCTTTGATTCCCCAAATGATGTATGTGATTTTTGTATATTGGCATTCCAAGAACTTAAAAAGAGTGTGATGATTGTCTGGATTGTTTTACCTAAATTACTATAGTTTCATATTGTAGCTTATTGTACTATCCCAAACTACCATATTCTTCTATTGTGTAGGGTTTGTGGAGATACTAGGTATTTGTCTAGCAATTTCGTACTCAAATCTTATAGATAATGTGTTTGCATCAACAGAAGTAACATCACATGGTATTGCATGATTGTTTCATTATTAAAATGGAAATTGCATGGCCCATATTAAGTAAATGATTATCACAAATTCAATGATAACAAGATTGGAAACACCAATGAAATAGACTTGGCTGTTTATTCAATTCTGGAGATAAATATTACTTCAAATCACCCAATAACAATCAGATCTCTGAGATGTAGTGAATCTGACCTTAAGCAGTGAGGACAGTGGAAATTTGATGGTTGTAACAACTGCAAGGACACTCCAGATTTATGTAATGTTATATCGAGAGCTTTGACAAGGCAGTCAAAGAGTGAATTGGTCACGTTGTCCTAGATATCTAGATCTTTTACAAGAAAGTCAAAGAGTGAATTGGTCACGTTGTTCATTTTGTGGCCAAAGGTCTTGTGGTACACACTCTATACTTAGAAACCATGTTGTATGGTTTAGTCTATACTATTAAGTATTTTTTGTTTTGTAATCATGGTCTTCCATCTTGGATTTTTCTTTATGGCTCTTTAGAAAATTCTTTAATCCAATGGTTGATTTCCCTTGGAAGTTGTCCCTATACTTTTATCAATTAAGATTCTCTATTTAGTCTTTTAAAGCATGCACAATAGTAAGAAACAATTCTTCGGTTCTCTATACTAAGGAACTAAAATTTCAATATTTTTTTATTTGACAGTCTCACATGTAGGCTGGCATCCGACTTATGGGAATATCTTAGATAATGATAAGAAAAAAAATAAGAGAATAAATTCTAACTGAATACAATTAAAACTATGTAATTTCTTCTTACTTGGGAACCCCTCTTGCCACTTAGTTTGTAGTAGCCAACATGGGGGTCAGATTTATGCTTGTAATGTATGTGGCAACACCATTATCATATTGGATAAACTTGTATGGTGCAAAACAATTTCCTATATTTTATGAGGACCTGTTCACTTCCAATCGAAAAGACTATAACATTTACTTGATCACTAATTCCAACTTGCATCTTATCCTGAACGTTTATGATAAGTATGAACCAGTTAGATTATTCAGATTGCACAAATAATTCTTGTGTATTTTATATGTGAAATTCATTTAAACTACTATGCCATCTCACCATTTCTCATAGCAACCTACTCGACCTGCTCTAAAGGCCTACTCCTCGGCCTCCTGCTCCTATGTTCCTCAGATGTATGCACCTCTTGTTTTACTCCCAAATTCTATGCTCTTTTATGTCTCCACCGAAATTCAGATACTCTTCCATCTTCCACAAATTCCCCCACCACAAATGCCACTAATTATTTATTTATACACAGTAAATTGTTTTAACAAAAATACTGGGCCGACTTGTTACAAATGACAAATATTTGTGTGTGGCTTCTTTATTGAGCCGACCTCACTCTTTGTTAATATAATTTCTTATTTGCATTTTTCAAAAAATGGTCGACTTCTCTTGATTAACTGAGTAAGCTACCATGGGGGGGTGTCTTCTCAATATGTGTAGGCAAAACGTTGTAGCATATATTTTAATCATTGAACCATACACGTGACACATGTATCAGTTCTCCATGGCTTCAAGTATTTTCATTCTTTGCTTATCGTTGGGGAGTATGGCTATCATTTCTCCTTTTTAGGAGTTCCATACTTGATTTCATAGCTTCTTCACCAATTTTCCTAGGTGAATCATCTTCATGAAATCAATGGGTTGATGTTCATGACTTTCCAAAGTGGTCTAAGAACAGAGCATCATCTTCTTAGTCTTTTCAGCATCAATTTCAAGGTCTTCTTCCTTGGGTTCCTTTTCGACGATTGCTGCTCCATGATTTGTTCATGAACTATTATTGTTGAAAGGAGGTTATCCATTGTTGGGGCTACTGTGGGAATAACTATTGTATCATCCATTTTTCCATTTCAGCAATCATAATGTGCCATGTCAACATTTCATTCCTCATATCACATCAATCAACTATCTTCATGTTTTCCTCATCAATTGTTGCTTGCCATCCTCTTTGTATTTTGTCATTAATGACCTCATTTTGACATCAATGACAACTCCTTAGCTCAATAATCTCCCCCTTTGTCATTGATGGAAACACCTCCTCAAATTTCTCCCCCTTTTAAATTAATGACAAAGAACTCCTGGAGTTACACTTTTCTTCATTCAGTGTATGGTTCTCCTTGGCATGAGTGTCCTTCTAACATTTTCATTTAATCATCCCATTATCTTCTACCCCAAGTACTACATGGAGTAATTCAAGCCTATAAAATAACTGTTCTCCAAATTTGAGTTGATGAAGAGGGAAATGCTGGGTGCAATGATGAATATTCTGCTGCTCCCCTTGAGAACATGCTTGTGCTATTTACGAACTATGCTATACTTGACAGAAGGAATTTGATCTTCAAACATCACATGCTCCCCCTGAGGCCATGTTGATTCAACATTTTTTCTTACTTGTCTCTGTCAAAGCACACTGATCATATTTGTTAACCTTCACCATTCACATAATGCAACATCCTGTAGTCTACTCTCTTAGTCATGTCCACACATTCCATGTATCAGTCAACATTTCTTCAGTCATGTGCAACATTTGAGCTAATATTTAATTTGTATGCCCACTTCTGGTCATGTCCACACATCATATATACTTCATGAAGATGTTCAAGACTTTATATACAAATCATCCTTCCACAAGCCATCCTTTCATACAATAGAACCATGCAGAGCTTGATTAATACTTATTCCAACAAGAATCGGTTTACCTTCATAAGCTTTTATGTCTACAAACAAACAATCCTCTTGACTGTCTGAAAGACTTGCTCCCCCTTGGACTAAGCTTATCTTCTTTCCAATGAAATGCCAAAACCAACTGATCTTGTGAATTGCCTTTATTCTCTGTCATAAGCCTCCATGATAAATTTGCCTCAAGTCTTCCCCTGCATACTTTCACAACTTTGTTGGTGCTATCAATCTGCCTTTATACCAGGTGAAAAAAAATTCATATGACTGTCATGAGATATCCACAAGGAGTTAACAAGACCTCTACATGAGATCCTAGGACCTGTTCCCTTCAGTTGTTGTCATGTTCTTTGATTTTTTCTGCAACAATATTCAACTATGAGCTGGTCCTTGTCTGGTATCTTCGTCTCTGTCTTGACTATTTGCTCAACAAAAAAATTCATGTCTTTATGTTTTCTCTTTATTGTCCCATCATTCACATTATCAGCTATTAGAGGAGTCTACCATCTTTACTGTTCCACCTGAGCTTATACTGGTTTATCTTCATTGCTGCTATTTGTTGCTTTAAATTGCTATTACAAAACAATAACAAACGAGAGAGGGACTGTCCATAAGACTCCTCTTCAAACATTTATTCTCCAGAATTTCAACAAGCTTGCTAGGCTTCCTAGCATATTCATAAATCTATTTTTCAGGAATGCTCCAGGCTCTTATACAAATCTGTTGCCTCAAATCAAATCAGATGATTGCTTCACAAGATGAGCCATTAAGTCAGATTTATCCTCAATTCTGCTTTAATTTTACCAATTTCTTAAGGTTGTAACAAGTATACTAGGTTTCTCTAAGCTTCAAATATCTTCAACGGGTCTCATGCTCTACCACCATAATCCTTAATATTAAATTTCTATGAAGTAACCATATTTGAATTATATTAAAAATGGAATGGCTTTACCAAAATACATTGTTGAGAAGGGAAAAGTCATTCGTGATGTTACCTTTTCATATGTCTTCACTCTTTTCAAAGTGACCATTGAATGTTAAGGGTAAGGCATGTGGTCTCATAAGTACAAAAATTCTTAGTGGTCAGGATAATACTCACAATATTTCCAATATCCTTGCATATATTTCATTGTGGACATCTTCCCTAGCATTTATTGGTAGTTAATTCTTATTATCCAGTGTTTACGCAAAGTTTAAGTTTTGTGTTGAGCCCATCACAAAAGTGTTTAGTAGTTCCTAGGTTGATATTGGGATTATAAGCAAGGAAAATTCATTGACCAAGAGCTACATTCTTTTAGTGTGTTCATAGATCTGAAAATTTGTAATATGTTTTAGGCTCTTCCCCGAGTTTTATGATTTCTTATTCCTATGTATTGACTTTGGTTCATTGGTTCAGTGCAAACACATTTTTTGGTGAGGCCTGGTTGTCAAAAGGATAGAAAAATGCACGGGAGATCCAAATGCATATGCAAATAACCTTGTTTTTGAAAGAAGAGCAAAATGAAAAGGTTAGTTTTGATGAACTCCATTTTTCACTTCCTTTTTGCTTGAGGGTTGTGAACATAGAAGCTTTTGTTGTCATTTGTTCCATATTTGCTAGAATTTGTTGCCATAGTCCACATGGAAAACATTTATGATGTGCCCATGCTTTCATTGATTCCCTTAGTATTAGAGAGTCTTTGTGTTACTGAAAATTAATGGTGCTATGATTTTGGTAGGTTGGACATGGATCTTGAGGTGACATCACTATATTTTTTACTCTTATTATTAAGAACAAACAATATAGATTTTGTAATCCGTACTTCCTAATACCTATACATCCCATCTTTCAAAAAAGTAAGAACAAAATGCAGTATAGTAACATGTTATAATTGCACGGAAATTGGACAAAGGGGTTGTCTTGAAGGGAATTTGTGCAGGATTTCATGAAACTACTAAGCTAATTGTTTGTTTGAGTGAAGGTGAATTTCTGTATGGGCATTCAATTTTAGTTGCATAGACATAGGCCTTGTATTTTCATTGTTTAAGAGAAGAGATACATCCACAACTCCATCTAGAAAGAATATTGAAATTCCCAGCAGAGATTTGATAGAGAACATGCGTACACCCCCCTTTGAAGCTCTTGTTGAAGATTTTAGAGAAAATAGTCCACATGATGTCGATTTGAAGATGTGCCATGAGAACAAAATACCGAAATATTCAAAACCTCATCAAGATTCCCTATTATCTAGAGATTCACACTCACCATTAACCTAGGTTAATTAAAATTGATTCACATGTTTTTCATTTATCCTCACAAAGCTTGAAAGTTGTCAATTTCCCCTACTCATCTTTCATTTCTCTATTTTCAAAGGAGCCATTCTTATCATAAATAGGAAAATAACTTATAACATAATGATCTTTTAGAACATCAAAGGTAGACCTTACCAAATCCTCTGAAGTGTTACAAAACATCCCACCACTTGGTTTAAAATCATTTAGATGACATCCTCTATCAAAAAGAAATTTGTGCATCCCATCCTCCTTATCCATGCTAGATTTGGCTTCATAATGAAGTGGATAAGAAAACTAGAAGCAAGAAAATGCATTGGTTGCTCCATCATATTTATCATGTTTCTTACTTGTTTATAATGTGCTAAAATCATCACAGTCAGTGTCATAAACAAGGCCACCCTCACAATATAGAAGGATAGATCTTCTTGTTGGGAAACACTGAGCTTCCATGTTTTGTAATTGGTTTTCGATTGACATTTAGACAAGGTATATGCAGCTCAGATGTAAATTTACTCTATGGTGACAACTGAACCATGAATTGCCCTAGTTCATTTCCTTCTCTTAAGGGGGCACTTGTACTATTTTCAAAATATTAGCAACCCTTAGTGTTGTTATTTATGAAGTCTATACACTTGTGTCCTTATGGCAGTGTGGGTGATAGAACCTCTGCTAGTGACCATAATGGATGGAAAAACAATGATTAATTGATTTCCAAAGTGGTATCAATATTGTGTGGCTTGATGCATGGTCAAATCCCAAGGTGAAAAGATAGATATGAAATACACCAATGTCTGATACAAAAAAAAAATCAATATAGAATTGAATCCAAGGACTTAAATCTAGGAAACATTTCAAAAGAGATGTTGGATCACAACTTTCAATTAATGGCTTTTGACTCGGGCAATAGTGAAAATCAAAGCTGCTAAGAACAAGTCATCTCAAGGACGATACATGGATTTTTCTACTATGTTTTGTTGAGGTTTGAGACACAGAGTTGTATTTTTTATTACTAATTGAGATCTTATGTACATCTTGGAATCATTTTCCAAGCCTGTTGTAAATACATCAATGCCAGAAAAATGGAAGGTAAATATCATGCTTGCTCTGTGAACATGGTTATGATATTTTCTAGTTAGAAAAAGCTGTTGATTATTTGGGATTGGTACACTGGATTTCGATGGAATGAATCTTCTATAACTTTTCAAAATTATCCTTTTAGAATCGTTTATATTCTCAACTCTATCTGATAACTGATGTTATTTCAGGAACCACATAAAGCTATGTCAGGTAAAGAAGATGCAAGCAAAAAAGCAAAGACTACAAAAATATAGATAAGCATGAAATAGGACATTGGGATACTACATAGCATTGGAGGAAGAAGTATGGTGAGTACATTTCTTGCATTCTTGTTTCTTCTTACATATTTGATTGCTTCTTGGAATCTGTAGATTATATTAGTTGAATATTATTTATGGATGGGAGTTGTTTGTGGTGGTTTCAGTTTTAGGAAATGCCCACATTTTCTCTATTGTAAAAGATGAATGAACTCTATGATCTAATGAATTTGACTTTGGACAATGCTGTTAGGATATTTTCTTTTTCATAGTATTGATTGACCCTCTTATTTATAAATCGTTGTATTTGAGATTTTATCTTTGTTTCTCATACTTTATTGGTATTCAAGATTTGTGAAGGACATTTCTTCTAACATGGTGCACTAACTGTATCAGGGAAGTTGTGTACCTCGTGTAGTTCTTCAATTTTGTTTCACTCTAGAAGTTTATTTTTAATTGCATTCAAGAAGAGTAGGATTGTACATATTTGTGGTTATGATAAATCATGACATTCATTTTTAATGTATTGGTATGTTTGGGATATTATGTTCAACATGTTCTTGTATACTGTCCATGCTTGACAGAACCATGACCTATGTGGGTTGTTTGGACAGAGCCGTGGATGGTGGCTTGGCCCACATTGGAGGAGGATGATTTTGGGACACCATTTGCTCATCCTTTGCTTCTATATAAATTGAAATTCTCCTTTCCATGGCATCACCCACCATAGCATAGATATTTTTTACAACTAAAATTCTTACCAAAGTGTTGAATCAACTTGTATGTGATAACAATTGCTTTTTTCTTTTTGTTCATTTATAATTTTATTGCTTGTACATGAATAAACTTTATCCAATTTGGACCTTCCTTATGCAGTGATGATAAAACTTATTGTTATTGTACGGAACACCTATGGACTATATACCTTGAGAAAGAAGATAAAAGTTTGACCCTTGGTCTTGTGGGTAAAAGGGTTGTTTCCCCACCTTGATTGTACACCTTGGTGTTTTGGGTGAAACAGTTGTCTTCCCACTTTGTTATGACCACTCTTGTTGACCTTTGACCTTGTGTTGAACCTTGTTGGTCCTTGTGCTAGCGCCTCCCTCTCTTAGTGTGGTACCTTTACCCTTTTGTCATGATGACTTACCTTTATTGTTATGTGCTCCTTTTAATCTTCCTTGAGGTTGCTACTATGTATGGAAGTGCTCCACAGTATGATGGACATGCTAGAGTGTGGGTTAAGGATGCCTCTGCACATTTGAAAGGAGATTCTATTTGCTTAATGTATGACTGTCCTAAAAGACTGTCATTTATTGCAGCAATGGGATTGAAAGTTCATCCTCATTTCTATATTGTTTTGATTAATACCTTGTAGTCTGTATTTGTCCAACTCCGCCCTACAACTACCTATCTCTTTCTCTCCTAGGTATGTCCATTGTTTCGTTAGTGACTTGTCTCCTAAGAGACAAAGTCTGATCATAATATATAGTTGAGTATATAAAGGAAGGTCTAAACCACATTTTTTTATCCTTTACATATGCTAGTTTAACTTGTTCATTAATTTATTACTACTGCTATTATTTATTGTCCTTGGATGCTTCAACTTTAACACAGGGACCTTTGGGAGTGTTAAGTTGAAAGAATTGAAAATTATGTTATATATGTTACCACATTGTTTTCTCTTTTACGTATGCTAGTTTAACTTGTTCATCAATTTATTACTACTGTTGTTATTTATTGTCCTTGGATGCTTCAACTTTAACACAGAGACCTTTGAGAGTGTTAAGTTGAAAGAAATTAAAATTATGTTATATATGTTAACACATTGTTTTCTCTTTTACGTATGCTAGTTTAACTTGTTCATTAATTTATTACTACTGCTATTATTTATTGTCTTTGGATGCTTGAAATTTAACACAAGGACCTTTGGGAGTGTTAAGTTGAAAGAAATTAAAATTATGTTATATATGTTGTATTGTAGTCACTCAAAATGTTTCATAGTTTGGACCTTCCTTATAAGGTGATGATAAAACTTATTGTTTCATAGTTGAAATACTTGAAGGACTAGTACAAGGTAAGCCATTATGGATCTATAGTAACTTGGTAATCATTACTTTATATGCTTGAATAATGTTAAATTTGTTTGAATATCATCATTTTCAAGCAATAACAAATTCTTAAAGGGTGCTAGCTCAATGGTAAAGCACCTGCCTAATTATAGGTAGGAGATTGGTGGTTCGATTCCTCCGTACCCTATCATAAATTAGTGACTAAAAAAATGACTAAATTCTCATATATATGACTATTAGTAGCTAATTTCCAGTATCTTTTAGTGTGACTAACGTTTAGTCATATTTAGCTTAGTCATTAATATGTTATCATCTAGTAGTTTATTTAGTCGAATATTTGGTCATTAATTGTGGCAATCAATGACTAAATCAGTGACTATCAATGACTAAATCAATGACTATCAATGACTAATAAGTCAACCAATTAATGACTAGTGAAATACGACTAGCTATAAGATAGTGGAAATTGGCTACTATTAGTCACCGACTCAAAAATAGTCGTTTATATTCGAATTTTAGTCATTTTTTTAGTCATTAATTCCTCATTTTGTAATAGTGTACTGACAGGTTACCTGTAAAAATCATATCATCAACATATGAACAAACTATCAAAATATGTCCTTGTTGATTTACCTTTGTGTAAAGTGTTGGTTTGTTGTTGCTTCTGCTAAAACCATTTTTTATCAGATAAGAATCAATTCTTTTGTACCAAGCTCTTGGAACTTGCTTGAGCCCATATAGAGCTTTCTTCAACTTGTAAACTTTCTCTTCATGTTCTTTGATTTCATACTCTTGTGGCTGCTCCACATAAATTTCTTCTTCAAGAATTCTGACTTGACATCCATCTGATACACTTTCCATCTATTTTGGGATGTTATTGCTAGGACTTCTCTTGCTGTGTCCAATCTTGCCACTAGTGCAAAAGTTTCTCCAAAATCAATTCCTGGTTGTTGCGAGAAACCTTTTGCTACTAACCTTGCCTTGTACCTATCAATCTCACCCTTTTCATTGAGTTTGGTATTATAGACCCACTTCACACCAATGGGTTTCTTATTTTTTGGCAGGTCAACTAGATCCCATGTACCATTTCTCTCAATGGAATATATCTCTTCGTCCATAGCTTTTACCCAATGCTCTTCTATTACTGCCTCTTCATAAAACACAGGTTCACTAGCAATAAAAGCATAATTGGTATTTGCATCCAATTCATCATAAATATCTTCCAATCTTCCAGTCTTTCTATTACCGTGATCAGATTCATTACCTGATTGTGGACTTGATGCTTCACCTCGAACTGAGTTTCTAGGTGTTCTTGCTGGAGTATTTGCTATTGGTGAAGATTCTACTAGACCCTGTTGTCCAATCAGCTCCTCTTCTTCTTCATCTTTTGGTTGGGGTATTGCAGCTCCCACAACCTTGTCTATCGTTCCATTCCATGACTCTTCCTCCTTGAACAACACATCTCTACTGAAGATAACCTTTTTGGAAATAAGGTTATACAGTTTGTAGGCTTTAGATTCTTCACTGTATCCAAGAAAGATACATTTCTCACTCATGTCATCTAGATTTTTTCTTAGCTGTTTAGGAACATGATCATAAGCAATGCAACCAAATATTCTGAAATGAGAAATATTACAACTCATACCTGTCCATGCTTCCTCTGGTACTATGTTCTTCACAATTTTGGTGGGAGATCTGTTTATCCCATGAACAACACAAGCCACTGCATCTCCCCAAAAATCATGGGACAAGCTTCTTCCTTTTAGCATGCTCCTTGCCATATTCATGATGGTTCTGTTTTTGCACTTTGCAACACTATTCTGCTGAGGTGTATATCTTGTAGTGAATTTCCTATTGATTCCATGATATTTGCAGTAATCATGAAATTCCTTTGAGTCATAATCTCCCCCTCCATCCAATATCAATACTTTGAGTTGATAACCACTCTATTTTTCAACCAAAGCCTTAACTTCCTTGAACTTTCCAAAAGTTGCATACTTCTGACGAAGGAAATACACCCATGTTTTTCAACTGAAATCATCAATAAATGTAAGAAAATAATAGCTTCCACCAATTGATTGTTTCTGCATTGGACCACACATATTAGTATGAATAAGTTCTAGAGGTGCATGTGCCCTTCGAGACATAACTTTAGGAAAGTTATCCCTATGTTGCTTTGCAATGATGAAACACTCACAAATGTTTGTTGGCTCCTTCATAGGGGGTAATCCTTTCACCATCCCTTTCTGCTGCAACAACTTGAGACCACCAAAGTAAAGATGTCCATATCAGAAATGCCATAACCAATCATCATCCATGCATGTGGATTTTTGGGTAAAAGAGATTTCCTTGCTGCTGCAATTCATGACTAGTGGATACATCTTGTTCCTAGTCACTTGTACTTTGATGATCAAATGTCTATTTGGGGGTTTGTCATAGATTTCACAGTCTGATGTGTCAAAGACAAGCCTGTATTTATTTTCAGTAAGTTTCCCAATGCTAGGAATATTATGCTTCAATCCTGGAGCATAATATACATATGTGATTGTCTTTTGTTGGCCTTGTTTGGTCAGAATGTTGGCCACTCCTTTACCAAGAACTGGAACTACCTCATCCATGCCAAATTTGACCTCTGTCGTTACTGATACATCTAAGTCTACAATTAGACCTCTATCACCTGTCATATGGTTACTGCAGCCACCATCTAAAATCCAAAGTCCCTTTGGGCTTTCGTGTGCAGCATGACATGTAACAAATCAAATATCTTCTTTATTCTCAGAGGTATTAGTCACATTAGCATTCTGTTTTTCCTCATCAGAATTTTTCTTTCTACATTGATGAGCATAATAGCCAAATTTATTGCAATAATAACAATTAACATTAGATTTATCTGACCTTTTTTTGTTGTAGTTCCTGCCTCCATGGTTATGATCGTTATCTTGATCTTCCTTGTCATTACTTCGTCCACTTCTTCTTCTTCCTCTTGATCCTCCTCTGCCTCTGCCTCTTCCTCTACCTTTTGAGAATGAGACTTGTGCTTTGAAAGCATTCTCTAGAGAGGACTCTTCATTCCTGTTGATTCTGGATTCATATGATAGTAGCAGTCCAGTTAACTCGTCTATAGAGAGAGTACTCGGATCCTTTGCTTCTTCAATCACTGCAACTTTCGGATCAAATTTGTGGGGTAGGGATCTCAGAACCCTTTCAAACACCCTTTGATATTCGATCTTTTCACCATGGGTATTCAGTTGATTAAAAATCCCCATGACTCAGGTCATGAAAGAATCTACTGAGTCTGATTCTTTCATCTTCAGATCTTCAAAATCTCTTCTTAGGTTTTGGAGTTTAGTTGTTTGTACCTTAACAGCACCCTAATAACTGGTCGCCAAGGTTTTCCATGCTGCTTTGGAATGTAATGAAGCTGATATCTTTGGAAATACGATGTTATCCAAAGCATTCATTATGTGATGTAGTGCCTTTGCATCCTTCTTCCTGTGAATTCGCAGAATATCCTTTTCTCCATTTGAAAGGGCTTGATAAGATGGGTCATTTGTTGGTTCGGAATAACCCTTCACGACATATTCCCTGCATACATCTTCCGATCTGAGATAAACCACCATCCTCGTAGCCCAGACATCATAGTCTGTTTTCCCCGTAAGAGGAGAAATATGAGACTGATTGTTGCTGCTAGAAGCCATAGACGCTGCAGAGTCTTTCACTGGATTTGTTAAAAAAAACTCCTTTCCTTTTTTTTAAAAATAATGTCTCCTCTTAAATAAAAAAGACTTTTGTAAAAAAAAATCTCTTCTTCTCTTGTAAAAGACTTTTGTAAAAGAAAAATTCTTACTTGAAGTAACTCATAAAAAGTAACTTGTGAAAGCAAAAAACATTCTCATGGAGTAATTTTCGCATGTCTTCTCAAGCCTGTAGCGTGAAAATATAGAATTTTTTCGCATGTTGGCCCATAGTGAGGCCGCGGAAATTGTTCGCATGTCTTCTCAAGCCTGGAGTGCGAAAATATGGAATATTTCCATGTGTTGGCCTATAGTGAGGTCGCGAAAATTGTCCAAGATAAATTTTCGCGCTTTGGCCTATAGTGAGGCTGCGAAAATTCGCAAATTTTTTTATTTCGAAAGTTTGCCAAATATTTTCTCTCCTTCATGCCAGAGAGGGACGCGAAAATTTCTACACTTTTTTTTTCAATCTTTCTTCAAAGCTACGGCCTTTCTTGCACTCTCACTATCATTCTTCTTCCAAGCTCTGATACCAAACTGAAGGTTGGAGGCAGAAATAAACACAAAGATTATGCAGAATGAGCTACGGCTCTTCAATATTTATTGATAAACAGAATATCAACTAATGCATTACAAACCAAATCTAAATGTGTATTTAAACACTTATGGAAACCCTAAAAATTCTAACCTAGCTTTTGCATGTATGCAAAGCATGATGTTGCATGTTTTATTAACTGGACTTCTAAATAGGAACTAAAGCAAAGGCTAAAGCTAACAGAAGTAATTACTATTTCTAACATTGGAGTTTGTCGAGACCCCAAGGGGCTTAATTAAGTGTATACATAAAAAATTACCTATGAGGTCAGTGATAACCCGCTCTCCATAAGACTTAATCCAAGCTTATACAGAAAACTACAGGGAATTAGCGTCTTAGAAGAAAAAACATCTTAATGTTCCACGGGAGGAAGGGCCTATAGTTTCTTCTTGAGTTAACCTACCCGAAAAGTTGTAGATAACCCGTCCCAGTTGTACAGTGGATAGACACTTAGAGGTTACAAAAAGTAGATGATAGAAAACTACAAGCCTCAATAGTAGAGGAAGGTAGGTACAAAACCCTAGGTCCTAGTGTAGAACCAGCCTAGCTCTGATACTAGATGAAATACCTAAAGGGGCTTCTAAGGCACTTATCCTATCTAAAATAATAATAATTTATTATTAGTTGCCATCAAAGTTACATGTAATTTAAAAAAAATTATAATTATTGCCTTTACAAAATCTAGAGAGGTTTAGAGCAACTTACCTATGAATACTAACAAACCTCCTTGACCTTCTTGAATTTTGAAGCACGCCAACCGTTTCATTTCCCAACTTAAATCTTGGGTACCACTCACCTCCCAACCAATCCTTTCCCAACTTAAATCTTGGGTACCACTCACCTCCCAACCAATCCCCTTAGCTTCAAGCTGAGAGCCGTCGAGCCCCTATCTAGTAAGCTATGCTACCAATAAATTCCTCCCCCACTCCCCTCGGTAAAATCACAACACAGTAACAACTCCTCTTCTCATAGTCCCCCTCTGTAAATTTGCTTCATCACAAAAAAAAAAACGTTTCTCGTGAAAAGGATCTCCTTAAATGAAGTTATATCCCCCTTGCATGGATGACTCCACTTAGGTTAAAATACTTTGGTTTTTGTGCCAAACTAATACAAATGAAGGAAATCGATTCCTATAATCCCTACTGCTCTACAGGAAGGCATGGCTCTGCAGGAAGGCATA
The DNA here is from genome assembly GCA_027924585.1 of Larix kaempferi. Taxonomy (NCBI): domain Eukaryota; kingdom Viridiplantae; phylum Streptophyta; class Pinopsida; order Pinales; family Pinaceae; genus Larix; species Larix kaempferi. The sequence goes on from BSBM01001261.1 coordinate 1,677,793, forward strand.
GACTAATAAGAGATGACATTTCATTCATTATTGTCCCCTTCCAACAATAGCGGTGGATTTACATATGTACTAGTGATTGGATGTATAAATTTTCCAGCAATAGATCAAAGATTGGTAAAATACCCATCCTTATTTTTTTGGGTAGAATTCTATGAAGTGTCCAATATTATAAGTATTTTCAATTGCTATTGATATTGTACTAGTACAAAATTCCTTGCACTTCACAAATTCAAGCGAAGATGGCTAGTTTCACTTTCAAAGCCATTGAGAATTTGTTTTCTTAAATATAACTATATTGTCATGCTTTATAGAAACACCACTAAAACATGAATACTTTCAGTAAGGGGGAAATAAAGTGTTTTTGTTTGTGATCGTGCTACGATCAACAAACAATGGCAAGTATTCTATTAAAACAAAGTTCCCATTGATGCCTAATCGACCATAACTTGTGAAATTTTTCCAAGTTTGGCATATTAGCTTGCCATTAAGCTTTTTTACCCCTTGATTTTAATTTAGTATATTCTTTAAAAAAAAAAATACCATATGTTTACATTTGATTGAGCTTAAAGGGGGCCCTTACAAGGAGGTTGATTTCCGTTCTAAAACAAGGTTTTTTAGCTGAAGATATGTTGGATACACAAGGAGGTTGATTTCCGTTCTAAAACAAGGTTTTTTAGCTGAAGATATGTTGGATAAAGTTTGTGGATGTCACTTTATTTTTTAGGTGCATAATAATGCATTATATGCCACGTGTATATTTGTTGAAGATCATAATGCAAGTTTTGGCTGGAGTTTTGCTTAGTTTATTCACAAGTAGATTAAGACCTTTTAAACTATGGCATATGTTTCATATTCAGGCTCGGTTTGATAACAGTCCCTCATCATATTTTGTGGTTTGTTTCATATTCACAATGTGCATGATTGTTTGGATGGTATTCACATAGAGATATTCTAAAACTTTCATATTTGGAGGCATAATAATTTAAGCACTTGTGGTGCCTTTGATATTCGGAAAATATTATTGCTGACCTGGTATTTAATCATGTATTTATTCCGCTCCAAGGTAAAAGTGCCAAGGCAAAAATGTATTAAGGATTTGACATAAGTGTAATCTCGGGCGATGTTTTAAACGACATATAGATTGAAGGTTATAAGAAATACATTTTTTTGTCACATAAGGAGCAATTATGGGCTAACTATAATTCTCTACTCGCTTGTCACTAATGATGTGGAAAGGCCATGATGGAAAAAGTGTGTTGGTTGTATCATTGTGCATGTGCTTATGTTTGAGTCTCCATGATATATCATTATCACTAAATTGAATGTCAATTTTGCATTCAAATCTTCACTTATAAAGGTAGTAGTTTATGTATTCTATATTTTAGGTTTTACGGTGGTTTTTGGTTGGAATTTGGTAATATCTAAATTTGGAAGTGTTTAAATTGTGTTTTTGAATTCATAAATAGATTCAACACCCTGGAAGATCCCCATGACACTCAAATTATGCAATTTCCATAGCTAATATGTATGATTCTATGAATTTTTAAAGATTTCCAATCGGAACAAAATAAGATATAAAATATGCTCGTAAAAAATTGAAAACTTAGAATATTTAGACTACACCCTTATAAAGTATAATTTACTTATTGACCTATATATTTAAAGACATGGTCTCAGGGAGAATGTTGTCTATGTTGTGTATATATTTAAAGACATTTCATTGATTTAATTGATTTAAAATGGCAGTAATCCTACATCTAAGGCCTAGCTACAACCTTGAGTTATGACCATTGATTAAATCACTTCAAAAAGAATTGTGAGAGCTTGTTTTTCCGACTTCTAAAGGTTAAAGATCATGATTTTAATCTTTATGTGTCACGTTATTAGACCCTTTCAGATATCTTCTAAGCGTCATATGCCTTTGAGATCAGTTCTCTGTTTTGAAAAATAGTCTTCTTCTTCTTAACACCCAATTCGACGACTTCTTCTGAGTTCAAGTCTCAGGCACATTCGACTAAGCTAAATTTTTTACGCTAAAGTGACAACGGTATGCATAAATATTCTATGCCATTTATGCTCCATAAGTGAAATTCGATCACTCATTTTTGCCATGTTTACTTCGATACTCATATAAGCCTTTCCTAGTGAGCTTGATTATATGAAACCTTGTGCTCATGTCATCTTCCTACCTACTAGCTAGGGTTTCTTGATTCAATTCAATATGTGGTTTTCTATGTACTATCAATAAGATAAAAAGAAACGGTGTCGTATGGAAGGTGTCGTATGTACTATCATGTAGTGCTGTTTATGTATCTTGAATATTTGGGAAATTGTGAATAAGTATTATTGAGAATGAGGGAGTCACACGGAGTTTTGTTGGATGTTAGGTAGCATGCTCAACTTGATATTATGGAGAAACAAGAAGGGCCCTTGTTTTTGTCTTAAGTCATTCTTTTTCTCAAAATCATTTCCTTGTTTTTCATTGATCCTTTGTTGTTTAAAAAATAGAAATTTTGATTAAGTTATGGCATATTACATTTTCACTATGTGTTGAGTAAATAAAGAAGAGGTTAGTAATCGTTTGGTTACTTCACTTATAAAACAATATCGGCAACCTTGGAAAAGGATGGTTGGACTTATTGATGAGGGTATGAAAGCTATAATTTTTATTTTTTTTTACTTTTCATATATTCTTTCATTTCCATATTGTGTTATATCTAGTCTGATAGTGACAACAGGAACCTCTTTTGGTAAAAGTTCTTAGGGTTTTGATACTTCATTTTAAAAGAAACATGTAAATTGTATTATTTAAGTCATTGTGTTGAATTGGTAATTTAAATAGCACATCTTTATTAGTCTTGATTTACAAAAATACCATCACACCTTAATATATATTGTAAACCTATAACAACTTTCAGTTCAAGATTCTTGTTACATCCGCCCTCATTCTGACTAGGCAGTAATTAAACGTTGGTCATTTTGTTGGGGTAATAGTCTTGGTCCGAACTTGTCACTATGTAAATTAAAGAAGAAAATTAATAAAACCATTTTTCTTCAAATTGTGCTGCCTCCTTGTTCAATTATATGAATCATGAAAATTTCTTAATCTCTGTCATTTTTATGTTATGTTCTTAACTTGGAAAAAATTTCATCATTTTTCTAATTTACTTTATTTTTAGTTTTGTATAAATGTATTCATTATCTTTTATTTTATTATGTGTTCTTTATTTATCATTTTATATTCTTTTGAAATAATTAGAAAACTAAAAAATATGGTTTGCATTATTTGCATTTTTAAATTAGTTGTTACTAGCATATTAGATCATTTATGAAGGTACGTGCAGAGAGTTAACTTTATTGTTTGGCTATAGTTTCCATTCCTTCAATTTAGCCAATTGTAAGGTTGAATTTGTACTTGATTTTGAGGCATCCCATCCTCTTAATCAACATATTTATGGTGACCATAATGATGATGAGTAAAATCATCTCCAAATTTCATAAAATTGCCTTAGGGCTGACTTTTTTATTTTATGTTACTTTGTTACTTGTTCATTTTTTTGTTCGTTATGCATTTTTCTTTTAAATTTAAAACAAATGATTTGAAATCCTAAATTTTAATGATTTAAGAAAGGCTACGACAACCAAAATCCGAAAATCAAGTTGGCATTGCTGGTCAATCGTTGTTTGTTGTTATAACAACCAAAAACACCCATAATGAGTTAGAAGCTTTGATTTTTTTAATATTCTTAAAGCTCAATTTTTGTACCAAGCTCTTCCTTTAAATTAGGATTGAATAAATACTTTTAAATCTGTCTTACATTAGCTGAAAAAATCCTCTTTTAAGAATTCAATCCATATTTTTAATCCTATGACTATACCTGATAGACATCAACCTCTCATTAAAAATAGTTTTCCTGATCATAATAGTCTTACATCATGTTTGTTTAGTTATACCTTGGATACGACACAAAGTCGTGAACAATTAGAAGCATCTTGGGAGATTATTCATCAAGATATCACTTTAGAAGAACAATGAGATCCCACTACAAGGAAATCTCATAATAATCCTTATTTATAATGAGGTGTTCATGTTTGAAACCCCTCGGTGATCTCGATGGATCAAAGGTTAGTCACCTGAGTTTTATTCATTGTCTGAAGTTAGGAAAAAAAGAGAAAAACTACAAAAATTTCGTACATTCCTTGTTCAACCTTTTCCAGATTCAAAGGTTGAGTCAACTATCCTTTGCAACTTATCATCGAAAACTCCACTTTCTATTAGAAGCAAGAGGAATTCTTCGGCAAGTCCATCTCATACACTTGGGAGCATGTATGTTGGATGTAATCCTACAACTTCTACTACAAACCTGTGTAAGGTCATTCGTAAGTATGGTATTTTTCAATTTGAAGAAGATGTAAACAACGCCCCCTAGCATGTGGAGTCACCTTTGAATCTATCTCCTACAACTACTTCATTTCCCAAATTTAAATATCACTTACCTAAATTTTTCAGTAAAGGTACTTGTAATGTCGATGCACATTTGAATTCTTTTTCACACTCTTGTCATAATATAGGAACCAATATCAGGAGGCATGTGCGGGGGTGGGGTGGGAGAATGGAAGTGGGGTAATTTTTTACCCTAATGGAAATATAGTCACATACTTTGCTTGTGGTCTAGGTATCAATACTAATAATCAATCAAAATAGTATGCTTTATACCCGAACCTAAAGGAAGTAGTCGCTTATGGAATTAGTTCACTGGTGGTGATAGGATAATCCCTCCTTATCATCTCTCAATCTAGACGATGAGAGGAAATCATGGATTGAATATCCAAGCATCTCCACAAACATATTATTGGGTTAATCCATCAAATCCCTATCACTCAACTCTTTCATGTTTGGCGTGAGTTCAATGTGGTAGCAGATGAAGTTGCAAACAATGCTTTGAGTATTCCTAGAGGGGGCATTAAAAAACAAGGGGGTTATCTCATTTATTGTTGGCTCCCGTAGATTGTTGTATTATGCTAAGTTAGTTTTTCCAAGCATTAGTCTCTACAATTGGTGGCAGGGTTCAATAACTCTTCAAGACATGTGGAGCGCTCAACGCATTTGGGTGAATGTACATCTCTGTGACTTCTTGGTACGTACACTTGGGATTTTAATTAGGGCTCATGCAGGTACTACCTGGAAGCTTCTCAATGTTTCTTGTATAGATAATTTCTTTCTTTTCTTTCAAACAATGTTGGAGGTATAGATAGTGGTGTGTGGGAAAACTCTGGAATGGTGGTGAATCATCAAGTGAATTGCAAAGCCCTCTCCTACACATTGGGAGATTGGCCTTCTATAGTCTTTAGTGTTATCTTTAGGGAGGTTCTCTCCTAGATAACATTATGTTTATGCTTGGACTCGGCATTATCCTTTATTTGGAAGGTTTGGGATTCTAGGGTGTCGTTGTATTGTGTAGAGATTTGATTAGTTTGGTAGGATAGCTCCTCTAGTTGGGTTTTATTTACTCTATGTGAACAATTCCCTGGTTTTTATTGTGGTGAGTGTTTTTTGTACTTCCTTGTGGTTACTAGTTGTGCTTTGGATATTGGGTCTATTTTTCATTTTAATTGGGTTGGTAATCGAATTGTCTTTCTAGAATGGATTTGGAACTATCTTGTTGAAATGGACTATGAGAAAAAGTTGGAATATATTTTTGAAATAATCTATGCTTGTCAAGCCGATATTGATCATGATATTCACTCGCAACTGAGATGGATGAGGTCCCATGTGGAAGATCTAATTTATGGATTTCAACAAATAACCACCCATATTCCTATTTTGGACACATGTCTTGATTCCATTGAGCAAAATTCTCAACATATTTCTAATTTCACTTTTTGGTTTAATGCTTGCTTTGATGAGTTCGAAGGGTCTGTTTGTTCTTGTGATGCTCAGATGACAACAATTTCGAACACCTTAATGAAGCATGAGGATCTTATTGTAGGAAAGAACTCTTAGTTGGATGAGAATTAAGAAGAAAATAATGTGGAAGTTAATGTTATGCAACCACTCTATGCAATGGTAAATATCACTAGTTCTGATGAAGAAGACAATCAAGAAATGACTACTACAGGAAGTGAAGATACAACTGAAGGTACGAGAGAAACACATGATGTGGAAGTTGATGAGACGATGGAACAAAATCCAGATGCAGAGGCTAATACTCAAGATGGCGATGTTGAGGACACTACAGAGGAAAATGAAGAAAACAATCAAGAATTTCAGGTCACAAACAACGACACCAGTTCTTAGTTTCACTTTCTGATGAATTTTCTTTGTAAATTGCTCCTACAACAATTTGTAAGAATTTATAGTAGTTTGGGGAGCTCTATTTTTTTCGTCAAGTTTATTTTCCAGTGGATGAATATAATTAAGTTTCATATTGATCTGGATCCTCTGAAGCTGTTATGAGGAAATTTGTGTACTATTTTGTTGAATCTTTCATCTTTTATCAATACAATATTAACCATTTTCATTAAAAAAATATAGGAACCAATAGTAATAATGAATGCATGCGATTATTCATAAATTCCTTGGAGGTGAAAACTGTAGCTGATTTTTTCAACTTACCTCCTAAACACCCCTCTACTTGGACTAAGCTTTTTTATTGGTTTAGGTCAACATGTAGACAACAACAAAGCCCAACAGATTGGTTGAAGGAATATAACAACCTGGTTTATGAATCAGGTGAAACGTTTAAATATTTTAACTTACGCTTTACAAAAATTTATAATTGAATTCCCGGCCTCATTATACCTCTTAGCCAAGCATCCTCAATCCAATATTATAGCACTTTTCCCCCTCCTTTCCGCAATCGTTTGGAGGAAAAATGTGTGGATGACCTCATTTCATCCTTGCAAACATGTTTAGAATACAAAGAGCAAGCTAAGTAACTAGACTGCCTCTAGTTGATCCAAGTAGGAATGCATATTTGAATTCCATGTTGCAGCTCTTGCAAGACATGAACAAATTATCTCTTTCGAGAGAAAGGTATCATAATTTGCAATCCAAGGAGTTTTTGCACTTCCACCTCCTCCTCCTCCATCCCATAATCCTCAAAACATAACCATTTTGACACACCCATAATGCAATTTCTATGATGATCACTATGATCCCAACACCTGTGAAGTAATGGAGTCCACCAAAGAATGCATATTTGGTCAGAAAATTAATAAGATTGTTAATGCTTTAGATTGGATGGATGACGGAGATGATATGGATATTAATAAAACTCAAACTTTTAATAATCGAAATAAATTTATTAATTTTAACATAAATTCGAATATTTCTGCCCAAAAACAACCATCGTAAGTACTCCTGTCAGCCCTATGAAAAATTCTATTCAACCACAAACTTCTGAACGGTCATTAGCCTCTTCTTCATCCATTCAAATTGAAATATATAACATAATAGAAGACTTATCCAAAGTTAAGGAAAATATTACTCTTCTTAATATTACTCGAACTCCCAAGTATTGGAGAACCTTAAGAGGTTCATGGATGAAGATGCATTGTCTAGTACCATTCCATGGCCTCCAAATCTCAGCACCAATTGAATCTTGGAAAGTGAGGAGAATCCTTCTGGTAAATATCATGTAGGTTTTGTTTTCATTTAGACACACCCAAAGCATCCTCCTTTCTATGTATCAATGAAGATTATGGATAAAATTTCTCATTGTTGCCTCATTAATGAAGTCTCTAGCCCTAATCTCATGTCAAAAATGATTTGGAGGGTCTAGGAATTTCATGCACAAATGAAAAACCCAAGAATATGCTTGCGTTTAATAAAAAACACCAAACTACTATCGATGATGTAAAAGATGTTACCCTAGTAATGTGTTTTCATCCAAAGATATGAACTACGTGTAATATTCAAGTTATGGACACATGCATGAGTAATTATTTGTTTATTTCGGGAAGAGATTAGAAATCTCTTACTCATGGATACTATTATACATATGGCTCACACTTAATCATTCCCAGAGGTCCTAAAAACATCATAGTTTTTTTGTGAAAATTGAATTGTACCTTACATTGAAACTTTCCCTCGGCCTTCGGTTAATTTCATTGAACTTCTGATCCAGGTTTCTATTCTATCTTCTCAAAATAGAAGATTGATGGTGACAAATTTGTTCCCTTTGGAATATGCCTTGATGGTGAATCTTCAAGTGAGGGTAATGGAGCAAGAGTTGTTATCTAAACAACCTTAGGAAAGATTCATCCTTTTGCATATTGGATTAATTTTTCTTGGACTAATAATGTAGCCGAATTCCAAGCCTTATTGTTGGGATTGAAGAGTGCTCTTGATTTAGGTTGTAGAAATTTATCATTTTTCGATGATTCCGAATTGGTAGTTAATATGGTTAAGAAAATCTATTCAGCTTAAAACAACCTATTAAGGATTTACACTATTTTAATTTTATAACAAATTCAAAACTTTTCCTCATTTAATATTACTCATATTCAAAGAGGGTTGAATTCTATTGTTGAAATCTTTGATGCATATGTAGCTAGGACTGATCAACATGTTATTGTTGGAAGAATAGAATGTTCTCTTATATCCCTTTATAGGCCTCACCTTCCCAACAATGAAGAATCATGGCATGTTTTTGTTGATGATGAAACTTTTCATCCTTTCCTTACTGATGAATCAAATGATTCTATTGAAATCATTAGTCTTGAAAAAAATCGATTTCCTAAAGGTTTGACACCTTTTAAAGATTCATTATCTCCAAGTGATACTCAACTCCTTCCTACTAAGGAAGAATAAAAAAAAATACCGATGAGACTATTCCCATTAATGTTGGATTCCAAAAGATCCCACAATCCTATACATAGTTGTCGACTATTTTGAGGATGAAAAAGAATGATTCAGTTCTCTACTTTGCAAGTTTCATGTTATTTTCACTTGGTCCTATGTTGAATTATGTGGATTTGATTCATACATCGATCAACATGCCATTCTCTTTAGAGAAGGGTCCGCCCCTATTAGCTAGTGACAAAGACCTATTAATCCTGCTCTTAAAGAAATAATTTAGAAAGATCTAGATTAAGCTACAATTTTCTCATATAATTTTCCCATCAAATATTTAGAATGGGTAGCAAATCTGGTCCCCGTTCAGAAAAATAATGGTGATATCCGGTTCTGCATTGATTTATGTGCATTAAATAAGGTAAGTGTTAAGGATAAAATCCCTTTATAAATATGGAACTAATCTTACAACATGTAGTAGGGTCACAGATGATGTCTCTTTTATATAGCTTCTCTCGTTATAACCAAATTTGCCCTAAAAATCAGATAGATATAAAACTATGTTCACTACTAGATGGGAAAATTTTGCCAGCTATGAATGTATGCCTTTTAGTTTAATCAATGTAGGGGCTACTTTTCAGCATACTATGCACATGATATTTGATGATCTAATTGGCATAATTATACATGTTTATTTAGATGACCTCTCTATGCATTCAAATATGAGAAAAGAACACTTTGAACATTTAAATCAAGTTTTCTTACGTTGTAGGAAATATGGTATCTCATTGAATCCTTCAAATTCCATTTTCAGTGTTACATCTGGGAAACTGCTTGGTAGTATTGTGTCAAATGTTGGGATAAGTATTGATCCTAAAAGGGTTCAAGCTATTCAAAATATTCCCACTCCTTCTACAAAGAAGCAGATTCAGTCCTTCATGGGGAAGATTAATATTGTACACAGGTTTATACTTGATTTTGCTCAAATGGTTAAACCCATTCATAATTTGTTGAAAGGTGATCAAGTTTTTCTTGGAATGATGACCCCAAAAATGTACTTGTTGAAATCAAAAGGGCCATTTCATCTACCTTAGCACTTCCTAAACCTGATTTTGCGAAGGACTTTTCAAGGGAAAAGCACACTACGGAGTTAAAAAGATTAATTGCGCAGTAGATGAATATTTTCTTTTTCTATGCTTTAGGACTTCGCTTCTCCTAGCATATACTTTGCGAAGTAATCTTCTAAATTTTACTTCACAAATTAACTACACGAAAATTAATTGTGCATTTCAACTTTTCACTGCGCAGTTGAACTTCACATAAATGTGTAGTTCTTTAACTTGGCGAACTTGACTTCGCAGACTTCTCAATTACTTCGCAAATCTATTTTACTACACATTACTCTTAACTTCGGGGATCTCTTAAACAAACTTTATATTGAAATATTTCTTGTTAGGACATAGGAACCAAAACATTTATTATGAAACTTATGCACAGTTACTCCTTGTTAAAATAGAACTTTCACCACTGTGAACTATTTGGAAATCTTGATTTCTTTTACAATGCATAAATGTAAACAACATTCACACAAGTAAATATGGAGAAGATGTGCGACTTGCAATATTCAACATTCTTGAGAATGAAACATAAAACAATAGACTTATATATTTACCACAGTAAACTCTGCAGCTTGCCTCAATACATGGAAATGAGTTTTCACTTGATCTTTTACTTTCATAGAGCTTGGGCTCTTCATACACTTCATGGGATGAGCTTCTCCTCCTTTCACTCTTCTTACACGTCTCTCTATGATTTTCAATTATCTTCTTCTTCTTATAGAGTTTCATAACAACCGACTTAAGATCACTTCACTTGGAAGCTACATTGATACATTTAAGACTGTAATAAATTTCTACTTAAGAATTCTTGATATGCAGAATACTAATGCGGTCACATAAATACTAATTTGACATGCGCCGGATTAGCTGCAAACTGACTGACTGTCGGACATTGTAGACTGACAAAAAGACTGACTGACTTACTGACAGAGTCGACGCACTTAGATACACGATCAGATCATAAATACATATTTCCAAGACTCCCCCTTAATTATGAGTGGATGGGGATCATTAAACAAAAATAAAATTACAAAATATTTCAAATCTGAAACATGCTATGTTCATGACGAATTTCACTGTGTAGAACTTGTCACTCCCAAACAACTTCGCAGATATTGGAATGTGTCCCTTGCCAATGGTTTTGTAAATATGTCTGCTACCTGATCTTCAGACCTACAAAATTCTAAACATATTTCCTTGTTGTTTATCAATTCTCTGATAAAATGATACCCTGTGTTGATGTGCTTGGTTCTCTTGTGGAACACATGATCCTTTAACAGTGCGATAGCTGAATTGTTGTCGCAGTAAATGACTGTGGGTTCTTGCTGGTTTTGCGACAGATCACTTAACATCCTCCGCATCCAAACGGCTTGACATGCAGCGCTTGTAGCTACAACATACTCTGCTTCTGCTGAAGAAATAGTTACTATGGGTTGTTTCTTTGAAGCCCATGATACAACACCTATTCCTAAATGAAATGTGTTCCCAGACGTGTTTTTTCTATCATCTAGGCTGCCTCCATTGTCACTGTCGGTGTATCCAATGAGTTTGAAATTTTATGAGGTTGAATACAAAATACCAAAGTATTTTGTTCCACTTACATACCTCAAAATTATTTTATGTGCTTGTCAATGAGGTTCTTTTGGTGACTCCATGACTATTGAGATTAAACTAACTCCATAAATGATGTTTGGCCTTGTTGCTGTAAGATACATAAGGCTACCAACAAGACTTTTAAACAGCGTAGGATCTATATTGGATCCATCATCATCCTTGCTCAATTTCAAACCTGTTATCACTAGTGTTGGAGTTGTCTTGCAATTTAACATCTTAAATATGTTCAAGACATCACTTGCATACTTCAACTGAGATATAAATATCCCATTTTCAGTATGTTTGACTTCAATGCCCAGAAAATACTTCATAAGCCCCAAATTAGTCATTTCAAATTCACTTTCCATGATTGATCTAAATTCTTCTATGCCAAAATCACCGGTAAATATTAAATCATCTACAAGTAGGCAGACAATTAGCTTATTACCTTTCTTGTTGATTTTTGTGTACAGCGTTGGCTCACATTCACTTCTATGAAATCCATTCTGAATGAGGTAAGAGTCAATGCGAGTGTACCAAGCTCTAAGAGCTTGCTTTAAACCATACAGTGCCTTTTTCATCTTGTATACTTTGTGTCCTTGTCCTGGAGCTTCGTATCCTTGTGGCTGCTCCACATATAATTCCTCCTCCAAATAACCATTTAAAAAGGAAGACTTAACATCCATTTGGTAAACATGCCATGTCTTATGAGCTGTGATGGCCAAAACTGTTCTGATAGTATGCATTCGAGCTACAGGTATGAAAGTTTCATTGAAGTCTATGCCAGGCTACTATGTGAATCCTCTTGCTACCAATCTTTCCTTGTGCTTCTGCACATTTCCATCAGCATCTTGCTTGGCCTTATAAATCCATTTCATGCTTATCACATCCTTGTCCTTAGGAACATCAACTAGTTCCCATGTTTGATTCTTTTCGATGCATTCTATTTATTCATCCATGGCTTGTGCCCAAACTTTATCTTCAAATGTTAGACGATCATTAACTTGAGAAAATAATGCAAAAACTGAGAATGAATTAGGTGTACCAGTCTCATATATCTCACGCAAATTTCTTGTCTTTGTTGGAGTTGCTGGTGTCGAGCTGTGCGAACTGCTTGATGGTGTTTGTTGCGCACTTGGTGTGCTTTTCGGAGTTGCTTGAACTGCGACTTGTGTTGGAGTTCCTTGTACTTAAACATGATGCGCAGTCCTGGGAGTAGGCAGAGCTACGACATTCTGATTCACATGTGGAGTCTCAACCACATCTTCTGCGATGTCAACATGTTCAACATTTGACACAATTTTAACATTCTTCTCCATAGTTCCATCCCATGCTTCATTTTCTACAAACTGAACATCTTGACTGATAATAACTTTTCTTGTGACAGGGTTATATAACTTGTATTCCTTTGTGTCTTCAGAATACCCAATAAAAATGGATTTCTGTCCTTTAATATCTAATTTCCTTCTTAGCTGATCTAGAACATGTGTGCATGATACACAACCAAAAAATTTTAAATGCGAAACACTATGTTTCATACCTATCCAAGCTTCCTGCGGAAATTTGTTCTTCACGCTCTTTGTCGGACATCGATTCATGATGTATATAGCAGTTGCCACTGCTTCAGCCCAGTATTAATTTGACAAATGCATGGCTACCAACATATTGCTCGCCATCTCCATAATGGTTATGTTCTTCCTTTCTGCGATACCATTCTGCTGCAGTGTATACTGCGCAGTGAATTGTTTCTGTATGCCATGATTTTTACAAAAAATTAAGAAATCATTTGAAACATACTCACCACCTTTATCTATTCTTAATATCTTGATGCTATAACCACTCTGCTTCTCCACAAGTACCTTGAACTGCTGAAAACAACCAAACGCATCATATTTATGTTTTAGAAAATATGTCCAGGTTTTTCTTGTGAAATCATCAATAAATGTGAGAATATAAGTGCATCCTCCCATGGACGGTGTTTGCATCAGTCCACAAATATCAGAGTGCACAATTTCAAGTGGTGTGCAAGCTCTGTATGACTTTCCGACTGGAAAAGTCTCTCTGTGCTGTTTTCAAAAAATACAACCTTCACAAATTCTCTGTGGCTTTTCAATCAATGGAAATCATTTCACCATATCCTTCATGTGCAGTAGCTTCATCCCACCAAAATTCAGATGTCCAAATCTGAAGTGCCACAACCAAGATTCATCCTTTATTTATATTTGAAACACAGGTTGTATTTCACTGTCTTTTTCTTTCTTGTCGCAGTGAATTTCTCCTTCTTTACTTTCTGCTTTGAATGCAGATCCAGAGTTTTCATTCTGACTTTCATGAACAACTTGAGTTGTTTTTCCTTTTATGATTGGCCTTATCCACAAAGGAAACAAGCGATTGCTTGTCATCTACACTTCGGCAATTAACTGATTGATTGGATATATGTCTTTGATTACACAATGCTTTCCTGTCATGTGAACTCTGTAACCTTTTTCCATCAGTTGTCCAATGCTCATCAAATTATGCTTCAAACCTCAAACATAATAAACATCAGGCATAAATTTATTCTCCCTCTGTTTGGTTAGAATATAAATAGTACCCTTTCCCAAAATAGTAACTTGAATATTGTTTCCAAGCATGACATCAATTTCAATTGATTTATCTAGACTAGAAAATAGATTTAAATTACTAGCCACATGATTGCTACAGCCTGAGTCTAAATACCATATGTCATTTGGACTTTCTTCGACAACATTGCATTCAAGTGAAGATGTGCATGCTAAGAACAGTGAGTTGTTCGGAGTGTTGTTGTTGCTTGAATGAGATTGACCTTGCTTTCCTTGGTCATACTGCTTCTTCCTGTATTCATATGCGAAGTGTCCAAACTTCTTACAGTGATGACACTGAATTTTTTATTTATCATACCTTTGTCCACTTGGCTGAGTGGGGATCTGATTCTGAACTCTACCAACGACATGTGCAGGGCTGCTGCTGCGACCTCCTCTGAAAGAAATTCGTCCTCTACCTCTAGAGTTTGATATTCCTCTACCTCTTCCACAGCTTATGGATGACTGTTCTATGAATGCACCTTCCAGCAATGTATCTAAACTGTTGATTCTATGTTCATGATTGAGGAGTGAGGCTTGCAACTCATCAAGTGTAAATTGGGACAGATCTTTGTTTTCTTCCAGGGTCACAACTAAAGATTCAAATTTCTTTGGAAGAGCTCTAAGAACTTTTTCAACAACCCTTTGGTCACCTAGATTTTCTCCATGAGACTTTATTTGATTAACCAGACCAATAACATGAGTATAGAATGAGTCTACTGAGTCTATATCTTTCATTGACAGAGATTCAAAATCTCTTCTAAGAATTTGAAGTTTGGAAGTCTTTACCTTGTTCAAGCCTTGATAGGAAGTTTCCAGTGTGTCCCACGCTTCCTTAGCTGACTACACTACTGCTAATCTTGGGATTATGGATTCATGTGTTGATTGATGCATGTGGAACAACGCCTTTCCATCTTTCTTCCTCTATTCCTTCAAGACATCCTTCCCAGCTTGCGTGAGATTGTTGTATGCTGCTAGATCTGCTGGTTCTACATAGTCATTCTGGACTATTTCCCATACATCTTGACCTCTAAACAAAGCTTTCATAGTTAGAGATCAATATTCATAATTTTTTCCTGAAAATATTGGAGTTTGCAAATTACCAAAAGTGGAAGCCATTCTTAATCACTTTTCCCTTTTGTAAATAGAATTTACTTTCTCCGTAAACCAGTCTCTGATATCAGATCAAGGGAAAAGCAAACCGCGCAGTTGACTTCGCAGACTTCTCAATTACTTCACAAATCATTTTTACTGCACATTACTCTTAACTTTGGGGATCTCTTAAACAAACTTTATATTGAAATATTTCTTGTTAGGACATAAGAACAAAAACATTTACTATGAAACTTATGCATAGTTACTCCTTGTTAAAATAGAACTTTCACCACTGTGAACTATTTGGAAATCTTGATTTCTTTTACAGCGCATAAATGTAAACAACATTCACACAAGTAAATATGGAGAAGATGTGCTACTTGCAATATTCAACATTCTTGAGAATGAAACATAAAACTATAGACTTATATATTTACCACAGTAAACTGGGCAGCTTGCCTCAATACATGGAAATGAGTTTTCACTTGATCTTTTACTTTCACAGAGCTTGGGCTCTTCATACACTTCATGGGATGAGCTTCTCCTCCTTTCACTCTTCTTGCACATCTCTCTCTGATTTTCAATTATATTCTTCTTCTTATAGAGTTTCATAACAACCGATGCTTCACTTGGAAGCTACACTGATACCTTTAAGACTGTAATAAATTTCTACCTAAGAATTCTTGATATGCATAATACTAATGCGGTCACATAAATACTAATTTGACATGCGCCAGATTGGCTGCAAACTGAATGATTGTCTGACATTGCAGACTGACAAAAAGACTGACTGAATTACTGACTTACTGACAGAGCCGTCGCAGTTGGATACGCGATCAACTCATAAATACATATTTCCAACAATTTTATCATTTACATAAATACCACTAAAGAGGCTATTTAGGTTATTTTGTTTTAGAAAATTAATGAAGGGATTGAACAACCCATTTCTTTTGCAAGTCAAAGTATTTCTAGTAGCTGAAAAAATTACCTAAATCGAGAAACATGCATATTCTATTGTAATGGAAATAAAAAAATTTAGACATCTTATTCTCGGTAAGCATACAAAAGTCAAAGTACCCTTACCTAAATTGAGAAACATGCATATTCTATTGTAATGGAAATAGAAAAATTTAGACATCTTATTCTCGGTAAGCATACAAAATTCAAAGTACCCTTACCTGCTATTAAATTCATATTGTCCCATACATTTCTTTCAGGAAAATTAGCACTTTGGCTTACAAAAATCCAAGAACATGATCTCACTATTTCTAGAGCCAATACTATTAAAGGAAGAGATCTTGCTCTTCATCTTGCTCAACACCCTAATCTATTTCAGATTCAGAATCAGATAACAATTCCCAATTAAATTTGTTTTATACTGAGACTGACCAAGTTGGTTTGATTAATCATCCTTGGTATAAACATATTGTCTATTATTTGATTCATGAATGTTGTCCATATTATTTAGAGCATAATGAGTGCAGGAGATTGAAATTAGAAGCATCAAATATGTTATTCTTGGATCTCTTTTATTCCATAGATATCCCGATGGGATATTATTGTGTTGCAGAGATGAACTAATTGCTGATAAATGTTAAAGACGGTACATGGTTCATCTGATGATGAATTCCACATCGAAGGCCATTTTGCAACAAGAGCTCATAAGCTTCTATGAACAAGCTATTAATGGCCAAATATTTTTCGTTATTCTTTTAAATTTGTCCATGCCAGTGCACAACTAGTAATAAAAGTTATCCACCATGCCATTCAAACTAGTTATATACTTCCCTCTTTCACCAAGTGAGTACTTGATTTTATAGGTCTTATTAATCCACCATCTTCTGTTGGCCACATTTTCATTTTAACTACTATAGTTTTCCAAATGGTCCGAATCAATTTCTTTAAAAAACACAACTGATACTCGTGTAATTTCCTTTCTTGAAAACAACATCTTTTCCAGATTCCGTCTTCCTTTAGTAATCGTTATAGATAATGAACCAACTTTTATTTATACCAAATTGACATAATTATGTAATAAATTTAGCGTTAAACACTCTTTTTCATCTTCATATTATCCTCAATTTAATAGACTTCCATAATCAACAAATAAACAATTGGTTAAAATTCTAAAAATGAAAAGCCTGGACAGTGGCATCTACAACTCCCTTATGCCCTTTGGGAAGATAGAAATACCACAAAAGTAAGCAAAGGAACCAATCCTTTGGAGCTAATTTATGGATAGGATGTTGTCATGCCAATTGAATTACAATTAGCATCTTTTCGTTTGGATTTTCAATCTAAATAATTTGATGAGGTTGATCTTACTAAGAGATTCCATACTTTACTAGCCTTGGATGATAAACGTCAACACGCTCTTGACAATTTAGAAAAAGACAACAATCAAGAAATATTTTAATACAAAAGCCAACGCTGCAAGCCTTGAAGTTGGCCAAAAGGTCCTTCTATGGGATTATGCGCATGCAGACAAAGGTAAACATACTAAGTTTCAAAAACTTTGGTTTGGTCCTTACAATATAGCCTTTGTCATGGGTAATAATTCTTATCTTTTGAAAGATGAGGATAATAGGTTGTTTTCATATACAACCAATGGTTCACACCTAAAGCCTTATTTTGACCTAAAGCCTTATTTTGACCTTGTATGAGGGTCATCTCAATAATAATTTTAATAAATAGTTTTACATAGTTTTTCCTTTTTTTTATTCTTTTCATTTAGTCATAATTTTGAATATATATATATATATATATATTCAAATTTTATAAAGTTTTGTTCTTTATTTTACCCTTCAACATTTTCCAATAGTTAAATACAATTTTGATGCTATTATGTTTCAAATTTATAAAAGAAGCCTGAATTATACAATGTAGGAATTTAAGAAATAAAGGGATGCTATTTTTGTTTATCCTTGACTAAATTTTTCATGCTAATATAAATGTAACATGTTGCAATGATGAAATTTCAAGACGAAATTATTCAATAAGGATTCTTGCCTAAGGTCTTTGCTTAACGAGGTATTCTATGTTATTTGGATGTGTTAGGTTATCCATTTTCTTTTCTTCTCCCTTTTTCTTTGTACCTTTCATCATTTCAGTTTTGCATACCTATGTCGATATTGTTATCTTTTCATTTTTCATGTCCATACATCCATTCTTCTTTTCTGTTCATGTTGGTTTGTGAAACCAAAATTCTGGATTTAGTCTTGTATTACACAGTCTCCCCCTAGTCAGCCACAACTTGTGAAAATTTGCCAAATTTGAAAAATTAGATTTCCATTAAGATTTTTATGCCTTGTTTTTAAATTAATTGGCATATTCTTTGAAAACAAACATTAAAACCATAATATGTTTACATTTGACTAAGCTTAAAGGAGGGCACTGCCTTCATGTGGAGTTACAAGGAGGTTGATTTCCTTCTAAAACAAGGTTTTTTTAGCATGAAGACATGTTGGCTAAGTTTGTGAATGTCAGTTTATTTCTTTTAAGTCACATAATAATGCATTATATACCATACATGTATATTTGACTATTTGTTAAAGATCATAGTTTTGGATGGATTTTTCCTTATTTTATTCACAGGTGAATTAAAACCTTTTAAACTATGGTGTATATGTTTCATATTCATGCTTGGTTTGATAATAATCCCTCATCATATTGTGTGGTTATTGTACTTATTGATTTGTTTCTTTTGGGCTCTTTGTTTGAATTTAATGGATAAAGTTTTAACAATGCACATCATTATTTGGATGGTATTCACATAGAGATATTCTAAAACCTTTATATTTGTAGGCATAAGACTTTGGTCGGTAAGCCTTGTGGTGTTTTTGTTATTCAACAAATATTATTAACAAAGGTATTTAATCAAGTATTTATTCCCCACCAAGATAAAAGTTCTAAGGTGAAAATGTATTAAGTTCTAAGGTGAAAATGTATTAAGGGTTTGACATAAGTGTAGTCTTCGAATGATGTTTTTAATGACATATAGATTGAATGTTATGAGTAATACATAACATCCCTCAGATCTTGGGTCAAAGAACAAAAATAGTTTAAAACCCTTCCTTCTTTTGTTATCTGGATTATATGGAAAGCACAAAACAACAGTATATTTGAGGATAAAAAACGGAATTCAGTCCATATTGTTCTTAAAATTATAAAATTATCGATATATATGAATTATATTCGAAGTAGGAAGTCTCTAATTTTCATGAGCGTTTGATAAAAGACATTGCTTTCACAAATTCTGCTACTGTATTTTTTAATGGAGCATCCATAAATGGTTATAGTGTAGCTATGGTCTTTCTCATATTAAACAGTCATCATCACTTCAAACTAAAATTAAATTATGGGATTGGAACAAACTGGCTGGCTGAAATCTTGGGTTTATGGTATTTGTTAAAATTTACTTCAATTATTGGAGTAGATACCTTGCATATCTATGGTGACTCATTGATGGTAGTCAATTGGGTTAAAAATATTTTCAGTTTGAAGAGCATCCATATTCAACATTGGTTTTAGCACATTAGACATCTTCTGTCATCTTTCTCATCCTATTCTATTGAACATATATTCAGAGAATTACATGGTGATGTTGATGCCTTATCTAAGGAGGCTTTCAAGATTCAACAAGGACAACTTCATTGGGAAGAATGGATCAAGGATTCTCTGGATGATCAAAGATCCATTCCTTTTTTTATGATTAGCACTCTTTCTATGTTGTGATGCTTGTTAGTTTTGATATGTCATTTTTTGATATTATATGTATTTCAGCTAATCTCATTGCTGGGTTTTTATCTAGGATGACTGTAACTCTTAATATAAGTTCATGCATTATGCTGTTAGAAAGTTGACTGAGTTTGGAGATGTACTTTTTGATTATTTTAATAGTAAAAGTACAACTTTTTTCTTCTTGAAAAAAATACATTTTCTTGCCACATAAAGAGAAATTATGGGCTGACTTTAATCATCTACTTGCCTATCACCTATCACTAATGGTGTGGAAATTCCACGCTGGAAAAATTTTGTTGGTTGTATCATCGTGCATGTTCTTACGTTTGAGTCTCCATGAAATCATTATTATCACCTATCACTAATGGTGTGGAAATTCCACGCTGGAAAAATTATGTTGGTTGTATCATCGTGCATGTTCTTACGTTTGAGTCTTCATGAAATCATTATTAGTAAACTGAATGTCAATTTCACATTCAAATATCCACTCTCTTAACCTAAACATTTAATGACTTGGTATTGTGGAAAGTGTATTGTGCCGAGAGGCGCTCTACAACCCAGTATGGGGGAGATCGTGTAACATGTGTCGAGTGTTTGTCGAGTTTGTCCAATGTTTATGAGTAATAAAATAATACAAAGTAAACAAAAGAGAATAATACAAAGTAAAAAGTAATAAATATTATGTCCGCCATAAACAAAAAAGAATATAATACAAAGTAAAAAATAAATATGAAATTAAACTACAGACTTTAGAGCTTAGGATTAGCTGATAAATATTATGTTGGTCATAAATAAAAAAGAATAATACAAAGTAAAAAGTAAATATGAGACTTAAACTATAGACTTTATTTTTTACTTTTAATACAAAGTAAAAAGCAAATATGAGATTTCAGAGTGTTTGTCGAGTTTGTCGAGTAACAAAATAATACAAAGTAAACAAAAGAGAATAATATAAAGTAAAAAGTAATAAGTATTATGTCGTCCATAAACAAAAAGGAATAATACAAAGTAAAATGTAAATATGAAACTTAAACTAGAGACTTTTGTACCTGAGAGATTTGATCCGTCTCGGTGCTTGATGGAGCCTAAAATTTGGATCTATGCTGATTTATGTTGTGAAATTTGATGTTTAAATCCATTAATTCTAGTTCCTTAGTTCCTTGATGTAATATGGTAGTAATCCTACATCTACGGCCTAGCTATGAGTTATGATCGGTGATTCTATCCACACGTTCAAGTTTGCATTCACTCAACTGTTCATCCTGTCACCTTTTTCATTCATTTAAAATCCCTCATTATTAATAGATAAGTGACATCTGTTACCCTCATTTCTTAGTTGTCAAATTAAAGCGATCTGAGTGGATTGTAAACGTGTTGTATGGATATTTTGGAATTGATTTGATATGGATATTAGAGTGGATTATAGAGCTTTATGAGGGTAGATTAGGCAATAAATGTTCATGGGCCCGATGCCAAAAAAAATTTACCCTCGATTTTTGTTGTCATTTGTTGAATATCTTTGCGTAATTACCTTTTGGTTGGAATGTTGCTCGAAAACTAGAACTTGAACAAAGGGTTTTGAATTGATAGTTTGAAAGTGCACTAGCACGCTGAGAAATAGTGGTGAAATTGATCAAAGCATGTGACAAGGATTTCGAGGTCGTAGTCTATATGAGGTAGATTTCAAATGATACCCTAATATGGATTTGATGGTCCTTATATCACATTCTATTTGATTAATTTTTTGGTTATTATAGCTAGCGTATCCTACCTTTTCCAACTTGATGTTTCCCACTCATAGCTATCCTTATTCCTACCTCGCAAAATCACATCCCTCTTTGTTCAGTTCTATGAAAAGATGAATAAATGGTCATTATCTATTGTTCAAAATATTGGCATATCAATCCAAGAATTCTTTGTTTAGTAAAAAAAAATGAATACTGGGGAGGAGGTGCGCAAGGGTCGGGGGGGGAGCGTTAGCAAGGATCCTTCTTGATCCCAGAGGGAATGTAACACTAACCTTCACATGTGGTTTAGAGAAATCTACCAACAATCAAATAGAGCAGTATGCTCTATATTTGGAACTTGAGCAAATTGTTTCCCTAAGAATTAAATCTCTTGTCATTATAGGAGACTCCCTCATGATCATCTCTCAAACTCGACAACTCCTACATATATCATGGAAAAAATTGTAGGTAGGATCTTCAAGCACATCAATGGGATTCTCCTTCAAATCTTGGGAGTACAACTCCTACATGTTCGAAGAGAAAGATAAGCTAGCAAATGAGACCACTCTACTATCACGAGGGGGAATAAAAAAATGATGGCCAACTACATGTTGGCTCCCCTACGGTTATTTTTCCAAGTTACATGGATCATCACTCAGGTGATAGTGTCCCTTCAACCATTAATGCACAAATCCGTCAATTTGAAATCCCAAGATGGGGTTTAATTAATCACATACACCACCTTCCCACTTGCGTAGAGGACTCCATGGGAATCTCTGACATGAGGAGGCTTCTAGAATCCTCACATAATGAATCTTCTTGTTCATGGAATTGGTATTAAGTTTTATTTTTCCTAGTAGAAGCCTGGAAGCACTCGTGATTTGGGGATGGTGAATTCAATTACAGATGGGGAAGAATACGTGATTCCCATAATTTTGGGTGAGTGGTTCTTTGGTACTATTACTATTGAGTATGTGGAGGATGTCTTTCCAGTGATAAGATTCGTTTATAGGACTGGGCATGTGGAGGAGTGGCTCTTTGATATTGTTATCTCTGAGTGTGTGGAAGGCGGTCTAACGGAGGTAAGAACTGGCTACAGGATAGGGTGTGTGGTAATTATACACAGGATTGGTAGTGTGGAGATTATTTTTCCTTGGAATATGAGGGGCTCGGGTTTCTTGTTGTTCTTGAAGGTGACGGGCTCCAAAATGATGAGCATTGTCCCATCCATATTATGGTTCACACGGGTTAAGAATGGAAATGGTCTGAGAGATCATCTCTTTTTGCATGTATATGTAGTTAGGATTTATGATTGACTTAAAATTATCTTTTTAAATGTTTTAACTTCCATGACTCACGCAAGAATGCTAATTCTTTAACCTTAGTTTTTCATCGTTAGATAGATCATGATTGATACACGATAAAGAAGACAACTGGTGTGCCACAACAACGTGGGGACTGAGGATTCGAAGCACCGGCCTAGATACTTCTTTGGAAGATGTCGCGAGGGATAAAGAAAATCAACAACACAATCTTCAGTTAGCGCCATAGTGGATGGCGCACAGTCCTAGTTTTGATTGAAGCAAGGTCAAGATTTTGTTTCACTTATTTTTTGTATAAAAAGAATAGAGAGGGGCAAGCCAAGGGCTGCCACTTCTGTGATTATATTTTTTTGACAAACCTATTATCAACTGTTACAGTCCGACTATTATTATGCACTTCACAATTTTTGAATAAATGAAAGGAATGTCTTTTATTGCACTTATATGGGTAGCTACTTGGTTCCTGTAGTGACCTTGGGAAGGGCCCACCCAAAGGTGATACAAAGGATCTCATGTTTTTAGAATAGATTTAATTATGTGGGCGTTTCATATAGTATATTGTAGAAGTTTATCGCTTTATGTAGGAGTTCTACATGCTGTGTGTTTTTTTCCGTAGGAAGCTTTATTTTACTCATTGTGCACAAACTAGTTCATGCTTATGTTATTGATAGTTCATACTTATGTTATTGAGTTAAATGCTTATGTTTACTTAGCATTGTTGAGTTACATGCTTGCATCTATTACTTAGTTCCATTAACACTCACCCTCTGCATCTCAAGCGTTTGCATGGGTTAAGTAGTTATTTTATTTCCCACATCCTACATACTCAAGCGTTTGCATGGGTTAAGTAGTTATTTTATTTCTCACATCCTACATACCCGAGATACAGTAAGGCAGTTCCCCATCTTAGCTCTCTAGTTAATATTGGAGAAGCTAGTCCAAATTACACCTTTTGGAATGACAAAGAAACAAATGTTGAATTGAATATTTAGGTCCTGCATTTCTGCACTCTATAGATAGAAGTTATTTCTGCATTCTATAGATAGAAGTTATTTTTGCACTCTGTAGATTGAAGTTAATTTTTCAATAAATTTAATGCTTTGTGATTGATGAATTTACTTTCCTTGTTGTTAGCTTAAGCTTTTCATATACTACTAAACTACTTTCTCTTTTTTAGATGCATATTTTTGTTGATCCCTCTCCAGTTTGTACGACTCCCTTGGTTGACAATTAAAGTAAAGGTTAGAGATACAATATTATTGTTGATACCTTTAGCCCCACCAAAAGGCATGGGACTTGGGTCTTATGAATAGTTTGCTCAAGAAGGTGTGGAAATCGGACCTCTAGACTCAATATTTTGGTTGGGATTTTTCCCTCCAACATATAGGATGAAGGCCGAGAAGGATTGGGTTGACAAGTTGTAGGTGCTCCCATAAGAGATTTGGGATGCCATAGTTGATATTATGGATATACGCTTCAACCTTTGCTGGATGAACTCACAACTGAAGGGCATCTTGGAAGTAGTAATCCATCTCTCTGCTCATACAAATGGTTTGGACCAGTGTATGGTCAATTTGGAGGGGAATATGAGAATCCATTAAGCACAACTATTTGGTTTGGATGATCACCAGGATGACATTGAAGGTAATATATTTAGGGATTATGGAGCCCATGTGGACACAATATTGGCCACCCTGTATCGATATGAGGATCTATTGATTGAAAAATACTCTAGGATCATTGATGAATTAGGAATTAAGGGAAACAAAGACATGTATGTTCAACAACTTGTTCATGCTACTATTAATATTTCCACCTTGGAGGAGTGTGCATGCAACAATGAAGAAGTTCAAGTCTTGGACAATGGTCACAACAACACCTGTTATCTCTATTTTTTAGTTGTTTATGAAATTTTTTGGCGAGTTATTACTAGGTCAATATGTAAAAATCTATAGTAGTGTTGAAGTTAATAACTCTATGCAAATAGTTTTAAGAATATGGATAGACCTATATGGGCTTGATACCGATTAAGAATAATTAAAGCCAATTTTTGGGTTGTTGTAAATTTTGCTGCTAATTTTTCAACCTTTTATAAATTCCAATATATCCATTTTCGTTTAAAAAAATAAAAAATTAAATGCATATGAGGGATCGAACCTTACTCTTGTTTTCCCATTCTCAGTTCGTATTAATATTTTATGAGGTGTAACTCAGTTAACAATTATAGTATGGTCGTGGCATAAACTAAATTAGTGAATGTGAGTAATTGATTTCGATCCTATGACTTAGAGACTCTTACTACTATTCTTTGTTGAATTTTATCCTTTCATTCCTTGTGTTTTGCTCAGTTGCGTCCCAATCATAAAACCCTTCATCTCTGAAACCAAGAATTGTTGCAAAATTCAAAAGAGAAAAAGATACATTATTAAATCACTTCAAAAGAATTGAGAGCGTTTATTTTTCTGACGTCTAAAGGTTAAAGCTCATGATTTTAATCTCCATTTCTCCCCTTATCAGACCCATTTTTGAATATCTTCTAAGGAACATATGCCTTTGAGCTCAGTTCTTTGTTTTGAAAAATAGTGTTCTTCACCTTAATGCCCAATTTGACTTCTTACTTGCCATGAATTTGAGTTCATTTTATATGCATGAAATACTTTTGTAAATAAGACTTATGCTCTCGTGTATTCTTATTTTGGAAATTTTATGCTAAAGTGACGATGGTATGCATAAATATTCTCTTCCATTTATGCACATATGCTCCAGAAGTTAAATTCAATCACTCCTTTTTACTATATTTACCTAGACACTCATATAAGCCCTGCCCTCAGCTTGATCATATGAACCCTCACGCTCATGTCATCTTCCTACCTGTTGGCTATGGTTTCTTGATTCAATTTAATATGTTTTTTTCTATGTATTGTCAACAAGATAAAAAAACAATGGTGTCGTATGGCAACTTTTTTACAATTTCAAAGGTGAATTTAGAAGAAATTAGTTTGGTGTAATTTTTGAATAATTTTATGTTCTTTTGAAAGAATTAAAAAAAATAAAAATAAAAATTAGTTTGCATTATTTGCATTTTAAAATTAGTTATCCCTAGCCTACCGAATCATTTATCAAGGGATAGGAAGAGAATTAATTTTATTATTTAACTATAAATTGGATTTTATTTCCATTTCTTCAATTTAACCAATCGTAAGGTTGAAGTTGTCGATTTAGAGACATCCCATCCTCTTAATCAATAGTTCCCACTACATATTGTGTACATGCTTTATGATTGTAGCTATATAAATATGTTAAAAATAATGGACTCCTAGGTCAAGTTCTAATTTTTATATTTTCAGCTATGAAGGTTACTTCCTAATGAATTATCAATGGTGAATTCCTCTCCTTAGGCTCAGGCCATATTTTTTGCGGGTTTTTGGGTAGAGGTCAGGCTATTTGCATAGTATAGTTCATTGGCTACTCACCAATCAAAAGAATATGTTGTATATTCAAGTGTTGAAGTTTACTATTTTGCTTCACATTTTGGAATGGTTTTTCCATATTAGAAAAACACCAAGCCAACTTTTGAATGTGCACTCAAAACAGAAACTGCTTCCAGTAAGCTAAACATTACATAAATATACAGTGAAAGCTGATCTGTGAATGTTACAAGTTCAACTAATTTTTTTGGTTGTTATATAAGATTGAAAAACCTTTAACCAACCAAGGGTCTAGGTTAGATTTTTTTGGACTGTGTTAATGCCTAAATCTTGCACACATGCGACATTTTGACAATTCTTACAGTAAGGCATCATCAACATAAAGGATGCAGCTCACCAAAGGCATCCTCAACAAATACAAAAGGAAACATGAGTCCAAAATTCCCCAATAACAGTCAAAAGCAGAGGTCGCGTGGCTGAACCATTGTTATCCTGCACTGTAGTGCATGTTATTAGTTCATTCCCCTTCCTTAGGTAACCGTGCTACTACAAAAAAGGAGGAACCACCCACTTCCCGCGGTGCAATGAAGGCTCTTGAGATCTCCATCACCTCCAACAATCTAAATTTGTCTCCTCACACACTTGGTGGCATTAAATAGACCCCTTGGTGTACCTTGGAACTAGTTCATGGAGTGCATGGGTTCACATTTGGATCTAGTTGTTTCTTCGCCATCTCTTGGCCTATAAAAAGAGTCCATTGACATGCATTTTGTAGAGATAAAGAAGAGTAAGGTTATGCTACTATATTTGTGTTGGATCTTCCTCATAGACCACCTCTTCCTACCTTTGTAAGCATTCCCAAGCTCTCTTGCCACCTTCCTCCAAGGGGCAAGAGTTTCTCTCCATTGTTCTATCACCCACTTATCATATAGTTTAGACAAGAAGGACATCCCTAAGGGAGATTGTTGGATTCCCTTGAATCCCACACCTAATAGGTGTTGTACAGCTTGACCATTGGGAAATACAAAGTGGTTTTCCATACATTTGGTTGTTGTTGGAGTTTGCATTCTCCCCCCATTTCCTTTTGTTACATTTTGTTTAATTTTCTTTCTTTTATGTGAATTCCACTTACAATCTCTTGTAGGATCATTTGGAGGACAATCACACCCAACAGGGGATCCAAGGATTGAGGCCTTGCTGCAACCTACAAGACCTATCCCCTTACCAAGTGGATAGATGCACCCTTTTGCAATTTTTTCCACAACAGTTCTAATGGCAATTCCACTTATTTTTATTTATTTCTCTTAAACTAGGTTGTTTTATGTTGAGTGATTAATTTTGGGTGATCTCCATTTGCAGGAGATCAGGTTTACCACCTCCTACTCTAGAATTCCCCCCTTGTCGGCCACACTTAATTTTTTCACAGTAGCGCAGACCCGGCCTCTTGGCTATGCTACATGTGTGGAAACACCTTCGATAGTTGCGCTACTCGCGCAGGTAAATAGTTCACGACTCACGCGGTAATCCTTTATTCATCCCACACTCTTTGTTTGTGTTCTAATCTTGCTACAACATATCTGTTTTTTATTTTTTCCGTGCTATCGCACAACAGAGTGTATTTTTCTCACGCTACAATCATTTGATTTGCTTTTTATCTGCACGCAACAATCTTGCAACCCCATTGCTGCTCACTAATGAACTAAAATTAAGTTAATTTGCAATAATTACTTACTTTTTTAGTAATTATATCACATAGACCAATATTAGGGAGTAAAGAGTTCATATCTCTTTAAACTTACTTAGGTAACCAGCCTTGAGGATTCCAACGGGCCTCATTGTTATGTACACTAGCATACTTGGCATGTATTTAGGATCAAAGTTAGTGTACAATCCACTTTTTGCACACAAGAAATGACCTAAAGACTCTTGTCTCCCTAAGTATGATCTTCACCTCGCACTTCTTATGAACTTGGTGAATCAAAAAAGGGTGAGAAGTGTGAAATACCTCCATTGAACACTTTTTACTACTTAGCACTTTGATTTGCAAAGCACCTTTAGCATCTTTTAGAGTTAAAAGTACATCTACATTTGCATTCACTTTATACTCTTCTAGTTAATTTGCCAAAATCAATTTGATTTCATCACATGTGTTTGCATCACTAGCACACACTAAGGGACCTAAATAATTTTCCAATCCAAGTATGCTCTTCACTTCGCACTTATTTTGAGCTTGGTGAATCAGAAAGGAAGGGAATTTTGAAATACCTCTCTTACACTCCCTAACTGAATTCAATATCCTTAAAATCAACTTTGTAACATTCCCAACCAACTAAAATCCTCCATAGGAGGTCACAAAACAACATTTTAGTTAGGTAGGATTGATTGGGATAGGAATCCATTAATGCCCACCAATCTAGTTTCATTAGTGATATTTTGAAACATAGCATTGTTGACTTATAGGGTACTTTGAAAATCCTTCTATAAGCAAGCGTTCAAAGAAAACCCAGATCAGAATTGCGCCGTGACCAAGGAGGTGAAAGCCAAGGTATAGCTTCCTTTCTCTCCCCTACAAGTCACTTAGCTCGTTGTAGGGAGACGACATTATACCATGCAGGCCAAACAACTGATCCACACTTGATGCAAGGTATCTCAGTGGCCAAACTTAGGGTATCGCCAAGGAGCAATTATGGGTGCAATCGACTCCTGAATTTAGCTATTGCCACTGGGAGGTGTTGCTAAGTCTTTTTTATTGGAACATTGGCCCCATTGCCGATATAACTAGCTCTTTGTTACCCTCACTAGTCAATTGGTGTGTGGATCCCATTATCACCATCAGTTTCACTTTTGGGAGCCTGGTTACATTTGAAAGGAAGGACGTTAGGTCTATTTAGGGAATTTACATTTATTTTCTTTTTAAAATACAAGTTCACTAACTCGTAACTAAAAAGAACCTACATGTGGGAACTCTTGCACTAAAACTGACTTTGCACATATCACTCACTTATTGCACCATATTGCGTCTGTTGTGGTTGGAATATTTTTTCATTTTTTCAAATTGTGCTTAAATTCCACCATCACTCTCACTTAGCACACAATCCTTTACCATAGAGGAACAAAACCACCCCCTGAGGCAGTCCCAAAGACTGCAAGGCCTCTCCCCTCTCTTGAGGTTTGTTTTTACACCATTTCTTCGCAGTTCACGTGGAAGATACTCTAGCCGGGGCCATTCCTAGGCCACATTGATAGGATCATCAGGACGAGGTTTTTCCTTTCTCAATTCATATTCTCCTCTTGGAGAAAGTGATAATCCTTCCACCTCCTCCACCACCGAAAGAGGTCCCCCTTTAAATTCTCCTCTTGTATATCCTTTGGACCACTTTGATCCCTCCTCTCTCATAGGAGGTCACTCATTGTTTTCAACACCACCTCGGTCTCCCCCTCGAGGAAACCCCACAAAACATACTATGGAAGGACCAAATACTCCTACCCTACCTTTCATGGATAGTCTAAATATCCATGATTTATCCAAACTGATCAATGACCCTATTGCACATGATCCAACATGGCCGACTATGCCACATAACTTTCCCTCCGATATTCCTAAATTCGAATGGAATCAAGGAGATGATCCTGGAAACCATTTCATGTTCTTCCATATGTGGTTTTCTTATAAACGCATAGTGGAATATTCTCTGAGGCTTTTCCTCTTTCATCATACCCTCACCGGAACCACAGCTAAATGGTACGTAAATTTATTGAGATGGACCCATGCCACCTTTGCGACATTGGACACCACATTTCTCACTTACTTCTTGCTCCCGATTCTCCATGACCTTGGTATTGAAATTCTCATGGATTTTATTAAAATAAATCCACCCACATTGCGGACCACATCCATGAGTGGCGTAGACATCGAACATTGTGTAAAATCGAAATGAAACCACCATTCTTGTTGGATTGGTTCAACAAATTACTCCAACTCGCCATAGCTAAAGTTGTCGCCACTGCCATGCCACAAAGTGACGAAGAGGCTATTATGAAAGCCCAACATTTCAATCTCATATATGCATAATCCAACTACCTTTAAACTATCCTCCCTGATTCCCCTCGGCATCGGTCATTGTATCCTACACCTACGAGCTCGTCACATTCTACGGATGGGACTATTAGGTCCATTTCCCAATTAGTAAAGGTTCCTCCTACCACTTCGGAACCATTTAATATGGATTCACAATACCCATCCATGCCACCTGCATCGATACCCCCTCCTCTAATACCTACCGCACCAGTTGGTCAGTTATAGTATGGACCATATAGTCCTACTTATCCGAACATTATCCAGATGACATCATTTCCTAAACTGCAAATGGCACAAGATGTTCCTACGTCCACATATTATGGAGCACAAACTCCATTTATCCCACCCCCTAGATATAACCCTTACTATCCATTTCCATGCCCGACTGGTCAACAACCCACACCTCACATGGGGGTGAACCTGGTTCAACCTTCTTTCACACAACAAGCTCAACAGTTTGACCATTTGAACACCACAAATCCCCAGAATCCTCAGACTCAAGGGAAGAAGAAAGGGAAGGACAAGAAAAATCAACAGTTGGGGCAAGGGGGAAACCCCCCTCCCCAGCAAAACCTGAATCTGGGTGATCAAAACATGGGGACTAATAACCCCCCAAAGTAAGGGGAAAACACCACCCTGAGGACCAATTACTAATGCTCCATTTGCGACAAATATGGTCATTACACCCATCACTTCCCTCTTATCCCTGATTGCCAATAGTTAGTGGAATCCAAGAAGAATACTGTGAAAAATCCCCCTTAGGATCCAAATCGTTCCCAACTACAAACTTTTGTATCACAAAAACCCTACTAACCAAGGGGTCTTGACGCAACAACAAGATCCGTGCCCCTCTGACGATGGCTCTTTCCAAAATATCTATACACTAGATGTTAATCTTTAGACTTGAGCGAAAGGTTATGATAGGCCTAAATGTCCCAAAGTGGAAGATATCCCTATCCCTTTGGGGGGGGCTCTACAAATACCACCCCCAAGTGCTGACCAAATCCCACACATTCCCAAGGTTCCACTTCAGTGTACCCCTAATAACCCCCATATGAAAGCCTCCCACAATTACAGTATTTTGGATGACTTGGATCAGTCCCCTATAGCCATGTCCATGTTGTAAGTGCTACGGTCATTCCCTATCCAACGTAAGGATTTACTTAATGCACTCAATGTCGTCGATCCTTCCAAATCACGCCTTATGACCTTTGATCTTGACAAAGGTGAAATGTGACTACCCTCATTAGTCGTATTTCAAGTCCCTGTCATAGTAAAGAACATTATGATTCATCGATGAAGGAACATCCACTTGTGTCATGTCCGCTAATGTTTGGAAATGATTAGGGTCATGAAAGATGGTACCCTCATCTATCGCGTGCATATGATGGGAGACCATCCCAACAAGAAGTGTTATAGCAACATGTCCCTGTAGAGATGGGGGGAAAGATGGTCATGATCTATATTGAGGTAGTAGATGCTCAACTTGAATACATCATCGTCTTGGGGTATAGTTATATTTATGCCATGAAGGCGGTCGCCTGCTCAGTCTTTTGTATCATGGATTTTCCCTTAAATGAGAATATTGTTACCCTCGACCAGCTTAACTACTATGATCCCAATGCCACTAGTAACTCTGACAATATCCTACCTACTGTCGCCAACACAAATCAATCTATGTTGATATCGCCCCTGGCATGTATAAGGACTCCAATTTTCTAGGAGTGTACTCGGGACCACCACCCGATATCCTCACATCCACCGATGGCCTAATGTGCACAATTTTCACTGCTGAAAATGACCCTGCCTCCACCTCGACACTATCATCAGCACTACCACTGAGCCATGGCATTGAAGAAATGTTGAGTCCATCGGTACCCCCAATCTTCTAGTTCCCATTCTTGTACCCCCCCACAGGTGTACAAGGGATGCCGATTATGGCTCAATTAACTTTACTTGGGCTCACTTTGGGTATTCCAGTATGGTACCTTACACTAATCTACCCATAAATGGATTTTAAACTAGTAGCTCACTATGAGTTTGTCCCCGTTTCGACTGCTATGCCTATCAATCCGGTGACACATAAACCACAGACGGTCATCTCTAAGACCACCAATGGGGGCACAAAGCAACCTAAGTTGAAATGCCCCCTCCTACCAAACCCTACACCAGAATCGTCAGAGGTCACTCAAACAGGGGGCATCAACCAACAACGGTTAATAACCCCAGTAATGACCAATAATACCACCTAGAGACTCACACCACCATGTTCTCTTTGCGGGAAACAAGTCCATGCAACCAACATGTGCCCCACCATACCAGAGCTCCAAAATTTTCTCAATACTCCGGTCAATATAACCCATGATCCACCGACCGTAGAAGGGGGAACATCATCATCACCCACACCTAAGTCTAAGGTATTGCATATGAATCACTCATGTTCGATGTGTTCCAAGTATGGGAATTACACACACCACTACCTCAATCTCCCTCAATTTAGGGATGCTTTGGAAACCATTCATCTCACTCAAGTGATGATCGAAAACTATTTCCCACCAACTCAGGAAGTGACTTCCATCAATGTGGTCACTACATCCGCGACAACATTAATTGCGTCTCCCACAAAGGTTGTCCTTACGACAGTTCTAGTTGTGGAGCCTACAATGCTGCAAGATCCCCAACCTCTAAATCTTACAGCGACAACACCATATAATGGATGGTTGTCCCCCAGATCCATCACAACCATTTTGGATCAATTCAACTCCTCGAAAGTATAGGCACACCTCCGTGCCCGAGTACCACGACCTTGCTGGTCCTGTGGCGATACATCACACTTCTTGTTCCATTGCCCCATTTTGCACGTAGAATGATAAGCTTGTCTGAAACTGATGAGACTCCACGATTAACTTACTTCCCTCAACACTATCCCTCATGGTTCACCAACTAACGAAGTAATTTCATCCTTGCCGGATACCATCAACACTGTATCCCCTTTGGTCGGTGTCCTCACTTATAGTAATTCCTCATCTTTCAACGAAGACACAGATCCCCCAAAGAATTCTCAAGCGATTAAATACCACTAGGGCCCCCCACTGTTAAATGTTGGATGATCCCCCAAGTATGGTGCTACTACAGGTACCACCACTGATTCCCACATTTAATGGACCTCAGTACAAAGAAAAATCCCAACACATATTTCTACCTTTCTTATTTATGTCAACATTTTATTTTCTTATGTATGATCCATTGTATATGATTGAGAATAATTCTATCTTCTCTTTATGTAGATGACCTCTCAACCAGACATCTATATAGGCTATGCAGACGACGCCAGTCGATGGTACAAGAACCTTGCATCAGCTGCCTAGGATATTTATTCCCCCTCCCATATACTCCACCACACCAATAGAGTGTGTTTGGGGCACTCACAAATAACAAAGCAGAATACGATGCCATCATAGGTCTCTTAAGAAATTCCACCCACCTTAGCATACACCATCTGCGGGTACACCTAGACTCCTAACTAGTTGTCTCGCAGTTGAACAATGTCTTTAGTGTCCTCAATCCACTCCTTTTCAACAAGTTCCTATGCGTGCGCCTTATTATCCGACAGTTTGAAACCATTAATTTCACACACATACCAAGAAACACCAATGCATTTGTTGACTCGGTCGTTAACAAGGTATTCAACTAGCACTTGATACATCACATGACTCCCTAGTCCTGCACATCCCACAAACAAACATATATATATATATATATATGTATGTGTGTGTGTGTGTGTGTGTCACACCTACCAATATGCATATGTGTATACCATCATGAGCTCCTCCCATTGTTGCACCTCCAGTTAGAGTTGTGCCCCCAATAGCCAGACCTGACCCTGCTGTTGGTCTGGCCCCCCTATATCGCCGCTTACGATCCCTTGCCTATTGGAATGAATGTATTGGCCCAATATCCACATCACAAAAGGGAAACCGCTATCAGTACATGATAAACATATATCCAAAAATGTGCAAGACCAAAACATGTACAAAAATATATGTAAACTATCAACAAAAACACAAAACGTACCTATGGCATCGAAACCCCCTACAGGAGGTGGTAATTCCAGGTCCCCCCGGTAATCCATGCCACTCCAGGGGTATATCTCCATCAACCCGATGCACTTATACCACACATCCAAAACATGGAAAAATTTGAACCCAAAATCCGACGGCATATTTGTCTGAATTTCGACAACACTCTGTCTAAGATCCAACAAAGTTGTTTTTTTGAATGTGAAATCTCATTAGATATCTGACGGACACAAATCTCGGTCAAATATCCAACAACAACTCGTTGAATAACTGAAAAAGAGTGAGGTCGAATATCCGACAATAAGGAGTTCGAATATCCAACAAAGTATTCATCCCAACATGTCGAATAGCCAACAACCTTGAGGTCAAATATCCGACAACATATTCATCCCGCCATGTCGAATAACCGACACCCATGATGTCGAATATCCAACAACCTTTAGGTCGAATATCTGACAAAGTATTCCTCCCCTGTTGTTGAGTAACTGACAAAAAAATCCGATGATGTTTGTCGTCAAAGGTATAGCATACTCATCGGATTATTGTTGTGTGGGCATCGGATATGCGACAGATCCCGACCCCAATATCTGATGAATTTACCATCGTATGTATAGCAACACCGTCGGATCTCTGTTGTGGTGTGGTCGGATATTCGACGAGGTTGAGGAATTCAAACAAATCTTGCCAATTTTTGAGTTGATTCTTGAGAAGCTCATTGTAGAATCTTACCAAATTTTGAGTTGAATATCCAAATTCACTTGGTATACGATAGAAATTTGCTTTTCTCAATATTCGGGGCAATAAATTTTCTCAGTATTTTTGGACTTCAAGTATGGCTAGGCTAGGGCTTTTTGTAAGTGGTCATTTTGAATACAGTTTTTGTTATTGTAAAAGAAGGGATAGATAATGTAATTGTTTGTTTATGTTTCCAATTAAAAAATGATCAACCTTAGATCAGTTTTATTAGGCATGATTTATTGCAAGGTTATAAATGAATGCAAATGTAAAGGTAGGTAATCCTAAGAAATGCATTTGCAAATAAATAAATAAAAGGATTTTGGGAAGTTATTACTAAAAGTAAAATCTCATGTTATTTTAGCATGTTGAATTATTTGTGGTTGTGTTTGATGTGGTTCATGGTTTTATGTGTATTGAAAAATAAAATTCATTTGAATGCTTAGAAGACCTTTTAAGAAAATGAAACCCCAGATTTAAACTACAAACTTAGAACATTCTATATTGGTCCTAAATGTTTAGGGAATTAGATGGAATGAATGGAAATATTCTCAAGATGAGAATTGGGCTATTGTCCCATAGTGTTTTTCGATTAAGCTAAAGTTTATTTGAGGAATCAAGCCAATTTTTTGTCAGACACATTCTACTGGTTGACAAGTAATTCTGCACCCAATACTGATTCTACTGAAATACCTTATCTCCAATAGAACAACAAGGGGCATGTTTGATAACATGCAATGAAGTCAGTTGATCTAAATGGATTTTGGTGCAAAATACCCTTGGCTACATAAAGATCCATCTATTGAATGAAATTACCTATCATGGACAAGTGATGTAAACTTAGGAAACCTATCATGGCAACATTACCTTACGAATAAAGGGGAAAATAAATTTGTTGGTCACTATTTTGCATCTGTAAAAGGGATGGTTAGATGTAGAGAAATCCACTACAAGATTAAATAAAAATAGAGATTCCAAGATTTTAAAATGGTAACCATACATACCAATGAAAAAGAAACCCCCATGGTGAACAATAGTGGAATTTTCTCGTGATCTAAGTCACCGAGAACTAAATAGAGATCTATTGGTGACAAGCCTTAACTAAGTTTTATAATAGTCTATTGGTTTTCTACATTAACCCCATTCCACTTACAATTCGCTAAGTCCTAATATTTTGCTAATGTTCAATGAACCTTGCCAAAAGTATGTAGCCTATGTTATATTCCTATAGCCAACAATGAAGGGTTCTGCCTAATAAGCATCATTATATCTAGACTAACAACCCCACATCTAAGATAAAATTCACAAGCTTTCCAATGCCTATGATCACTTGTTTCATATGATAATACAGTAATACCCTAAGGATTGTTTGTTGGAGTGTTGTGGTGTGCAAGATATACTATTCACCTAATGCCAATTTATGTTTGCATGTTCACATATTTAGTCATTTAAATTTATATTTGTTTCCTTAAACTTTTAGTTGGTCAAAAGAGAATATACGTGAAAAAAAAATCAAAATCCAATTAATTAAAAATTTCATTAGAAATTTATTACAAGTGACAGAATAAAGAGATGAATGCCTATGGTAAACTTTTAAGAATACATAACAATCTACAAGAGTATCCTAAAGTCAAATAAGTAATAATAAGTTTTTATACATGTATCTCTTGTAGTGTGTGTAATGAAATCTTAAGACAACGCTAGTCTCTAGAGTTGAACTAGAAAACTGTTAAAAAATGTTCTCACCTTCCCAATCATTTCTAGATCACCAAAACAATTAAGATAATCATCCTACAGAGGACAATAGGATTTTTGTTTTCGATACAAACTTTATGACCAAGAGCAAGAAGAAACATAACAAGAACACATGATGCACAACAAACAATGAAGATAAAGCATAAATAAATACAGCCCTAAATACCAAACAAACAACCCTTTTGAAGATAAGAATGAAATGGCCCTATTGGCTATTAAACTAGCCATTGAATTGAACACCTAACTCTCGGAGTAACCCTATGAAACATTTCTAGAGAACCAATGGAAGTTCTAGTCAAGATTTGGATGATAATGAGTGAATCGATATGAGTACAAGTGAAGTATGTTGAACAAACATTTTGAAGTTTCAGGGCAGACTATTAGAAAGTGTATACCTTGAGAAGTTATCAGTCAAACTCCAGACCTTATCAACTACCCAATGCATAAGCCTTGTGAAGAATCTTGTGCATAAATTGTGTAGATTTCATGAAGCTGTCATTGTGAAGATTACATGTTACAAACTTTGTGAAGATTTGAGTTACAAAACTTATGAAGTATTTGATATAGAATTTGTAAAACATTTAGTGCATACCTTGTGAATATTTGAGAACAGATTTATTGTAGACCTTGAGAGAAGGCTTAACAATGCATACCTCATGAAAATTTGAGAAAAAACCTCATGAAGTATTTGTTGTAGAATTTTTAAAGAACCAAGAGCAGACCTTGTGAAGATCTCATAATAGACCTTGTGAATATTTGATGGTGCAGACCTTGTAAGAAATTTGGAACATATAACTGATTTCGTTACCTCTATTCAGTAAGGAATAAATGTTTTAGAAGCAACCAACAAAAATGCAAGAAAGACATGAAGCATAATATAGAAGTGCAACAGTGCATAAGAAAGCCATGCTTCCTATAGGTGATGTTGCTTATGCAAAATGAGCTAAAAAACATGTTAGATTTATATAAGCATACCTTTCCAACAAACATAAGCAAATACTAGTGATGTATTGAGGAATAATTTGACAAGCCAATGACATTTGAATAATACCTTGGAACTCTTTGAAGCAGTAGATCTGTAATTTCAGTCATTTGCATGCCCATCTCAAGTTTATAGTATGTCATTACCTACAAACACCACAACAAGATTTATGTTAGT
Organism: Larix kaempferi; assembly: GCA_027924585.1. NCBI lineage: Eukaryota > Viridiplantae > Streptophyta > Pinopsida > Pinales > Pinaceae > Larix > Larix kaempferi. Next base: position 1,716,022 of record BSBM01001261.1, read on the forward strand.
ATAATGAAAAGCACTAAAAATGTTAGAAAGAAAAAATGCTACTCAAATCTGAAATCAAATACGAAGTCAAGCCAAAGTCAATCCAACCCACTTGTTTATATCAACGCTTTCCTGTGGAAAATCCTAGAGACCAAATAACTAATATGTAGGGTCATGTGTAAAATTCTGCAAACCAAATAATAAAAAATGTCATTAATATATCAAAATATATAAAGAAAAAATATTATGCGAATGATATGGCTTTATTGTTACCAATTAAGTGTGTTGTCGAACAAAAAACAGCTAGAATTCCATATAACAATCGTACTATTTCCCAATTCTTATTGAAGAAATGATTTGCAGCAACTTCTGACTCAGTTACCAACAACACACAGAAAAATAGTAGCGTTAAAGAGGTTAACATACACTCTACATGATCTCCAATAACTAACATAATTAATTGTTCATTACTATAAAGGAGACGCACTTGAAGATTTGCCTAGACTTGTTGATTTCACTGTTAAGTTGAATCTAAATGATCAACACAGAGGAAAAATAAGCAAGATACAACACTTCATGTGGAATAGAATGAGTAGAGAACTTCAAACATCCACTCTACATGATCTTTGTTCATGTTAATTCTACTTGAGCATTAACGACTATATTCTACCTCAAATTAGAATTATAGCATCATGATTTCCACTTGTGGTTCTACATTTTCTAGCTTCAAATTTACATAGTTTGTCTCAAAATTGTGTTATGGCTCCTGTAACTCTAGAAATTTAGATATATCACAAGATTTTGGTATTCTTCAATGCTTGGTATTACAAATGTAGTAGCATTAACATTAACAAAGACAAAACTACATGATCTCCTATAACTAACATCATTATTTGTTCATTGCTATAAAGGGGATGTACTTGAAAATTTACTTGGACTTGTTGATTTCATTGTTAAGTTGAATCTAAATGATAAACAAAGAGGAACAATAATAAATATACAACACTTTATAGGAAATAGAATCATTAGATAACTTAAAACATCCACTCTACATGATCTCCAATAACTAAGATCATTATTTGTTCAAGAGACGTACTTGAAGATTTTACTGGACTTGTTGATTTCACTATTAAGTTGAATTTAAATGATAAACACATAGGAATAGTAAGCAAGATACACCACTTTATAGGAAATCAAATGAGTAGAGAACTTAAAACATCCACTCTACAACATCTCCATTAACTAATATCATTAGTTGTTCATTACTATAAAGGATATGCATTTGAAGATTTGCCTAGACTTGCTAATTTCACTATTAAGTTGAATCTAAATGATAAACACAGAGGAACAATAAGAAAGATACAACAATTTATAGGGTAGAATGAGTAGATAACTTAAAACATCCCTCCAATACCTAACATCATTCATATGTTCATTGCTATAAAGGAGATGTACTTAAAGATATGCATGGACTTGTTGATCTCACTGTTAAGTTGAATCTAAAGTTGAATCTAGAGGCTATAAGGTTGCTTGAGGATATAACTGACATATCTAAGTTCAGTGAGGAATTACATTGCTATAATATTGCACAAACCATTGTAATAACCTAAAAGTAGGAAAAATTATACCTTCAAATAATATTGAAATGTGGGCAATCCAAATTACCCAAAGAACCATGAATGGTATGATTTTGAATTTATTTAGTTATTGTCTATCAAACCACTTCCTATACTTGTGATTTTCCATGAAGTTCATGCTTTGAAGACCTAGGGTTTGAGGATATAAACCCTAGGATGGAAATGTAGACTTAGAGGCTAGTGCTTGTCTTGTATTCCATGTGCTTGTTTGATGCAAGATAGCTAGGGATTGTAAACCCTAAGGAATACAAGAGCACTAACGCGAAGACTTTGAGCATGGTGAGATGATTTGTTTGGAGGACTCGAAGCTTGATGTGATGTCATGATTGATAGAGTTTGGAGAGATGCCTTTCTTGGGAACGTGATGTGATGATGTACTTGGATGTTCACTTGTGTGATACGAATGATGACGTGGCTAGCTTAGGTTGGAATTGATTTCTTATAGCTAGGGGGAGTTGGTGTCTAGGGTTTGGAGATCTTGAATTGTGCCAACTTTGTGAGAAATCTATGGTATGTGCTTCATATTTTTAATATATATGAAGTGTTCCAAGTTTCCAAACTATGCATTCTCATAAATTCGAATTTCAACTTATGTTATCTTCTTGATTGGGTAGATTCTAGTATTGGTTGTGCACACCGATTTGACATAACATAGAGCTAAAATGGGAAAGTGATTTATCACGTCTAGAAGATAAGGGAGAAGATTTATTGCTATTATAATATTATGTGCTAAGACATTTCAGATTTGTTATATTCTTAGAAAGTGTTCCCTAAGGATTGTAGCTTTGTGGCACTAAAGTACACTTTAATGATATGTATTGTATTGAGCTACTTTGTGAAATTGGGACAAATTTAAGTGAAATATTGTTGTTGTAAATTCATATTTCACATTTGGCCCTAAGGATGAAAGTTCACGGGAAATAGATATAGGAAACCTTAAGTTTGAGGTGAAATTTTTGAAATTGCATTAAAATTTAAAAGTTATATTCATGAAATTTTTACATGGTATCAGAGCTTATTGGGATGAAATTTCCTTCTTGCTATTTTGAAGGCCAAATATTTGAGTTGGTGAACCTAGGAGTGGTTGTTTAATGGTGAAACCCTAGTTTTCTTGAGATGATCACTTGCACATGTGAAGGATTTTATGGGTTGAAACCTAGTTGATCTTGTGATCACAAAAGTGTGATCTCACCTATGATAGGTAATGAAGCTACTTCATTGATGGTAGGTATAAATACCTCAATGATATCCTCTTTGTTTCAAGAATAATTTAATATTCTCTACTGAACAAGGCCAACCACATGAAGGTGGAAGCTCTTATGGCCCCTTCCCCCTCTCATATCACTCTCAATTCCCCATACGCAATGCATGTACTTTTAAAAAAATTAAATTTATGTGCAAACATGTGGATTTCATCATAAAGAAACATTTACCATTCATTAATTCACTCATTCATTCAGTAGGAAAAAAATATTGCATGACATAATTGTATAAAAAATAAGTATACATAGTGTTTTTTCAATCACTTCTTTCTAGGTTTTTTTCTTTTGACAAAATCAACAAGCAAGTCAACTTCTGCAACTTGTTGTTCAGTTCTTGTGGCATCTACAACTTGCCGTACCATCTGCCTAGTAGTGTACTCATGACATGGATGTTGCTGCAAGGGGTCAGGATTTGCTGCAATAATGTAAAAATGTTACATTGATATCTTTTGTTATTATAATGACAAGTATTTCATTAAAAAATAAACATTAGAGAGGTGTTTTTTACCTAATGTGGCCACATCAGGTAATTCATATCCCTGTTTAGGCTCATATTGTATCGTATGACCCTCTACATTATCTGTAGTTGAAACATGAAAAAGTACAATTAATATTCACCATTTGCAATGCAATATTTTAAACTGTAGCATATGAATACATTCATTACTAGGATTCGAAGCATGACCTTCGGTGGGTTGTTCTCCATCCTTGACATTAAGTGGATCATTGCTTTCCTGCTCAAAACAGAGTCAATATTTTATGGAAAATATTTATAACAAATAGATTACACAAGTAATCAATCTTAAATAAACTTCATTGATTTTATATACCTGTGCGCAAGATGGATCACCGGAAGACTATGTTTTCCCAGACAATCTTTTTCGGCGTTCAACAACAACTCCAAAGTCATGCTGGAAGCCAAGCTTCAAGTCTTCCTCTGTGGGCACTTCCTTGAATCGATTAGCCTACATATTTGCATAACGTCATGAATTTGCCTAGACGAACTGAGACAAGCAAAACTAGAAAGCCTAGAGGTTGCAGCTGGAATATTCATTGTATGAAATGTAGACTAGCTAAGTCTTGAAACTCATAGTAGATTCAATTTCCACCTTCAGGCTCGATAGATTACTTCTAGAATGGGGGTTTGGATGCCAATGGAAAATGAGAACAGAATGTAGTGTAAAGGTGGTAGGCTTGCTGAAAACCTTGCTAGCTAGTTAGCAAGCCAGAGCATTAAGCTTGGTGTCAAAGTCCATCTAGGTCTTAGCCAAGCATTGGGTCCAGCTCTCCAAGCGATTCATTATGTATTCCAAGATTAAGTTTCCATTGCCGTCATAAAGCTTCCAATATGTTCTTTCAGAGATAGCCTGACCCAAGAGAGCCTTCGTGTACTAGATAAGAGTGAGGATCTTGATATAGTGAGTTTCTCGTGAGCTAGTGGAAATTGGGTCCTCCATAAGATGCCAAAGTTATGTTATGATTTCTTCAAGCTTAAGGAGGTGAAGGTTGCTTTCTATACGAGCTTCCATCATGTCGAGACGACGACGATATTTTGGATGAACCACACCAGAAAAACTTTCTTTGGATTTTCCTTGCTCAACCATAACTTGTGGCATATGGGAGTGGCTTGCACCATTTGGGCATTTGCGCTTATTTTTCTTAATTATGATCATGGTTATACCAATGGGAAACCTCCTAGTCCAAGTGACAATACCAGCTTGATGATTATGGCAATCCCAAAGCGAACTAGGAAAGCATTTCTCCATATTGACGAGGAAATGAGGCCAATTATGGTAACTTCTAGAATGATATCCACTACCCAATAGCTTCATCATAAAAGAGGCTTGAACGTCCTACTCCTTCCCTTGGTCGTAAACTTGGTCAAATGAAAGCGTAGAAAGATTCATAATGGCTCTTGAACTGTTGGACATGCCCTTATATGAAGCGAATTTCTGGTGTTGCCTTCGGGCGACGGAAAGGGATTTTCAGTGGGCCGAATTAACTTCATGATTAATCCCCCATAAACACTAATGATGATTGTAATTTTAGACAGCTTCTAGGTGTTGGTCGGCTTGTGCCATGCGTTGGTCTACCAATCCTCATGCGGGTTGAGCTATAACCCTGAACACCCACTGCAGAAAAAAATAATTTAATATTTAATTAAAATAAATTTTATTATTTATTACTTTTTAATAATAGTAAATTTTGTCTAAAAATGTAATTTAAATAAATTGTAATATTTAATTTAATTATATAACTAAGATATTCATGATATGTGTGATAAATTACATTTCTAACACAAGTTGATTTCTTATTTATAAAAACATGTGTCAATTGAAAATCTTATGAAGAGACCTTAATTGAAGAGGCTTAGTTAATGTGCTAATAAATACAATTGTATGAAAAATCCTAAGTTAATGTCTTAAACTGAGAAAAACCATGGTTGTAGCGTGCCATGGTTTTTCTCAATTTGTAGATTAATAATAAATGGGCTAATGGCTGTAGTGTGCCATTGCTTTTCTTAATTTGCAGATTTAGAATAAGAATTATAATTTCCTGTAGCTGCAACTTATGGCTGGGTGTGTTTTGGATAGAGGGCACTTTACCCTGTGGGTTACGGCTCCATGGTTTTTGGATGTTGAAATGTTTAAAAGTTGCACTTGTTGTTTTTCTTACTCGGGAAAAGAGGGACAGCATGTCCCCTGTGGATTTTTTAACACATAAGCGCTACATTTTTATCTGGTAATGTTTGCCTTGCAACTAGCAGGGTGCATCCCCGGGAGTGTTAGTAAACAAACTTATGTAATGCTTTTTTTGCAATGGTGAGGGCACAACCCTTTAGTGGCTTGCAATCTGAATTGTGTGTGTGTGTTACAACAATGTAATCAATTAAAGTAACAAAGATAGGGTTGTGCCCTTCCTACACCAAACTCGTTCATAATACATATATGTATTCTCAACTTCCAATCAAAGCAATAGATAAGGGTTATGCCCTCCAACTATTCATGAATCAATATATATATATATATATATATATATATATATGAAGTTACTATTTGTTTAATTTTATCCTCAAATAAAAATGACAGTGATTTTAGGAGGTCCACTTTTCAATCTGGGGGTCGATTTAGGGTTTCGATTGCAACGATACCACCCATCGTTCGTTTTGGGGTTGTTTTTTAGCGTTTTTTATGCAAAAATATGAATTTTTATGGATAGAGTTCTCATTCTTTGTATTTCTCATTTTATAGTATAATGTGTTTCCTCCCTTGTGCGCCGAAATATCATAACTTCTATGTTTATGGTTAAATATATGGTTTTATTATGAATAAGATCATAAATTCTTTTATTATATATCAAAAGAGTGGTGAAATAATTTCTTGAATAATTTGTGTTTAATTTATTGCTAGTTTTATATAGTGTTAAGTAGTACTAATAGATTTAATCAATACAATTTTAAATTATGATACAATGATATAATAATGGCATGTTTTGAAAATATGTGCTACCGATAGCATTAGTTTTCAATTTAGGGCTTGATTTTAAGGTTCTTGATCCACCCGACAGTTGGCATTATTGTCGGATGCCAACATCGACTTCGACAAGTTCAATGACTTCGACAAGCACCGACCTCGACATGCATCATTGACATTTGCAACTAACAAACTACGACAGATTGTCTCTTTGTCTTCGAGTCAACTGTAACGGTTGAACTTCTGAAATCGTTTTAACTTATCTTGTAACTAAACGTAATAGGAAGACAACCCGAGCATTCTCAACACTCTACTTAAGCATGTAAAATATTGTAATATACAAGCAAAGAAGAATCAAGAGATTAGTTCGCATTCTTGCATATTGTATGTGTGTGTATGTTTATGTGTGTAGTGTATTTCCTGCTTTGCTTATTATTATGCTTCCGCCATAACAATACTGATTCATTCAATCGAACTGTTGTCCCCATCATGCACCTGGGTGCGTATGGATCATTGACATTAGAGCTTTATTAGAGATTCATTCATTCAAAGTTTTTTTCGTGCTTGAGTTATGCGTAGACACTTCCATCGAAGTTACCTTACTTATGCATGTTCAAACATGCTCACAAACGCAGCAATCCAAGTAGACACTACCTTCAAAGATTGCAGGAGAAACATGTGAAAATCAAATCATATCCAAGAACTGATCAAGAAATTACACTCTCTCATATAAAAAATCTCACACAACTAGTCAAAAGACACAAAAATTATGCACAAGAGTAGATTTCTGTATTACTTCTCATGAAATAGAATTACATCAGCCAACATATGAATGTAATAGGCTGTCATTAAATAAAATTACAGCAGAAAATGGAATGGCTAAAGATGCCAAACAAAGCTCCTAATCATCAGACTTGCTAAATATGCCCATCCCCCCTAGGTGGCCAGTTGACTCTCCAAATCAGCCCAAAAGCTCACGAATTGCTAATTTAGTGAGATCAAGGTGAAATATAGATAAAAAAAATGCCAAATACAAATTTTGGGTGGAAATAACATTAAGGAAAGTTTTTGGTGTAAAAAACACTTTCCTATGTTAACTAGCTTTTCCCTATGGGGGAAAAAGCAGTAAAAAGCAGCAGTTTTCCACAAGTGCGCCTTTCTTCCTCAAACCTTATCCAGAAATATTTAGGAAGGTGCCCAAGTGGCCTAGGTGGCTTGTAGATCACACCATGGATGTATTTTAGCCTCTCATATTGCCTTGTGGTCCACACAATGGCAATTTCCTTATTTATTACATAGAATTAACTAATACAAGATTAATTAATGCATCTTATGTAAATAAATGAATGGTAGGAAGGTTTAATTATTCCAACACGCCCTCTTAAGTCTGAATTAAATGATCTAAATATCATAAAATAAAATACTAAGGGCCCAGTAACAAGACTTGGTCACCCCGTACAAAATACTGTCGGTCCACAAAACAAGGATAGAAGGAAAACCTCATGGGAAAAATCTTCCCTCAAAACATTGACATATCAAAATTGAAAGGTTGTTTACCAACCCTTCACTCCACCACATGTTCAACCATCCCAAGAATTATCTAAGATAGCTTAATGTCTTCTCTGTGAAAGCCTTGGTGAAGATATCTGTAGTTTGCTCACCTGTGGGGCAATACTGCAAATCTATGATCTGATCATGCACTAGGACTCTGATGTAGTGCATATGAATCTCTATGTGCTTGGTCCTCTACCTCTGTACTGCATCACATGAAACTCTAATGGCACTCTGGTTGTCACAATAAATGACAGTAAGAGTACTGAAAGAAATATCAAACTCAGACAAAATCCCCTGTAACCAAACACACTCTGTAGCAACATTCAGTGCTCCTCTGTACTCTGTCTCCACTGAAGATAGAGCTATGGCATTTTGTTTCTTGTTGGACCAGCAAACATGGCCACCTCCAAGCATGAATACAAATCCTGATGTGGATTTCATGTCAAGGCTATCACCAGCCCAATCCGAATCTGTGAAACCCAAGAGATCTAAGCTCGAATCTGCCACATAGTGAATCCCATCACTCTTTGGACCCTGCACATAATGAAGGATTATTTTTGCATCCCTCCAATGTAACTCATGTGGATGCTTCATATATCTAGATGCCACACTCACAGCATATGCAAGATCTGGTCGAGTGTGTGTCAAGTAGAGCAAGATGCCAATCAACTGTCTATATAGAGTACTGTCAAAAAGCGGTGTAGATTCTGCTTATTCCATTCTAACTCCAGAAAGGAATGGAGTCTTAAAAGGCTTGCAATCAGCCATCTTAAACTTCTTTAACATATTAGAAGCATACTTTGACTGACATACCTTGGTTCTTTCTTTTGTTTGAGAAATCTCAAGCCCCAAAAATTGCTTAAGAATTCCCAAGTCACTCATGGAGAATGCTTGGTGCATTGCGGTCTTTAGTGATGCTATTTGTTCAGTGTTGTCACCTGTGATCAACAAATCATCAACATACAACACTATTAACATAATAAAACCATCAGCAAACTTCATATAGACATTTGGGTCAAATTTACACCGAACATAGGATTGTGATAGTAGAAAACTGTCCATCTTTGCATACCAAGCCCTGGGGGCTTGCTTGAGTCCATACAAAGATTTTTTCAACCTGCAAACAAGGTTTGGATCTGATGTGTACCCCTGTGGCTACTGCATATATATTCCTTCTTCAATCTCTTCATGGAGGAAAGCACTTTTCACATCCATGTGATGTACTTCCCACCGCTTGGAAGCTGCCACTACCAAAACTAGTCTAATGGAGTCTTTCTGAGCTACCGGTGCAAATGTTTCATTATAATCAAGTCCTAGGACTTGAGAATACCCCTTTTCTACCAGCCTTACTTTGTACTTAATGGTTGTACCATCCGCTGCACTTTTAGTCTTATAAATCCATTTGCATCTTACCAACTTTCTGCCTGCGGGGAGCTTGACTAGCTCCCAAGTTTCATTCTTCTGCAATGACTGAAACTCCTCACCCATAGCAATCTGCCATCTAGGATCATGTGAGGCATCCTCATATGTTTGTGGATCAAAATCTATCATCATATAGCACTTCTCAGAAAGATAAGGATCATTCACATTGAGAGAGGTCTCAAACTATGATCTAGTCCTTCTTTGGTCCTGAGGGTTTCCTACTAGTTCACATGCTGCTTGCAAAGTTTTTGCATCCCACTTAGGCCTTGTAGGTGAGTTAGCATCTGCAATAAATTGATCCTCATCACAAAAATATCAGAATAAAAAATATCAAGAACATCACTTACTTCTTCTTTAATCGGTGGTGAAGATGAATCTCTAATTTCTGTGCTCTGAGAGGGCTCTTCCTCAAACTGCACACTTCTTTCGATGAATGCTTTATGAATGGTCATGTTCAGCAGCTTCTAAGCTTTGGATTCCTCTGAATATCGAACAAAAAAACATGTTTAGCTTTGGGGATGCATAGCCCTCCTCCTCTCAATCGGAATCCTAGCCCAAGCCTTTAAGCCAAAAATCCTGAAATGAGAGATGTCAGGTTTGTGACCTGTCCAAACCTCGAAAGGAGTGATACCTTTGAGAGCTTTGTGTGGCACTCTATTCTGAATATAGGTGGCACAATTTATTTCTTCATCCCATAGCTTAGGAGACAAATCTTTTTCCTCAAGCATGAATGTGGCCATCTCCTTAAAAGATCTATTCTTCCTCTCAGCAACCCTGTTTTGCTGAGGTGTATATGGAACTGTATGTTGCATCTGTATGCCCGATGAAGCACAAAATTGTTGAAACTCTGATTTCACATACTCACCACCATTATCAAATCTTAACACTTTTATATGCCTACCAGAATGATTCTCAACTGAGGATTTGAATAAATTGAATAACCCAAAAACTTCTGATTTAAGTTTGATGAAATAAATCCAACAATACCTGCTGAAATCATCTATGAATGTGAGAATATATTTTTCTGAATTCAATGACTCATGAGGAAATGGACCTGATATATCAGAGTGTATAAGTTCCAATGGTGATTCTCTCAGTGGTAGATCTCCCATACTTATGTTCAGGATGTTTTCCTAGGATGCAAGATTGACAGACACCTTTAGAAAATTTGATATTGGGCAGCCCTATAACCATTTCATTCTCATGAAGTTGGGAAAGGTATTTGTAGTTTAGGTGGCCAAATCTTTCATGCCATAGCTTGCTGGACTCATTAGCATGGGTTAATAGAGCAGAAGGTGAGGATTTTGGCACAAAATGGGAAAACTTGTAAATTTTAGAACAATGATCAGTAGTACCAAATGCAATAATTTTTCCTATTGAAATTTCTGCTATCTCAACATCATTGGGGGTACAGGTTACTCTCTTGGGCAGCCCTGTATGGGTCATCTGATAGACTGACAGTAGGTTTGCAGCAAGTCCAGGGACATATAAAACATTATTAAATGACCCAAACTCGAGATCTATGCTACCTTTACTTTTGCTAGAAGTTTCAGAATTGTCTCCCAATACAATGTTCAAACCACTGGAAGAGTCAAGTGAAGTAAAATACTTACTTGCAGACACCATGTGTCTTGAAGAACCGAAATCAATGATGACTGATGAAGATTGGGAAGTTCTGGCCATCAATGCATGAACTCTCTCTTTGTCATCGGAATTTGATCCTCTATCCTTCCTCCTTGCGCTCTCTAGGAGAGGGATATTGGCTTTCTCCAATAGTTGAGTTAATTGGTTGATGGTCTTCTTCATGCAAGAGCTTTTAGGATGAAATCCCTTGCTACAATAATTGCACTTTGTCCTCTCATTCTTTTTGTTCGGATTCTTCTTGAATTTTGATGACTCTGCATTAAAATTATGCTTGTCTTTCCGCTCACTGGTGGGCTTCTTGAAGTTGCCTTTCTTCTTGCCTTTCGAATTCTTTGAGTCTCCAACATTTAGACAGTGGTCTTTGGATGGATTTTGAATGGCTCCCATTAAGACTAGCTTGTCGTGTTCTTGTGTTAATGAATCCATGAATTATGAAAGTGACGGGCTCTTCCAATTTTTAATTGCTTTCCGAGTGGAATGGAAGGTGGAAATAAAGATTGAATAGTCAGGGCCAAGCTTGGAGAGAATGGCCAAAACTAATTGCTCATCTTTCTTGTCTGTTCCACATTGCTTCAGCTGCAATATAAGAGACTTGAATTTGGAGAAGAAGTCTTGTAGATTATCAAAATTTTGCGGGCTCGAAGAGACTAGATCGTTATCCAATTGGTGGCCTCTCAATTCATCGGTTTTACCGAACAGTTCTTGAAGTTTCAACCATACTTCATTGGGTGAAGTGAGGCCATCAAGATGAAATAAGATTTCTCTGGATGTAGTGAGACATAGAAGCCCATAGGCTTCATCCCTTCTATTATTCCATTTAGATTTCTCCACTACTGAGGTTGGCTCAGCTTCTGTTTCCATGGTCACCCTGTAGAGCCCTTTGCTCCTCAGTAGAATCTCCATATGTGCTTTCCAATCAAAGTAATTGAAAAGAGTGAGGATGATCTACTGTGTATGATCCATTGCTGCAACTGATATAGACTTATGGACTAATTTTAGAACACTTTTGGATTCCAAAATGTGCCCTGCAGAGAATAGAATTCACCCGGTGAATTGATCAATGCGCCCTTCCTAAGACTGTTGGATCCTGCAAGACAATCAATAGATGAAAGGAATATCTTGATGGCTCTGATACCATGTGAAAATCAGATCACATCCAAGAACTGATCAAGAAATTACACTCTCTCATATAAAAAATCTCACGCAACTAGTCAAAAGACACAAAAATTATGCACAAGAGTAAATTTATGTATTACTTCTCATGAAATAGAATTACATCAGCCAACATATGAATGTAATAGGCTATCATTAAATAAAATTACAGCAGAAAATAGAATGGCTAAAGATGCCAAACAAATCTCGTAATCATCAAACTTGCTAAATATGCCCATCCCCCCCAGGTGGCAAGTTGACTTTCCAAATCAGCCCAAAAGATCACTAATTACTAATTTAGTGAGATGAAGGTGAAATATAGATAAAAAAAATGCCAAATACAATATTTTGGTGGAAATAACATTAAGAAAAGTTTTTGGTGTAAAAAACACTTTCCTAGGTTGACTAGCTTTTCCCTATGGGGGAAAAAGCAGTAAAAAGCAGCAGTTTTCCACAAGTGCGCCTTTCTTCCTCAAACCTTATCCAGAAATATTTAGGAAGGCGCCCAAGTGGCCTAGGTGGCTTGTAGATCACACCATGGATGTATTTTAGCCTCTCATATTTCTTTGTGGTCCACACAATGGCAATTTCCTTATTTATTACATAGAATTAACTAATACAATATTAATTAATGCATCTTATATAAATAAATGAATGGTAGGAAGGCTTAATTATTCCAACAAAACAGACAATAGACATGCAATTGACGAGATAGAGCAACTCATAGAGCAAGCACTGGATCGACAATGAACTAAAATGTTCGCCCAGTTCAATGATATTATCACGCAATTTTCTTTGAAATCAGGAGAATTTCTGACAAGATCTAACTCTGAAAAAATCTGTCCATTCAAGGTGCAGATGAATTTGGACATACTGAATCTAGAAGGAAATATTGACGTGGAATCCATCGACAATTGGGTACAACAATTGGAATCCTATTACTATGTGAATCAACTCTTAGAAACTGAAAACATCACCATTGAATCCTTAAGATGTCAACATCTGTGCACTGCTGGTGGGAGAACTTATCGACAAAGATGGAGAAAAGTGGAGACCCCATAGAGACATGGGAGAAATATGCTGAATATGTCCGAAAGGAGTTCTACCCACCCAAGTACGTTGAACAACAGTATAAGAAGTTGCAACAACTAAGGAAATGGAAATACCAGTCCGTACAGAGTTACACCAACTCATTTTACCGATTAATGGCTAGACTTGGCATTCGAGAAGAAGAGAAATTGTTTGTTCTGAAGTACATCAACGGATTGTCCCCGCACATTTAGCAGGAGATGGAGTTTATGACTGTCAATATGCTTGCGGATGCATTCCACTATGCTAGTAAGATTGAAGCTAAACAGAAAGGAAAAGCACGCTTTGCGACCAAGCCGACAGGATGACCACTCGACAAGAAGGCACCAGCCGACTTCGACAAGTCAATATCTTCTCAGCCAACTCCACCAAAGTAAGATCATGGAAAAAATCATTCTCAGAAAGAAAAAAGGGAACATAGAAAACAACCTCCTACTGGGAAATGGTGTGATTACCACAATTCATCATGGCATGATACGCCTGAATGCAAAGCTCGGAAGACATTTTTGGAAAAAGTGTCAACATCTGACTTGTTCGACAAAATTCTAGTAAAATCTGACCCAGAAGCAACGACCCTTTTGACATCGACATCAACCACTCCACAAGCCTCGGCTATTGTCGACGAGGAGGAATGAGAGCGCTTATTCGATACACAGATATGGGTTCAAAACAATCCATTACATCTGATTGTGGATAATGGTAGCCAAAAGAACTTTATTTCTAAAGATATCATGAATAAACTAGGTCTTGTTACCACTCCACATCCTCATCCTTATAACATCGGTTGGATGAAGGATGGACAGGAACTAAGGATCACCCGACAATGCAAACTCACCTACTTCATTAAGCTTTTTGAAGATGAAGTACTCTTTAATGTGGCACCACTCTCCGTAGTCGATGCCTTGTTTGGGAAACCTTACTTATGGGATCAACATAGAAGTTATAACCAGTCATGATCTTAGAATGTTATTGTTAGAATTCAAAACCAATGGTAAGGTATACCAGAGCGACAACCTACACCAATGGTTGCAATGATATCTTCTAAACAGACAAAGAAGCTCATCAACCATGCTCAGAAGTTCGCATTGATCATGATTAAGCCGCAACATTCTAGGAAGAATGTAGCAACCAGTTGACTCACCGACTAGTGCAGCTCCCGACAGAAGTAGCAGATCGACAATATTCTTAATGAGTACTGAAACCTATTCCAAGAGCCAAACAGAGTACCTCTACATTTCCACGTAAAACACTCTATTGAAATTTCTCTTGGTTCTTCATTACCTAACGCATCTGTTTACAAAATATCCATTATCGAAAAATGAAGAGATTCGCAGAAAAATTCAATATTTGATCAACAAAGTTCATATCCGACCCAGCTCCTCTCCTTGTGGCAGTCCATTCATCCTTGTTCCAAATAAAGATGGGACTTGGCGCATGTGCATCGACTACCGGGCCCTCAAAAAAATTTCGGTAAAGAATAGATACCCTCTTCCACAGATAGACGAGATCATCGACTATCTGAAAGGTGCTAAATTCTTTACTAAGATCGACCTCAACTCGTGATATCATCATATTCAGATCGAGCTCGCAGATGTATGGAAAACTACTTTCAAGACCAAGTAAGGATTGTTTGAATGGTTAGTCATGCCTTTCGGCTTAACCAATGCACCTGTGGCCTTCATGCGGTATATGGATGACATTCTTTGACCTTTCATCAGCAAATGTGTCATTTTCTACCTCGACAGATATATTGATTTTCAGTTGATCATGGGAAGAACATGTCGGACAAATTCGAAAAGTCCTTGACACTCTCCGACAACATCGACTTTACTTGAACATGGACAAATGTTCCTTGCGATGAACAACATCAAATACTTGGGGTATGTAATTGAATTTGCGGGAATTCACAGCGATCCAGACAAATGTGTAAATTCTTATAGAGTGGCCCATTCCTCAAAGCATTCATGAACTATGAAGTTTTCTTGGTTTGGAAAATTTTTATCGACGATTCATACTCGGCTTCAGTCACATAGCATGGACTTTGAATCAGTTCACCAAGGGAAATGGGAAAACTGTCTTCAAATGGACATCGACACAACAAGAAGCTTTCGAGCAGCTCAAACACAAGATTTGTACTGCACCAGTACTTGTGTTACCTAATTTGCATCAGCCCTTTGAGATTGAGACAGACACATCTGAGTAGGCCTTGGGCGCAGTGATCACTCAGTCTGGTCACCCAGTCGCTTTTGATTCCAAAACTTTTAACAACACTATTAGAAGATATTCGACGTATGAAAAAGAAATGTACACCATTGTTCAATCACTTAAGCAATGGAGACATTATATCCTTAGCAAGGAGATGGTCATTCTCACTGACCACAAGCCTTTACAGTTCGCCCCATCCCAGTCGAATTTACAAACAACTTGACAACTCAAGTGGATTAATTACCTGAAACAATTTCAATTGGTAATTAAGTATCGGAAAGGTAAAGCCAATGTCACCACCAATTTTTTGAGTCGACCACCCATTACTCTCCTTTTTACAGTGATAAGTATGCAGGGTTATGAAACCACCACTTGGCCTCAATTGTATCAGGAAGACAATGGATTTTCATCAATCTATCGACAACTTCAGACCGACAAGTTGTCGACCTCCAACTATTTCTTGAAATACACCTTGCTATACAAGCTTGGACAACTTTGTGTACCGACAGGTGAGCATCAACAGCAACTCATTTGGGATGCGCACTACAGCAAGACTACAAGACACTTTGGAGTAGAAAAGACCCTTGTTATTCTCCAGAAGTATTTATTTAGGCCTTCACTTAAAACTGACGTCAACAAGTACATTCGATCATGCGTGGTTTGTGCCATTGCTAAACCGCCTAATCGATGCCAGGGATTGTACACACCTTTTCCAGTTCCTAGTCGACCATGGGAATCTATTTCTATGGATTAAATGACAAGATATCCTACTACCAAACATCAGCATGACGCGATCTTAGTAGTAGTCGACATATTTTCCAAGATGTCCATTCTCATTCCATGCAAGAAGACTACGACAGCGCAGCAGACCACTCAGCTCTTCTTTGAACATGTCTGGAAACATTATGGTTTACTGACAACCATTATTTTCGACAGAGATGCCATATTTATCAACAGCTTTTGGAAGACTCTCTAGCAACAAATCGACATTCCTTCATGCCTTGGTCTGCATCTAGTATTTAATGTGGATCTACTTCGACCATACCATGCACCACTATTGGAACATAATGACTTGCATAAAATAGAACCCAAAGAAATCCATTCATATGTTCAAGAGCCTCTTCCTTATGACACCATTGTGGGACAATGAGTACGCCATACAAGGATGAACACAATTCCATTGTTTCAAGTGTCCAAATCCGGATAGATCCCAGCACAAGGAAAATGGTACTCTGCTATTGAATCGACCAACAAGTTTCCTCATATGTATGAGAAAACAATGGGGGCCATTGTTTCTTAAGGAAGGAGGTATGATCCACCCAACAGTTGGAATTATTGTCATATTTCAACATCAACTTCGACAAGTTTATAGACATCGACAAGTTCATAGACATCAACAAGTTCATCGAATTCGACAAGTTTAGTGACTTCGACAAGTTCAACGACTTCGATAAGCACTGACTTCAACATGCATCATTGACATTTGCGACTGAAGAACTACGACAGATTGTCTCTCTGTCTTCCATTTGACTGTAATGATTGAACTTCTGAAACTGTTCTAACTTCTCTTGTAAGTGAACGTAACGGGAAGACAACCCAAGCATTCTCAACACTCTATTTAAGCATGTAAAATATTGTAATATACAAGCAGAGAAGAATCAAGAGATTAGTTCGCATTCATGCATATTGTCTGTGTATGTATGTTTATGTGCATAGTGTATTTCTTGCTTTGCTTATGATTATGCGTCTGCCATAACAATACTGATTCATTCAATCGAACTATTATGGCAGAAGCATAATAATAAGCAAAGCAGGAAATACACTACGCACATAAACATACACACATAGACAATATGCAGGAATGTGAACTAATCTCTTGATCCAGAGACCAATCAAATAGAGATAAAGAAGAAACTTTTGGATTGAGACACTTCTCCTGAGATTTTGTAGTATCATTATTCACAGAAACCCCATCCTTCCCATTCTTACATTTTTTTTTACGAGTAGTAACATTCTGAGATCTAATAGATGAAATAGGAAAAAAATCCTCCTTATCTGACAATTTACCAGAGAATAAGGGAATTGGGAATTTTGAAGAAGGATCCTGAAGCTCATAGGAAGATAAATGAGAAGGAACAATAGGATAATTGAAGGAATCCCTAATAGGATAAGGATATAATACAATGGGAATGGAAGAATATAGTCCTAGAGAAAGATGAGAGGAAATAAGCATCCTACCCACATCCCTCTCCCGAGAAGTACCAAGAGAATCATTCTGGATATTCGAACTTTCTACATTAAAGCCAATAGTAGCCTAAAAAGAACCTGAAACTCGCACTCCCACATTCTCAAAGGAGACTGACTCCATCAAGGGCTTAGTAGATACCAGGGGGAAATCTCGGTTACCAAATGATCCAAAATTGATCATTGAATCAGAAACCCTTTCTTGAGAAATAGAAACTGAGTCAACAGGGTCGACATCCAAGTTTGTTGAAAAAGGAGTAGAATCCCGAGGCTCCTCATCCATTGGATGAACAACTAGGGATAAAAAATTAGGAGTAGAGGGAATGAGAAAACAATTAGGATCGATAACCTTAGATAAGTTATTAGCATATCACTAACTAACTCCTTAGGTATTGATGCAGGAGCATCAGGGCCTAGGAGAAACAATCGAAGATCATCGACAAGAGGAGGCCAACTAGGGGGATTTTCGTCGACCACAAGTGCAGGAAGAATGGAATTCGAGTAGCAAGTTGTCAAAGTATGGTCGATGAGTGTTCGAACATCGACACCAATGAAAGTGAAAAAGGTCGAGCGTGGGGGATGGGGAGGATCAGCAACCTTAGATACTAAATAAAGCCGACAAGTTAAGTCAAGGACTGACGAAGCATAAAATGGTCGACGTGTTGAAGAGGATAGCGATAATACCAACAACTATAGCATAGGTCGAGAGGTGCAGAGGTCATGGAAACATACCTACATCCATTGTGGGTAGTTGAGGAAGTTAATGGAAGTTAAGAAGGTAGTTGAGATCATTCCAGATGTCAACACATGAGAAGGTTGTGCAGGCACGTTCAGGGGTGTTGACAACTGCAGGTCTGCGGGATCAGAAATAGTTCGGCGGACAGAGTAAGGACACCTCGGGGATTCCAGACAGGGTGGACCTCAAGAACAGCAGCACAACATAGTAGAAGATGAGTGAGAAGGCACAAAAGAAGGGGATCACACAGTGGAGAACACACAGTGGAAAAACACAGAGAATGTTAAAATTCAATATGCTAAGACAGAAAATAGCAGCATTACATTCCATTACACAATAATAGCATATACAGGATCACTGAAGAAACAACAAGCACAACATAAACACAAGAGACATAGATTTATCCTGGGAAACCCTCATGGGGTAGAAAACCCAGCAAAGCTTCCTCAATATAGATGACCAGCAATATACAAAGATGAAACCCTGAGACATGATCTCCTCCTCCACAATAGCAGACCTCTCCTCCTCAAGTGCGCTATCCTCAAGTGAGTGAATGTGTATAATGAGGAACACACCTCCTCTATTTATACACTACTCTGATATGTATTTTACACAAGTACATGTAGGCTCGTATTTAACCATTAGGTTAAATACCCCATTATAACTGACTGGGCCGACCCCTCTAGGGTGGTCTAATAACCCTTTGACCCACATAACACATACAGGGCCGACCCCCACTAGGGAAGTCTAATAACCCAAGTTACCACATTCCGACGGAGGAATAAACATCTCCGGATATACAATAAGATCTTCACGGAGGAATGAATCATCTCCGGAATAATAAAGTACAAATATAATATTCTTTGAAGTTACAATATCTCAACACTCCCCCTTAACGAGAAGGATATTATAACAGCATCTGCACGAGCAAGGAGTCATCAACATCATACATGATACATCTATAAATCATTGGAAGCTTTCTCAACATCATCAGTAACTCAACCAGTTACTGGAATATCTTCAATACTGGAACATCAACATCTTCAGTACTGAGTCTTTATCTTCTGCAGCACTCAAACAGCTACAGCAACATCAATATCTGAATCCTCACGATTGTCAGCATCGCCATCACACGATCATCAGCATCGTCATCACATGATCAACAACATCGTCATCTCACTATCATCAACATCGTCATCACACGATCATCAACATCGTCATCTCACGATCATCAGCATCATCATCACACGATCATCAGCATCGTCATCTCATGATCATCAGCATCGTCATCATACGATCATCAGCATCGTCATCTCACGATCATCAGCATCGTCATCACACGATCATTAGCATCGTCATCTTACGATCATCCGCATCATTATCTCACGATCATCAGCATTATCATATCATCTCAATCTACAGCATCTGGATCATCTCGATCTACAACATCTGGATCATCGCGATCTACAACATCTGGATCATCTCGATCTACAGCATCTGGATCATCTCGATCTATAACATCTGGATCATCTCGATCTACAGCATCTGGATCATCTCATCTACAGCATCTGGATCATCTCGATCTACACTATCTGGATCATCTCGATCTACACCATCTGGATCATCTCGATCTACACCATCTGGATCATCTCGATCTACAGCATCTGGATCATCATGATCTACAGCATCTGGATCATCACGATCTACAACATCTGGATCATCTCGATCTACAGCATCTGGATCATCTCGATCTACAGCATCTGGATCATCTCGATCTACAACATAAGTATCCTCAACCATACAAGTACATTAATCAATACATGTATCATCAAAAGTATGTATTCTCACCAATACATCTATCATCAAAACATGTATTCTTACTAATACATATATCATTAAAAGCATGTATTCTCACTAATACATCTATCATCAAAAGCATGTATTCTCACTAATACATCTATCATCAAAAGCATGTACTCTCACTAATACATCTATCATCAAAAGCATGTATTCTCACTAATACATCTATCAATACAAGTATCCACACTGATACAAGTATACACAACAGCAGCATACCCTGCAACACACATGATCCAATTACGGGATGGTCAATCCCTCTCACTTTAGGACATAGGTCCAAGGATGATACAATCCTGATCCACTTATGGGATGATCAATCCCTCTCAATTTAATACATCTCTCATGTCTATGGATGATGCAATCCAGATCAACTTACAGGATGATCAATCCTTATCCTTTTAAGACACCTCACCATGTCTAAGGATGATGCAATCCCGAATCAACTTACAGGATGATTAGTCCTTATCACTTTAAGACACCTTACCATGTCTAGGGACGATGCAATCCCAATCTACTTACAAGATGATTAGTCCTTATCACTTTAAGACACCTCACCATGTCTAGGGATGATGCAATCCCAATCTACTTACAGGATGATTAGTCCTTATCACTTTAAGACACCTCACCATGTCTAGGGATGATGCAATCCCAATCTACTTACAGGATGATTAGTCCTTATCACTTTAAGACACCTCACCATGTCTAGGGACGATGCAATCCCAATCTACTTACAGGATGATTAGTCCTTATCACTTTAAGACACTTCACCATGTCTAGGGACGATGCAATCCCAATCTACTTACAGGAGGATTAGTCCTTATCACTTTAAGACACCTCACCATGTCTAGGGACGATGCAATCCCAATCTACTTACAGGATGATTAGTCCTTATCACTTTAAGACAAGTCTCATGTCTAGGGACGATGCAATCCCATCACGTACATTTTGAACCCAGTTCATGGACGATGCAGTCCTCACGTACATTTTGAACCCAGTTCATGGACGATGCAGTCCTCACGTACATTTTGAACCCAGTTCATGGACGATGCAGTCCTCACATACATTTTGAACCCAGTTCATGGACGATGCAGTCCTCACGTACATTTTGAACCCAGTTCATGGACGATGCAGTCCTCACGTACATTTTGAACCCAGTTCATGGACGATGCAGTCCTCACGTACATTTTGAACCCAGTTCATGGACGATGCAGTCCTCACGTACATTTTGAACCCAGTTCATGGACGATGCAGTCCTCACGTACATTTTGAACCCAGTTCATGGACGATGCAGTCCTCACGTACATTTTGAACCCAGTTCATGGACGATGCAGTCCTCACGTACATTTTGAACCCAGTTCATGGACGATGCAGTCCTCACGTACATTTTGAACCCAGTTCATGGACGATGCAGTCCTCACGTACATTTTGAACCCAGTTCATGGACGATGCAGTCCTCACGTACATTTTGAACCCAGTTCATGGACGATGCAGTCCTCACGTACATTTTGAACCCAGTTCATGGACGATGCAGTCCTCACGTACATTTTGAACCCAGTTCATGGACGATGCAATCCTCACGTACATTTTGAACTATCAGTTCAGGGACGATGCAGTCCTATCCTCTATTCTCGGAGACCTCACGTCTACGGCTCTCTTTAGGACTGAGAGTCCAGGGATGATCCAATCCCTTCAAGTCCATCAAGGACTTCATTCTCGAAGACCTCACGTCTACGGCTCTCTTTAGGACTGAAAGTCCAGGGATGATCCAATCCCCTCAAGTCCACCAAAGAATTCATTCTCGTAGACCTCACGTCTACGGTTCTCTTTAGGACTGAAAGTCCAGGGATGATCCAATCCCCTCAAGTCCACCAAGGACTTCATTCTCGGAGACCTCACGTCTACGGCTCTCTTTAGGACTGAAAGTCCAGGGATGATCCAATCCCCTCAACTATCCACTAAGGACTTCATTCTCGGAGACCTTACGTCTACGGCTCTCTTTAGGACTGAAAGTCCAGGGATGATCCAATCCCCTCAACTGTCCACTAAGGACTTCATTCTCGGAGACCTCACGTCTACGGCTCTCTTTAGGACTGAAAGTCCAGGGATGATCCAATCCCTTCAACTGTCCACTAAGGACTTCATTCTCGGAGACCTCACGTCTACGGCTCTCTTTAGGACTGAAAGTCCAGGGATGATCCAATCCCCTTAACTGTCCACTAAGGACTTCATTCTCGGAGACCTTACGTCTACGGCTCTCTTTAGGACTTAAAGTCCAGGGATGATCCAATCCCCTCAACTGTCCACTAAGGACTTCATTCTCGGAGACCTCACGTCTACGGCTCTCTTTAGGACTGAAAGTCCAGGGATGATCCAATCCCTTTTCTTTCTCGGAGACACCTGTCTACGGCTCACTTTAGAACAAGTGTTCAAGGATGATACAATCCCCACATGTATTCTCATCAATATACTATCGATCCTGGGAACCCATACAGAACCTGATTCACACTTTTAATTGCACCATTAAGAGAATGGTCTTATCTAGCCACTTGGAGCAAACATCTCATCATGATTCTCTTCCTCTTTCTAAGAGAATCTTCTAGCCACAAGCCTTCTATATTTTGTTTGATTTGTAAATCTTCTTGTTGAACATCCATCACTTGTTCGGTGTTCATTATTCTTCATGATCTTTCCTACAAAACAAAATTAAGTAAATGATTAGTAATCCTTCATAATCATGAAATCATGATAACCTATTATGCATACAGATATCATTTACATAGTTATGCAACTATCTTGACCAATACTTTGGCACAACACTTTCCCATATCCTGTATGCATACAGTGGCTATCTAGATGCCTTCCATCTCTACCAGAACATACTATCGAGAGTGTGCACAGCTCTCAGCATGTCAGCAAAGAGGTTTCATTCTAGACAAGCAACAATGGAATGTTTGTCCAACTTACCAATCATATGCATATTAGTAGTATAATGTTCAATGCTCTATGAATGTTTGCACTCAGCATGATATGTTCTAGGAATACAAATATGCATACAAGAAATATCATTTACTATTTCAAATAACAACTCAAATACTTATCTTTTATGTTTGTGTGGTTGCCTCCCGCTTGATCTTCTATATGTCCTTTGAACTTCTATTCATTCTGTACCACTGTGCATGCTCAAGTGTGCACTAGTGTCATCCTCATGATCTCATACACAAACATTCATTCATTAGTATATTCTCAAAACATTCTAATTCTAAATAATCTTGAATATGTATAGTCATGATCATTAGTATTCAGGGTTTCAAGTAAGTCTTCTTTTACTCATGCATATTCTTGTTTGATCATAGTACTCTTCTGGTTAATTAAATCATGCATAAACCATTGATTACTAACTTTATGAATAAGCATAACCAATCATATCAAGTATACTTATATAAGGGATCCTAACACAAGGTAAGATTCATGGGAAACATACCTAGATTAGTATACCTACTTGGTTATGTACAACATACCTAAACAATCTCTTCAATGATTTAGAGAACCTGAGCTAGAACCTGCATGTCTCATAGGTTAAGCATAATATAACAAAGTCATACATACCTCGTAAGTAGAACAAAGATTATGGATGAGTCTTTGTCTTCATGTTTTCATGGTCATGGAGCCTGATTTGTCTTTTGTGATGTACCTATATCTTGTTAGCAGACAACATCAACCTCACACAACATTATAATGCATTAGTACAATCATAAGTGTCAACACCCTAACCAATGAATATCTTCTATCATGCATTCATAATTTTGTTAAGGTGATACAACAAATCTAAAATCAAGATTGTACTAACCATAATAACATGAAGACAAACATACCATAAACTTAATCATGAACAAATCTCAAAACATACCTCGATGAGTCATACCTGTCGAGATCGCTTGTAATCTCCTTATGTAAAGCCTTGGCCTCATCTCCCTCTGAAACATGAACTCCTTCACTTATGTAGGTGACCAATCCATCTTCTTCTAGGATTAACCCTATCCACTTGATTTGCAAGAACTGGACCTGGAGCTGGATATGGGTTTGTCAGAGAAACCCCAAAAATTCAAACTTTGAATTTCAAACTTCCGAAAGGATAGAGATATGCGCCTTGATGAGCTGATCAAACTGATATATTCAGAATTTGAAAACTGCAAAGTTTTACTCCTCAATTTTTCCTTTGAAACTTTCGGATTCACTGGACGTGACCCTGAACTGGGGTTTGATGAAGCCCACTCTTTTGCCTCATCAAAAAGTTTGATCCAAAGCTCTAAGCTTCTATTTTTCTGAGGAGCTTCCAGCCGTGGTCACAGATTTCAAAAATTCCCATTTTTACAGAAGCCCTAATTTTCCGCTTTTCTGATCAAAGTCCCGAACTAGGGTCTAATCAAGCCCGGCCTTCTGCCCAACCAAAAATTCTGATCTTGGTCTCTAAATTTCTATTTTGATGAGTAGCATCCAGCCGTGGTCTCCGATTACAAAAATTCCAACTTTCTTCAAAGCCCTAAATTCCGGAAGCCATGAATGAAGGTACCAAAAAATAATTCTGTTTTGACAGAAATATGTACCTGATTGTTTCTGGTGTAACTCCGAAATTTTTGATCCACAGGGTCTGAAACGTTTTTCTGAGATAGCCTGACCTGTTAGCTTTCCATCCTGACAGGTCTGACCTCAATTGGATGTTCTGAGAGAGAGTTATGCCAAATGTCGCAACGTGACCTGTTTTTGGAAAATACAGGAGAGCGAACTTGTACGGCGTGCCACGTGTCACTGTTTGACCTTCGGCCTCTGAAAAAGTTTTCTGAGATAGCTCGGCCTGTTATCTTTCCATCCTGACAGGTCTGACCTCAATTGGATTCTCTGAATGAGAGTTATGCCAAGTGTCGCAACGTGACCTGTTTATGAGATAATACAGGAGAGCGAACTTGTACGGCGTGCCACGTGTCACTGGTTCAACTCCGGCCTCTGAAAAAGTTTTCTGAGATAGTACAGTCTGTGTAATACCTGTCACTTTTCACTAAATTTAATTTGGAGCTTTCTAGCCCAAGTTATGACCTTTTTCCCAAGGTCACCTGATTTTGACTCAGATCTGGAAGAGGCAGAAACCCTATATTGTACAGATCATAAATCACAAATTACAACGAATTAGAGGTTGTCCTTTGGACACAAGGTACCTGAATATTTTAGCTTTGTCCTGTAACAATTTCAGATCCGAAAACTTTGCCAAAACGGATTTATAGCGAATGTTCTACGATGACTGGTTTTTGCTATGTAAAACCCTAACCTTCAAATTTTCGTAAGTAAAGCAATTGTCTTTAGTGCCATACCTTGTCTTCCTTCAGGTTAGCTCTGATACCATGTTAAAATTCAATATGCTAAGACAGAAAATAGCAGCATTACATTCCATTACACAATAATAGCATATACAGGATCACTGAAGAAACAACAAGCACAGCATAAACACAAGAGACATAGATTTATCCTGGGAAACCCTCATGGGGTAGAAAACCCAGCAAAGCTTCCTCAATATAGATGACCAGCAATATACAAAGATGAAACCCTGAGACATGATCTCCTCCTCCACAATAGCAGACCTCTCCTCCACAAGTGCGCTATCCTCAAGTGAGTGAATGTGTATAATGAGGAACACACCTCCTCTATTTATACACTACTCTGATATGTATTTTACACAAGTACATGTAGGCTCGTATTTAACCATTAGGTTAAATACCCCATTATAACTGACTGGGCCGACCCCTCTAGGGTGGTCTAATAACCCTTTGACCCACATAACACATACAGGGCCGACCCCCACTAGGGAAGTCTAATAACCCAAGTTACCACATTCCGACGGAGGAATAAACATCTCCGAATATACAATAAGATCTTCACGGAGGAATGAATCATCTCCGGAATAATAAAGTACAAATATAATATTCTTTGAAGTTACAATATCTCAACAGAGAAAGACCAAGAGAAAACATAGTTAGAGTAGAGATTGCTTATGTGCATTGTAATAGGCTAAGGCCCACTTGTTTATTAGTTTGCATGTAATTTTGTAAATAATTCAAGTAATAGAATCCAACTTCATGGCATTTCGAGTTCACATCTAGTCTTTGTGTAATCTGTGTGAATCTGTTAAGCAAGAGGATCCGACCGACCTGACTTGCATCAGTTGGTATCAGAGTAGAAGCATCTTGAAAGAAGGAGATATCTCGATACCAGCTTTCCTAGCATCAGTTGGTATAATAGCGGAAGAATCCTGAGAACAGGAAGAGCCTGCATATGTGTGAACAACTGCAGTTGCGGTTGGGTAGAGTTGTGCACATGTGGTGAAATTCCGGTTGCGATTGGACGAGTGGATATTTTCAGCTGAGGTTGAAAACAATGGCACAAAGGGGTGTAAATGTCCATGGTGTAGGATGAAGAGTGCAAGGAGGCGCAGGAGCCACAGTAGATTGTGACATGTTCGATGAGTGCATGCGAACAATGAAAATCTTGACCAATAAGGTTGCAACAATTAAAGAAGCCCAAAGACGTGGATGCATTCCCGACGCACTTTATCATAGTGATGAGGAAGTCGAGGAAGTGGAAGCTCGGGAAGTAGTAGAAGAAGAATCGACAGATATATTCATCAAGCTATTGACAGAGATGAGTGGTAAGACAAACATGGATGTACCTACCTACTCAAGAAGTCTGGATCCAAAAGACTTGATAGACTGGATCTGAGAGATGGATAAATACTTCGACATAGAGCATTTAGTGGATCCCAAGAGGTTTAAAACTGCCTATCTGAAGTTGAAGGGTCATGCCTCGTTGTAGTAGGACAGTGTACACGCTAACAAAGTCAAGAAAGGAAAGGAAAATATCAATTCTTGGAACAAAATGGTATCCAAGATGAAAGGAAAGTTCTTTCCAAATGACTATGTGATTTCCTTGTTCAGGAAGTTGCAGAACTTTCGACATAAAGAGATGACCGTGAAGGAATACACAGAATATTTCTACAGACTGTCGATTAGATCCGGCCGAACCGATGAAGGCGAAGAATCGGTCGCAAGATACATAAATGGTCTGAAGTATGTCATAGAGGGTGAGTTGATCCTGTCAAAGTTCAGAATGGTTGGTGAAGCCTACCAGCTAGCCCTGAAGGTGGAAGCAAATATGTCAAGAAGAACAACATCGACCAAAGGGTAGATGAGTGGTCGAAGTGAAAAGACTATTCCCACAAAAGGACAAAGTAGTGGGACCAGGAGAGAAGCTATCGAAGATATCCGATGTGTAGAAGGGACATCGACTAGAGAAAAGGCACAAGAAAACCAACGAGATGGTCGAGAGACCCACGGTCGAGGTGTGTTTGGTCAAAGTGGTCCAGCAGAAAAGAAAGGAGCTGACAGTCCGACTATGGTTTGTTATAAGTGTCAAGGAGTGGGACACAAAGCTTATGAATTCTCAGAGAATTTACACGTGGAAGAGGATTCGAAACCCAGACACCGACGAGATGGTAGGGGAGACAAGAAGTCAGGTTCGACATCCAATAATGGAGGAGATGACAGAGGCAAGATTCGAAATTTGACAACAAGGAGGACGTTGGTTCAGGATGACCAACGAGGAGAAAAGGAGTCAACGCAACGAAAGGCTATTTTCAGAACCAAAGTGTTGATCGCCAACATATATTGCAAGACCATTGTCTATGGAAGCAGTACAGAAAAAATAATGTCGACCGAGGTCATCGACAAGTTGGGTTTGTCAAAAACACCCAAATCCATACAAGATATCCTGGTTACATAAAGGACATCATGTCAAGGTAACCAAACAGTGCATGATCAACTTCAAGGTTGGGAAGCTTGAAGGCAGTGTACTGTGCGACGTAATCCCAATGGACGCTTGTCACCTTTTGTTAGGAAGACTATGGAAATATAATCGAAAGATTATCTATGATGGTCGATCCAACACAGTCATAGTGTGGAAAAATGGCATGCGAATATTGTTGAATCCAAAGCAGGAGGATAGATCCTACTGCAAGGAGGGCGAGAGAAACTATTGGGAGAAGAGAGTGTTGATGTGCTCTACAAAGGAATTCCCAGTAGAAGAGGAGAAATAGTTGGGATGTTTCACCATCATTCCGAAAGGACTGAGTGTTGAATGATTGAAGAAGGATAGAATTCCGGTCGAATTCTAAAATATGCTAGATGAGTTTGAGAGCATCATGGTCGAAGAGACACTGACGGGATTGCCACCGACAAGAAGCATATCCCATTAGATCGACTTGATTCCAAGGTCAAGTTTTCCAAACAAGGCACCACATAGAATGACTCTAACAGAGAGTGAGGAACTCAACCGACAAGTCCAGGAGTGGTTAGACAAGGGGTTAATCAGAGAAAGTCTGAGTCCGTGTGAAATACTAGTTGTACTAGCGTCGAAGAAAAGAGGAGAATGGAGGATGTGTATAGACTGCAGAGCTATCAACAAGATCATTATCAAGTACATATTTTCATTTCCAAGGATGGACGACTTGAATGACTATTTGAGTGGATCAAGATATTTCACCAAGATCGGCCTGAAGAGTGGATACCACTAGATCAGGGTCAGAGAATGCGAGGAATGGAAGACAACCTTCAAGATGAAGGAAGGATTGTATAAGTGGTTAGTCATTCCCTTTGTATTGACTAATGCACCTAGTACGTTCATGAGGCTGATGAACGAGGTAATGAAGTCGTTCTTGGGAAATTTCATAGTAGTGTATCTCGACGACATATTGATATTCAGTCGAACCAAGACCGAACATTTGGAGCACATTCAACAAGTGTTGCGGAAGCTGCAGGAAGAGAAGCTGATGGTGAACCTACATAAATGCTTCTTCATGAAGGAAGAACTGATGTACTTGGGATTCCTAATCTCGGGTAAAGGGTTGGTGATAGATCCAGAAAAGGTAAAGGCTATATTTGAGTGGCCAGAATCGACAAGCATGATGGGAGTGTGTAGTTTTCATTAAGTTGCTAGTTTTTACAGGAATTTCATAAGAGGATTTAGTTGGATATGTGCACCATTGACAGAGTGCATGAAGAAAAGGGAGTTCAAGTGGACTGAAGCTGCCCAGAAATCCTTCGACAAGTTCAAGCAGAATGTGATAGAGATCCCAGTTCTAGCTCTCCCGGATTTCGACAAAGTTTTCCGAGTCGACTACGACGTGAATGGAATGGAAATTGGTGTAGTGTTGAGCCAAAAGGGCCGACCAATTGCATTCTTTAGCAAAAATTTGGATGAAACGAAGTAGAAATATTCGGTGTACGATCAAGAGTTTTATGTTATCGTGCAAGCATTGAAGAAGTGGAGGCATTATTTGTTGCCCAAGGAATTTGTGTTATACACAGATCATCAGGCATTGAGGTACTTGAACGCTCAGTCGAAGTTGAATCAGAGACACATGAAGTGGGTAGAATTATTGTAGGGACATACCTTCGTGTTGAGACATAAGTCAGGCAAGTCGAATAAGGTTTCTGATGCACTGAGTTGAAGAGTTGCATTGTTGAACACAACTACAGTTCAGGCAACAGGAATAGAGTCGGTGAAGACAGAGTATGAAACCAATGAGGATTTTACAAAAGCATGGAAGGCTAGTCGCAAACCATGGAGTGTCGACAGGAATCCATACTTGGATTATTTTATCCAAGAGGGATACCTATTCAAGGGATAACAGTTATGTATTCCCAGTGGATCCGTAAGAGAAAACCTAATCCGAGAACTGCATAGTGGCGGATTAGCAAGTCATTTTGGCATCGACAAGGCCAAGGCATTGGTCGAGGAGAAGTAATATTGGCTCGGGATGACAACGAATGTCGATAAGTGGGTCTGACAATGTCAAATTTTTCAATTGGAAAAAGGTCAAAGTCAGAACACGGGGTTGTATGCACCATTACCAGTGCCAAATGTCCCATGGGAGCATCTAAGCATGGATTTTGTGCTAGGATTGATGAAAACAAAGTAAGGTAGCAACTCCATCTTTGTGGTAGTCGACAAATTTTTGAAGATGTCACACTTTATTCCATGTCAGAATACAAGTGACGCCACAAGCATTGTTGTATTATTTTTCAAGGAGATAGTCAGACTACATGGGTTTCCGAAGAGTATAATGTCGGACAGGGATACCAAGTTTATGGGTCATTTATGGAGAACCCAATGGAAGAAACTGGACATGAAGTTGAATTTTAGCTCGGCATACCATCCACATACTGATGGATAGACCAAGGTAGTGAACAGAAGTTTGGGAAACCTTCTGAGATGTTTGACAGCTAAGAGACCCAAGTAGCGAGAGAACGTGTTGGTGCAAGCAGAATTCGCATACAACAATTATGTGAATCGGTCAAAAGGTATGAGTCCATTTCAGATTGTTCAAGGTCGAATCCCACATGGTGTGGTGGATTTGGTCGAAGTACTGACAGAGACCAGAAAGAGTGCAGATGTAGAGACATTTGCAGAACACATGAAAGAAGTACATGAAAAGGTATGCCAACAGATTGAAAAGAGCAATGCAACATACAAGTTAAGGGCCAACAAGAAGTAGAGGCTACAATCATTCAGCGAGGGAGAATTAGTCTATGCACACTTAAGGAAAGAGAGGTTCCCGACAGGAACATATAACAAGCTGAAGCTGAAAAAGAATGGACCATGTAAGATTCTGAAGAATATTTCAGACAATGCTTATGTGTTGGATCTACCATAAGAGTTGAGCATTTATCCTACGTTCAACGTATCATCTCTATACAAGTTCGAAGAAGGTTCGACAAGAAGCAGCGTAGAAGTGTCGAACATCGACTGGATGGGGAAGATTCTAGTTCGATAGAAGGAAGAAATCACTGAAGTGATGGATGAGCATGAAGTTGGATGCACAAGAAATTCATGGAAGAAGAAATACTTAGTTCGATGGAGGAATGACAAGATGGAAGAAGCGACATGGCTTCCAGAGGATGAGTACAAGAGACTGATGGAGCAGTCAAGTTATTTTTCACCTAGGGAGACACTGATGCAGGGGCATCAGGGCCCAGGATAAATAGTCGAAGATGATGGACGAGAGGAGGACGACCAGGGGGATTGCCGACAACCAATGGTGCGAGAAGACTAGCAGTCGAAGCCAAAAGTTGAGCAAGAAGTTGTCAAATTATGGTTGACATGAGCAAAATTCGACGGAGTCGAAAGTCGACAAGTGGTTGAACATTGACACCGACGAAAGTGTCAAAGCCCAAGTGTGGGAGATGGGGCAGACTGACAACCGTGGAGAATAAGTAAAGACGACAAGTTAAGTCGAGGACCGACGAAGCACAGAATGGTCGACGTGTCGAAGAGGATAGTGATAAGACCGACAACTGTAGCAGAGGTCGAGAGGTGCAAAGGTTGAGGCAACCTACCTACATATGTTGTGGGTAGTTGAGGAAGTTAATGGCAGTTAAGAAGGTCATTGAGATCAAGCCATATTTCACCACAAGAGAAGGTTGTGTAGGAACGTTTAGGGGTGCTAACAATTGCAGGTCGGTGGGATCAGAGATATTTTGGCGGATAGAGTAAGGACACCTCAGGGAATCCAGACAAGGTGGACCTCGGAAACAGCAGCAGACCAAAGTAGAAGACGAGTGCGAAGGCACAAAAGAAGGGGATCACACAGTGGGGATCACACAGTGGAGAACACATAGTGGAGAACACACAGTGGGAAAACATAGAGAAAGACCAAGAGAAAACACAGTTAGAGCAAATATTGCTTCTGTGCATTGTAACAGGATAAGACCGACTTATTTATTATTTCGCATGTAATTTTGTAAATGATTCAAGTAATAGAAGCCAACTTCATGGAATTTCGAGTTCACATCTAGTCTTTATGAGTGCATTTGTGTAATATGTGTGAATCTGTTAAGCAAGAGGGTTTGACCAACCTGACTTGCGTCAGGTATGAATTTTAAGATAAGAGGGATAAAATTCTCAAACTTACCTATCATATCCTTGGCCAACGAGGAATCCAATGGAATAGGAATAAGTTGCTCATACACATCGGCACTTGATTGATGAGATCCACTTTGAGAAGAATCATCGTCCGATGGGACATAATAACTAGAACTATGTATACTCGGACAACTATTTCATAGATGACCAGTCTCTTGACATCGATGGAACCAGAAAGTAACTTGCCAATAATCAAGTCTCTGTAACCAGGTACCTGCTAACCTCACAATGTCTAGTTTTGCTAGCAATCCATCAGCCAAGTTGATTTCCACATAAATTCTTGGTATTATTTTTCTAGATGCCAGTAGGGTTTCTTCCTCAACTAAAATAAAACGACCAATAGAATAACCAACCTCCAAAAAATATTTCATAGTCCACCAAGGCAGAGGGAAACTTAGGAGAATAACCCAAAGATGTCAACAGGTGAATTTCTCCTTCCATGGGTCAAAACCAGTGTGCCATTTTCTACCAAATAAAGACCCCGAACCCATAACCCAAATTTTATTAAGTATGATTTGAAGACTTTCCATTGTCAAACCTAAAAGCATATCCATCCATCCATAAGCATAGTCACTTTTGGAATATATTTAATCAGAGGCTTCCAATGAATCTTCATCCACTCTATGATCTCAACACGCGACATTTTAATGTATTATAGGCACCCCAAAAGAGCCCTAGTCAACATACATGAAACCCTTTCCATTGTAATATCCTTCCCCAACACACACATAGGCTTATTCCTAACTTTTAATGCTTGGAACTTCCTTCTTTTTTTCGTATAAGACCCATAAATCATTCTCTTAGATTTACCCATAGATTTAGACCCCAACACTAGTTTCCTAGGATTCACCTTCTGATCCCTAACCGAGGATATTTCTTGCTGAGGAACAAAGAAAGCTCCTCTCTTGTCCCCTTCCCTGTCTTTTCATTTCCTCGATGCGCTTTGAAAAGAACCTTTAGCGGAGACCCATTGCACTACCTATCCTCAGATAAACGAAACCCTTAGGAGCTCGATGAAGTAAACCCCTCCTTTGATACAACTTGACAAGAACTCTTTAGAGTTCTTGTTTTTTAATAAGCTAAATTTAGTGGTTGTTTTTACCAAATTGAAAAGTGGTGCTACTAGTAGCACCTTTTTTCTTTTAACGAATAAAATTACAACTTTTTTCATACCCCAGTCGACCATGGTCAATGCCATTGCAATCAAAACTATAAATCGACTTGAATAAAAAAAGGTTCTCCCATAATCAACCTCGTTTTTATTTGAGGTGAAAATTACATCTTGTTTGAAGCCCTGGCATTAACAATTAATGTCACTACAATCAAAACCTTAAAATTATCCTCCCAAAATCACTTAGAATCACCATGACACTTCCATTTTTCTTTTCAAGGCTAAAATTACAACTCGTTTGAAATCGTGGCCCTAATAGCCAACATCGTTGCAATAAAAATACCGAAATAAAATCTTGAATCAAAAAGATATGCTACTAGAAACATCATTTTTTTTATTAAATTAAAATCACAAAGATTTAAAAACCACGAAATATTTAATTTTTCTTTTTTTTTAAATCACTATAAAAAATAATATAAAAAATTATAAAAATATATAAATTTTGGAAAAAGAAATAAATTTTCAAAAAAACATTAATGCTTCAAATATATTCAAAATATTTAAAATAATAATACTATTCTTTAAAATCACTATTATAATAATATATATATATATATATATATATATATATATATATATATTATAAAAATATATAAATTTTGGAAAAAAAAATAAATTTTCAAAAAAACATTAATGCTTCAAATATATTCAAAATATTTAGAATAATAATACTAATAAAAATACATCGTACAAAAGTAAATATTAAATAAAACATTATAAAAAATTTAAATAAATTAAAATTTAAAAAACATTATAAAATAAAATAAAATTTAAAAAACATTATAATTTTTTTAAAATAATAATGAAAAACATTAAAATTAAAACTAAAACTAAATAATAAAAAATTGCACAAGAAAGGGTAAAGTATAATAATAAAGAACATTAAATTTAAAATCAAATATATATAAATAAATAAATAAAAACAAATTACATGGGTGAAGTGGAGTGTGGAATGAGGGACCCAGAATCGAGTCCCTCGTGCCACACTACACTCCTTGCACCCTTCCACTCCACACTCCATGCTCCCTTTCATGCACCACTCCACACTCCACCCCACGTGCCCCTTCACTCCACCTCACAACCCACTGTCGTACCTTTGCCCTTTCCACTTGTCACCTTCACTCCACCCACTCCCACACTCCACTTCTCTCTCCTCCATTTCCACCCACGTGACCCTCCCCTCTCTATATTTGTTTTCTTACGCATAGGATAAAGAGTAACCAAAATGTGTTAGCTTTCCGACGTTTTTTTAATCAAATCTGGTTAAAATTGTTTCTCAAAATTGTAATTTTTGCAATTATGTAATTTTAACAATTAGTATGATTGCTCATAGAGTAAATAATGGATTTTAAAACTACCCAAATCCTCAAAATAAACATTTGAACAATACAAACTGCAATTTCAACACTTCCTTCTTTGTCGGATTCCGACAATCAAGGACGATTTAGTTGTCCCATATACTACTCTATTTTTTTTACTTTTTATGTTTGTTTTTTCTTATTTATTTATTTTATTAGTTGATATTTCATTTTAGTTTAATGTTATTTTTTTTTAAATGTTTATATGTTTTTTTATTTTTTATGTTTGTTTTTTCTTATTTATTTATTTTATTAGTTGATATTTCATTTTAGTTTAATGTTATTTTTTTTAAATGTTTATATGCTTTTTTTGATGTTTGACTTTATTTTTATTTATTTTAAATAATGTTTTACTTAATTTTTAATTTTTTTATAATGTATAGTATTATCATTGTTTTAAATGTATTTGAAGGAATAATGTTTTTTGGAAATTTTGTATTGCTTTCAATATTTTAGATGTCTATTAATTTTGTCTTTTTGTATTGTTTTGTAATGATTTAAAAAATAAATAAATTATGTCATGGTTTCCAAATTTTTGTAATTTTAACCTAAAAAATGAAAGTGATGTTACTAGTAGAATCACTTTTTGATTTGGGAGTTGATTTTGCTATTTTTATTACAACATTATCGACTATCAAGGCCACGATTTTAAACATATTATAATTTTAGCCCTAAAAAGAAATATGACAGTGTCATTGTGATTTTGAGTAATTTTGGGAACATAATTTTAGGGTTTTAATTACAACGACATTGATTGTTAAGGGCGGGGTTCTAGACAATATGTAATTTTAACCTCAAATAAAAATGAGGGTGATTATGGGAGGACCACTTTTTATTCAGGGCTCAATTTATGGTTTTGATTGCAATGAAACTTCTTATGGTTGGTTGGGGTTTCAAAAAAGTTGCAATTTTAGTCTCGAATAATAAAGGGATGCTACCAGTAGCACCGATTTTAAATTTGATGGTTTTTTTGTGTGCTTTTGACGCAAAAATCTGATTTTTTATGGAAAGAGTTATCATTTTGAGTATAAAGTTCTCATCAAGTTGTATAATGTTTAAAATCCACTGCTAAACTAGGGTTTAATTTAATCACATTGAATCTAGTAGAAACTCCATAAACCATGTTCATACCCACGGGTCAAAGGATATATGCCGACGAAGAACCAACTAGACTAACAAATACGGTTGCTTTGTCTTTTCAACACCATAATTATGAAGGAAAAAATTTGACACCCCAAGAAAAGTGTAGTTATCTGAAGATTTACCACCTGGAGGACAACTTTTAGTCCTGGTAGGCCCTATTTCCTCCACCCCCAATACATACGACAAAACCCCGAAAAACGAACACCACATAAAAAAACTAAATTCCCACTTGTTTTACTTAGTTGGTACTAAGCCCCATAGAAGTTGGCTTGACTCCAAGTGATCTGCATAAAAAAACCAATCCAAACTAGTGTTTTGCAAACCAAGAACACAATTTGATATTCCATAAATCTATGTTGAAAAGACCTTAGTTAATTTGCTAATGAATACTTCAATGATAAATTATTTTATGTTTATATACATTTTTTGAGGTTTTAGTTAATGTGTTAATAAATACTTCAATGTTAAGTTATGGTGTACATAAATACCATTTTTGAAAAGGTTTAATTAATATGTTAATAAATATTTCAATATTAAATATTAAATATTCAATTATAGTGAATACTTCAATTAAGGCGTTAATAAATATTTCAATATTAAATATTAAGTTATAGTGAATACTTCAATTGAAGTTATGATTAATTTATATACAACTTTTAAAAGGATTTAGTTAATTTGTTAATAAGTATTTTAATGTTAAGTTATAGTGTAGTTATATAAATATTTTAATGTTAAGTTATATTGTAGCTATATACAACAAAGTTGTTGAGTTAATAATTAAAATAGGTTTAGAAAATATCGTTGATATATGTGATGAGTTTTATAATGTTGTTTAGTTTTTCAATGATAAAAATATACAGTAATTAAAATTTTTTAAAAATTTGTATTATTAATGAAAATGTAAGATTTATTTAAGTTGTTAATAAAAAATTTAATATTATGTTTTAATGTTTTTAGATATCACGATAAAAGTTTGTATACTTAATGTATATAAGGTATGAAAAAAATTATTTTGTATGTAGGAGGTTTGTATTTCTTTTAGACGGGATAGAGGACGTTCTCGGTGCAGAATTAAAGCATAAAAACTCACGAAGAATCATGTTCTATGTGTTGTCACGTCCCCTCCGACCCACTTGGCTGGCTGCAGACCGTGATCCATTTTTTTTTCTCCAAAAACTATGACTGTGCGCCCATACACACAGTTGGAAAAGAAAACTCAAATCCGCAATTCGCATCCCGAAACCTGCAACCCACAGTTGCGGATTTGAGATTACGAAAATCCCAATGCGAAATTGTGTACTCGACGATCCCGAAATGCGCATCCCACACAACGATTCCCGAAATGCGAATCCCGCAACAATGGTTCCCACAATTTCGGGTTCGGGATTTCGGGAAGTCCAAACACTTAGTGCGAGTTTTGGCGAACCCGAAACCCGAAACCCGATTTCGACTGCTCCACCGCGAGGTGGTTACCCCGAAACCCGAAACTCGCAATGTCGGGTGCGGGTTGCGGGAAGTCTAAATCCTGTAGTGCGAGTTTTGGTGAACCCGCAACCCAAAACCCGCCAATGTCGAGTGCGGGGTTGCGGGAAGTCTAAATCCCATCGTGCGAGTTTTGGCGAACCCACAAACCGAAACCCGCCAATGTCGAGTGCGGGGTTGCGGGAAGTCTAAATCCCATCATGCGAGTTTTGGCGAACCCACAACCCGAAACCCGCCAATGTCGGGTGCGCGGTTGCGGGAAGTCTAAATCCCGTTGTGCGAGTTTTGGCGGACCCGCAACCCAAAACCCGCTACTTTCGGGTTCAGGATTGCGGGAGGCCCAAAACTCTCAATGCGGATTTTGGCATACCCGCAACCCATGGAATCATGCGTGTGGAACCCTGTTTCTGCAAGGGTAACTTCATCAATCTTCCAAGGGGCATAACTCCTCCCTCCAGTATACAAAATGGGAAAGGTTGGTACCGTTGGAAAGATCTTGGAGAACTCTATCCAATGATAGCATCCCCTTGACCAGGTGAGGCATCTAACCACCTCATTTCCTTCTCTGAAGTTCTGTTCTTACTCACACTTAAACATTCCAACCTTCAACCTGCCAAGGTCTCTTCCTGTTATCTAACCCACAGAAGTTCCTGAAACCACTTCCAGGTCTTCTCTAACTTCTCAAGGATCGAATATAAATATACCTTTCCTTCACAGGGTTAGTATACATCACATTCATTACCAAAACAATGGAACTCTATCATACATCATCACATGTAACATGCATCCACATATTTAACTCATACATCTATCATATGCAAGAATTACAAGCATTAGTTCCTGCAATATAAGATAAATACACACCGTGGATTCAGCCTGTTATTCATGCCTATACATGACTCCATGTCAACCATTCATATAACCATACATACAACAATTCCATGATGATACAAGCATTCATCATAATAATGAAACCACATCATTTACCGTAACAGAATACTTATCTTTGAATTCCAAAGCAACTGGCTAAGTGAGAGCAACGTTCCACCCAACCTTAGATCTCTGTCCAGCCTATACACTTTTGGCTGAGAGATCACCCCCGAGCTGGGCAATGTATCCACTAAGGAGGGCTAATAGGTTCTCTCACAGTCAAGGCTCCATTCACATGCTAAACCAGTATGTAGTTGGGTTTACCAAGCATTCCAGGGCACCTACCCATGCTAAGCCAACCTATAGGAGTTCTTCTAGCACACAGGGATAACAAGGAGGCATTGCTGAACCAGTGAGTTCAACCACAGAACTATAGGCATCTCAGCATTCAGTTGTTCTAGCATCCATAATACCTACCACATCCAACACAAGGAAGACCTACTGCACAATCACACAGTCTCTCAAGGCATCTTCCCATCCAGTGTTATTCCAGGATGGGCATAGAAAGGCCTAGTCGCTCACAGCCGACCTAGCACCCAAAATACCTACCACATCCAACACAGGAAGATCCTATCACTGTTGTACAGCCTCACAAGGTCCTTCCCTTCTAGTGCTATTCCAGGATGGGCATAGAAAGGGCCAGTCACTAGTTCATTGAGACTATAGCCTTCACTGAGTTCCTCCGGAAATCCAACCCTTCTCCCACAGTTTACAACAGGACATATCCCGGCTTGGGGTTTTTTCCACGGTTGCTTTGCGCAAACCGCTCTACAACCTTCTCTATTGACTCTACCCGTTGCTATACCAGGGTTCTACACACAGGCTGTCATGGCTACCCGTTCTTGGGTAGTTCTCACACACATGGGCACGCTACTTATAGGAAAACACGCAAGTGAATCCTCTGCAAGGGTCGATGGTATCAACAATGGTAACGCGAGCGTTCCAACAAGGAATGAGTGCATGAATGATGAATGCGTGTGTGTCTCCCCCCCCGGTTCACAACAGGCTCTGTGAGTTGTCCCAAGCAGTTCGATGCCTTTGCGCAAAAGTGATCAGAGCCATGCCCTGCCATACCAAATCATAGGCATGCTCCATACTCCATCAGATTCAGCAGTTGGTTCTCAACCACTCTCTGAAATCGCATTAATTTCAGCAGGGAGTTCAAACGGGTTCTCAGTTAGACATGTGGCAACATGGTCAACCAATCCCAAACCCCCTCACCTCTCCCTAGTGGATATGCATGGCTCCCTTTTCGTTCGTTGCCTCCTTAGCCAACTTCTTGGTTATTTTATTCATTCAGTAATAATTACATCATTTACATTCTTCATGGCTTAGCAGCCCATGAATAATCAAACTGTATCAATACTTACCTAAGCAATAAACCGAAACATCCACTAGTGGGGCCTTGGCCTTGAGCTCCACACTAGGGCATTTACACATACTATACATAAGCAGTATTTACATCAAGGGAAAAATGGGGTATTACATGTGTTTTGGGGAAAGACGTTACTATGGACATGGTTTAGGCTTTGTCGTTCAAGGAATTACTTGGAATATTTAAATATATTAGGTTGAACAGGGTTGAAATATTGGATTAGATGTCAAAAGTATGGAAGGCTCTTATAAATTATGTCTCACAAGTGATTATGTTGGTTAATGGATGGGTGTATTTTCACTTCTTGTTTGAGGACTCAATGCAACTTATTCTATCCATATTTTGGTTTATTGGTTTGGGTTCGCTGGTTCTGAGTAGGTGGCATTTGGCATTTGACCCTTGGAAGGAGAAGCTTAAGAAAATACACATTTGGGTAATCTTGCATGGGTTTCCTCTGTAGTGTTGGTGTTTTCAGGATTTTATGTCAGTAGCAAATTCCATAGGATGCTTCATACTGATTGAAGAATCTACCCTTATGGAAACTAACCAGCGTAACCCTAGGGTTTTAGTTGAATTGGATACTTCTGAAGGCTTTCCTGAAGAATTGGAAGTTTGATGGGATGAAGGTTTTTTTATTCAAAAGTTGGAGTATTGGAGGATTCCATTTAGATGTTTCAAATGTCATGGCACTTGACACTTATGCTAAGAATGTAGGGCTGATGTCTTACATCCATCCAAAGGATTGTTGGATAGTATAAGTTTGAGTGAAGATTCTAAAGATCCTGAACAAAATCTCTCATTTCCTCTTCCACCGAACGAAGAATTGGCTAAGGATTTTATGGGTAAGTTATGGATTTTCCTTCCCTTGTTATTAAAATCTCTTTCTGTTGATGAGATTTTGAATGCCATGGAAATTTCAGATTTGGCTCCTCTTAATTCCACTGGTTTGGATTCTAGAAACCCTATTCAGAGGCGACTTTATTTTCCTTCTAAGATTTATTCTAAAAATGTTTTGGATGTTCCTCTTTCTGAAAATAGGGTTTCTTCCCATGTGAATTTTGATGCCCTTCGGACTGAAGGGGAAAGTAATATTCTTGTGAATGCTAATAATCGACTAGATATATCTATTTTGACCTCCTTTGTATTTGATCCTTCTCCTAGGGTCCGTTCATTTAATCCTGTTATTTGTGAGTCCCAGGACGATTTCCCTTTTTCTTTTAATGTTGGAATGATTTTGGTACATGAAAATGATACGGTCGTAGATGCTCAGGGATCCAAGCCTGTATCGATTGATTAAACTCCCTTACAAATCTATGGAAATTCTTTTGATGAATATGTTAATGTTGTCCATAAACCCAATTAGATCCTCTAATATTACTACAAGGAAGAAGCCTAGTAGACAAAAAAAGAAGGAAGTTTTGAATGGGGGGAATGCGGTGAAGTGGGTGAATCCGAGAGTTTCTGAAATGACATTGGTTGCTACTGTTCTAGAAAAGAACATATACATAGGGTCTCTTAGAGAAATTATGACCCATGAAGGGGGTTCTTAATGCATATTATTGTCTTTAATATAAGGGGGTTTGGCATTCAAACCAAAAAAAATGCCCTAAAAAGGTTATGTAACCAAAGCTGACCTTAACTTTCTATAGGAAATGATGACTACTGAACTTAATGCTTGTGATTTTTTCCTCAAGTTTAGACTTGACTGGCGATGCTTTGGAGTTGAATCTCAAGGTCAGTCTGGTGGATTATTGGTTTCTTGGAACCCTATGGTTTTTTATCTTACTCCTTTTTCTACCTCTGCAGGCATTAAAGTTGAAGGAAAAATTAGGGGAGTTGATCACCCTTTCCATTTTTTCAATATTTATGGTCCTTACTGCAATAGAAGAATTTTCTGGGATAGGATAAGCTATGAGGGTCTTCTTCAAGATTCTAACCTTATCGTTGGAGGTGATATTAACCTCACACTTTCTGTTGATGAATGTTGGGGTACCCGTACTAATTATGATACTTTATCCACCTATTTCAAAGATTTGTTCACTTTGGTTGGACTTATTGATATTATCCCAGTAT
Source organism: Larix kaempferi (assembly GCA_027924585.1). Classification (NCBI taxonomy): domain Eukaryota; kingdom Viridiplantae; phylum Streptophyta; class Pinopsida; order Pinales; family Pinaceae; genus Larix; species Larix kaempferi. The sequence continues at coordinate 1,757,835 of BSBM01001261.1, forward strand.
CTCTTGTTCCAATGTGGTCAAATGGGAGAGTGGGAAGGGCGAGTGTAGCTAAACGGTTGGATCGCTTTCTTATGAATGAAAATATGGGATATGTTATTGGTAGATATCGTTCTTGGTTTTATTCAACTGGTATCTCTGATCACAAAGATATCATTCTGCAATTGGACTTTGAATGGCCTTTATACTACTATCCTTTCAAATTTAACAATACCTAGATTTTTTATTAGTCTTTTTGTGATTTTATCAAGGACCTGTGGGCTACTCTTTCCCGTGAAGACTCTCATTCAGCTCTACATACTCTACACAAAAAACTTCAATTGTTGTGTATGGAGGTTATTAAATGGGATAAACATAAAAAAAAATCTATGGATGAAGAACTTTTTTCTATTGAAGCTAAGTTAGCAAGTTTTGATTATTTAAAAGGGGAGGACTTATTTTCTGTAAGAAGAAAAGAGGAAATTTTAAAACTGGAGCAACGAAAGGCCATGATCCTTAACCAAGTTGAGGATACTTGGCTCCTTAAGATCAGGGATCTTTGGGTGGCCAAAGGGGACCAAAACACAATTTTTTTCAAAATATATGCTTCACCAAGGAGAAATTTTAACTATATATGGTAACTAAGGAATCAAGATGGTAATTTAGTCTGTGATATGTCTTCTGTAAAGGATGTTGTTGTTTCACACATTTTAATGATATCTATAAATAAGATAATGGTAAAAATTTACTAGAACAATTGAATGTTGTCAAACAACACCCTAATTTTTTTAGTGAGGAAGAATATCAGATGTGCTATTGCGCTAGAGGAAATTAAGGATGTGTTGAAAGGATTTGTGAAGGATAAAATTCCTAGTCTAAATGGGTGGACCGTGGAGTTTTTTCTCCATTTCTTTGATATCTTTGGTCAGGATCTTCATAGAGCGATTGAGGAATCAAGATTAAAATCTTATATTCTAGAAAGGTTAAATTCGATTTATACTACTTTGATTCCAAAGAAATATAGACCGGAACACTTCAATTATTATTGTCTTATTTCATTGTGCAAATTGATCTATAAAATCATAACCAAAATAATCTCTAATAGAATCAAACCGGTGTTGGCCAAGCATGTCTCACATGAACAGTTTGGTTTTCTTTACAACTGTCAAATCTTGGACATTGTAGGAGTGGCTCAGGAAGCCCTACAATCTATCAAGACTAAGAATTTGCAAGCCTTTATTTTAAAGATAGACCTCATAAAGGCTTATGACAGGGTTGATTGATCTGTCTTGAGGCTTGTTCTTATCCATGTTAGCCTACCTGTTGATGTAACAAACTGGATATTGGCTTGTATGTCCACTTCAAACTTTTCCATATTGATAAATGGCTCACCAACAATTTTTTCCCTAGTAGCAGGGGTATCCGCCAGGCATTCCCATTATTGCCTCTGTTATTTATTCTAGTCATTGAAGGTTTGAGTAGGATTATATATGAAGCAAAAATATCCTCTAAGATAAAGGGTGTCAAAATTTCTAGATCCTTAGCTATTGCTCACTTACTATTTGTTGATGATGTTCTTATATTTGGTATTGGATCTGTTTCTGAATGACGTCGATACAAACTTATTTTTGATGAATTTTGTAAGGCGATATGTATGGCTATTAGTCTTCAAAATTCAATCTTCCTTTACAATTGTGATGATACATGCTATCGCGATCAAATCAAGCAATTCTTGCCTTTGGAAATGCGCCCTATTGAAGTTGGGTTTAAGTATCTAGGATACTACCTCAAACCAAACAATTATAGAGCTTTTGATTGGTATTGGTTGCTAAAAAATGTTGAAATATTGTAACTTCGAAGAATATTCTATTGTATTTTATTATTGTAATTTATTCGGAGATGTTTTATTCCTCCGTCAGGATGTCATTATTGTATTTGATTATGTAAAGTCATTGAGGTAAATCCTCCCTTGTAGGTCAGGGAAACGGATCCCATTTGAGTCAAATGTAATGGGGTGTTTAAGTCCCCTAGAGGAGTCGGCCCAATCAAAATTAGGTTAAGTTGTTGGGGCCGACCTAGTTAGGGAAAAATTCAAGTGGAAGATAAAGTATAAATAGGAGTGATGTGCTCCTCATTTGGACACACACACTCACTTGTGTAATTCGCATAAGAGAGAGAGAGAGAGAGAGAGAGAGAGAGAGAGAGAGAGAGAGAGAGAGATCTGCAAGGAGAAGGAGCACTTGTTTGGGGTTTTGTCTTTGTACTTTTGATCATCTATATTGAGGAATTTTTGCTAGGTTTTCTTCCCTATAGGATTTCCCAGGATAAATTTATGTCTCTTGTGTTTATGTTGTGCTTGTTATTCTTTGAGTGATCGTATATATGCTATTGTTGTGAAATTGAATTGAATATTGATGTTATCTATCTTAGCATATTGAACTCTAACAAAAAACATTGATAGAAGAATAAATAATTGGACCTTTCACTGGTTATCACTTGGAGGTAGATTGGTTCTTGCTCAATCGGTACTTCAAAGCATTCTTGTTTTCTAGTTCAGTCTTATGAAGGTCCCGACTTCAATCATCACATCCATTAGAAGAAATTGTTTTCATTTTATATGGGATGGACAGAAGAAAATAACCAAATTTCACCTTGCTAGTTGGAATTGTTTATCCTGGCCTAAAAATATGGGAGGTTGGGGGCTGTTGAATCTGGAATATTTCAATCAAGCTCCGCGGACCAGAATTTTATGTCGGGCTATAACAGGTGAAGGTTTGTGGAATTCTTTCATCAGGAAAAATATATTAAATCACATTCTACTTTACAGTGGATTCGGGATCCCTCTTTGGTCTATAGAAGTGCTTCTATAATTTTGAGGGGTATCATTAATATCTTTCCTGTTATTGGGAGATACTTAAGCTGGCATATTGGCAGGGGTTTTAAAACTTACATTGGTATTGATTCGTTCATTGGTGCAGGGGATAATTACAAGTTATCTTCCCAACTTTAAAACATTTGCATGATAAAAATTACTTGATATTAGTTCAGGTTTACTCTACAGGTAATGAGATGAATAATCCACATTGGTTGTCAACTACAGAATTGAATCTTCCTGAATAATTTGCTAGGGAATGGAACAACTATGTGAATGGTATTATTTCCGTTGGCATTACATTATCATATACTCCTGATCAATTAGTTTGGGACTGGCAGGGGGTAAATGGTGAACTGACAGTTAAGAAAGCATAAAGCTATCATTCAGAATCTTCCAAGCCCACAGGTAAAGTGGTGGCACAAAAAGATTTGGAAATGGCGAATTCCAATGAAATTGAAATGTTTTATATGGATATGCTTTGAGGATAAAATACTCACTTGGTAGAATTTAATCAAGAGGGGATTTCAAGGTCCAAGCATTTGTATGCTCTGTAAAAAGGATAAGGAGGATACATAAAATCTATTGATAAATTGTCAGTTTTTTAGAGCTGCATGGAAAGAATTGCAAAGTTATTTACACCTATTTGATGAATGGTTTGGACAATCATTCGATGATTGTCTTCATAGATGGTTTCAGTCCAAATTTAGATTCAAAAATTTGTCTTTATTCTTAATATGGGAAATTTGGAATTGCATAAATAAAGCTATATTTGAGAGCAGATCTCTGTCAATATTTGATATCTGTAGAATATTTCGTCATATTATGTCTGATTACCTTGAATCTGAGTTGAAACATAAGTGGAGAAATATTGTACATCCTATTATTGAAAATGATATATCCTTTGGATACTTTGATGGACCTATGAAATATCATAATTGCGGTGCAGGCATGATACTTTATATCAAGAAGGGTCATAAAATCTTATTGAAGTTGGGTGCAGGCTATGGTAGGAACATCAAGGCATAACTACTTGGTCTTTGGGGGATTTTGTGGATAGCTTCAAAAAGGGGTACTCTTTAGATCAAAGCCTTTGGTGACTCCAAATTCATCATAGAATAGGCTGTTGGTGTTCATAATATGCAAAATCTTTAGCTGGAGCATTGGCTTGCAAAAACCAGAAGTCTTATTAAGACCTTTGAGAGGATTTCATTCTCACATATCTATCGTGAGATTAACATGGATGCTGACAAAATATCTGAGGAGGCTTTGGATGTTTTGGAGAATCATATATACTTTGAAGAGTATGTGGATGAAGACATTGTTGATAGTGGTATCTTCAAACTCTATTAGTTTTGGTTGGATGTTTCTGTTTTGTTAGAGTTTGTTTTTATTACATTAGTTTAGTGTGGAAGATATATGTAGTTGATATTTAGTCCTTTTTTCTCTAGGTACTGAAAAGATTATGTCATCAAAACTGTATTGGTATTTTTTGTAAAAAAGAAGAGTAACTAAACAGGGAAGATGCAATCTTCTGTGATCTTATTTTTTAACTTTGATTTTCAAATGAAAATAACAAGTTATTGGTTTTTTCCTTTGAAAAAAAAATATACATAATATATAGAGAGGGAATTAATTGAGTAGAAATATTTTAAATAGCTCAACAAAATCATTTTAATAGACTCTACATATTAACAAATGACGATTTAAATGACCTTTCAAGAAAGTAAAGAGTTTAAATGTCATTTATTTTTAATAAACTTTAGATATTAACAATATATAAATTCTATTATAACATTTAAACTCTAGATATTAGCAATGCCTGAGAATTTAGATATTAACAAATGATAAAGTTTAAATGACTTTTCTTTATTTAGCAATGCCTAAGACTTTATATATTAACAAATGATAAAGTTTAAATGACTTTTCTTTATTTTGAAAGAGTGAAGAGTTTAAATGTCTATTTTTTTCTTTTTAGAAAATAAAAAGTGAATAAATAACTTAATTGAGTGGGAATAACATATACTTTTTATCATTTTTATAAATGAAAATTGAATAAATAATTTAATTTAATGGAAATAATATTAAAATAAACAAAGAGGTATATGTCTTCAGTGCTAATTAAAAATGAAAATAACCTTAAAAAGGTTGTGAAGCTTAATAGGAAAAACACCAAGGATGTATTGTGCTTTGCATATTCGACGATCATATGAAACACTTTGGAAAAAAACAATACTTTCTTATATAAAGATAGAGTGAATCATAATAATTGTTACATTGAAACAAACGTTTTGCAAGTAAATGGATTTTTAGATTTAAATCAAATCAATGGATGATTAGACTCTACTTTGGAATATTGTTTCATTTTTCATAGTGGAATTATGGTATGAAATTTGAAGAAGCACAATACAATTTGTAGTAGCAATCTCAAGTTATTGTTTAAGAAGTTTTTCTATCAAAAGTTTTGAAATATTTGCAACATTAGTTTAATTATCCCAATGTTCTACATTATAGTACCAAGCATGTTTTTAGATAGATAATAAACCTTATTCTTCATACAAAAGTAAATCATACAAAGCTTCTCACTTCATTAAATATTTGATACAACAACAAGGAGAAGTGTACTTACAATGTTGCACAAGATAAAGAAGAAGTGTACTTACAATGTTGCACAAGACAAAGAAGAGAATTTCAAAAGATAAATTTGTTTCATAACATAAATAATAAGGATTTGATATTAAGCATTAAGGACTCGTTGGATTCTTAAACATTAAGGGGAATAATGTCGTGAAATTAATGATCATTGTTGAAGTAAATTGATATGCAATATATATATTTTTAATATATTAGGAATGGAATAAGGCATGCAAAATCATGTAAGATATTTTGGAAGTTGAGGATTATTATAGATGAGAATAAAAAATGGAAGAGGGAGGGAAATATTGAGAGATTTTTCTGCGAAACCATAGTTTGTCGATGATGATTGCTGCAGTGAACTTGGAGTTAAGCTGCTCTATCAGATTGGCCTAGTAGCAACTAAGAGAAAAATGTGGGAATCAATTATTTTTCATTTTGCTACAGTAATCACTTATTTGTCGAGCTTAGGTTTTTTTGGATTAATCTCCTTCCCTTTTTTTTTCGCTACAGTAATAGCTCATTTGTCGAGCTTAAGTTTTTCAAATTAATCTCCTTGGGGTTTTCCCTAATAAGCTTGTCTTAGAAGTGTCTATATTTTTAAGGGGGAATCTATTGTTTTGGCAACGATTTTTGTTTGGTTCCACCTCTCTTACCGGATACTCCCAATGGATCCAGTGGGGGGTTCTCATTACTTTTCCCCAAATATCCCAAAACCTCCACCTTTGTCACTGGGACATGATGCATTGGTTTACTCGCAAACACCACGGGGCTTAAGGTCTCCTCAAGAAAGAGGAAAGGGCTACATTTTGTCTAGAGTTTCCAATGTTCATGCAGAGGGCTCACCTTTCTCTTGCCCGAAGAAAATAGGGAAGTGTCTTACAGTTGAGAAGGCTCTGTCACACATAAGACTGAAAACTTACAAAGTGAAGAAGGGCTTGAAGAGGTATGTTTTGGGAGCAGATGTCAACATGGATAGGGTAGAGGTTTTATCCAAAAGATCCCTGGGGGTCGCATTGAATCGACAAAGGTTAGATGCTTGGATTTGGTGGATTGGGTAAATAAGAACTGTCTTGCGTTTTTTAGATATGCTCCTCGTATCAATATGCTCATCAATGAATGGATTTGCTTCATTTTTCCCGAGGTCGACCAAATTCCAACTATTTTGAGCAGTGTTTGGCTCAATAAGGAAGGGTCACTAGTTTTGAAATGTTGGCACTCAACATTCAAACTTGAAAGAGAAAGTATGACTCACCGCCACCTATGGCTACTTTTTCCTGGATTTCCTCTGAAACTATGGACACAGAATGTCCTTAAGGTATTGGCTAACTCTCTTGGTAAATTAATCCATTTAGAAAAAAAATATGTATTTGGGATGGAGAAGAAAGTGGCCAGGGTTATGGTTGAATTTGATATCTCTTAGGGGTTGCCGACAGAATTATAAATCCAATGGGGAGAAAGGGTTTTCTATAAAAAATTGGACTATCTTCAAATCCCATTTATATGTCACTTATGTCGAAAGACAGGGCATGTTAAAGCTATATTCCCTTACCTACTTACTGGTTCTCCTCTAGAAGATTCTCCAGATGGCTCGAATGGCGAATTGACTCAACCATTGACGGGAGATCTCAAATATGGCCTTCCAAACCCTTCTTTCAGCATGAATGATCCCTTAAAAGGTTTGCAAAATTCAGCTTCCCCTAGTCTGTATGAAGGTGTACCTAAAGATGAATTAAACTTTTATCTTTCAGTACAAAAAGAGTTTGAAAATAGATGTTCTTTTAGTGAAAAGGGAGATGTTGTTAGGTTGGGGTTTGGGGAGATGGCGAAACCATTAAACGCTAATTGTGATGATGAACCCCAGCCGACCATTGAACATAACAATATTGGGGATTCTTTGAATCAGGATACCTTTGCCTATAAGGGGTTCCAAAGGACTAAGGGGACTAGTTTAATTTCACAATATAAATGTGTTCCTCCGCTTATTCTTGTTTCTAGTAATGAAATGAATGTCTCTACAAATCTAGTAGATGTTTCCCCTGAGGTCATCATTGAGAATATTGAAAATTCCTCTTCTTTAGTCGTTATGTCTATTATCCCAGCCGATATTTCGGACTCTCATCCCATGTAGCCCCAATCAGTGGATAATAATTGGATTCATAAATATCCTTTATCATTCTACTATAATACCCCTTCATCAAATCAGGGTGTATCTCCAGTTCATTCTATCAAATTCCAAAATGTTACAATTATGGACAACAGAAAAAAGATAAAAGGGAAAAAGAGATCCCTGCCAGGGTACATTCCCTTCTTTGTTAGACTTCCGAAACATCAAATATTTCTCCTATTTCCATTGAAGACTCCTCCTCTTGGGCCCTTAGATCAGAGTTGTCCACTAATGAAGTTATTTAATGTCCTTTTTCTTCGTTAATATTCATGGATTGGGTAGGGCTGAGAAGGTTAGGACCCTATCTAAACTCTTAAAAGATATTAACCCTAATATTATTCTCATTCAAGAAACAATTTTCTCGGAGAGTCAGGCTATTGAGGTATTTTCAAAAATAGTACCTGGATGGGAAATATGTGTTGTTGATTCAAGTGGTCTTTTGGGGGGTCTATTATCATGTTGGAACCCACAGGGCACTAATTTCATTCCTTACAGAATTGATGGGGGGATTTTAATGGAGGGTCACTTCAAAAACTTTGACCATAATTTAGCTATACTAAATTGTTATGGTCCTTATAAAAACAAGGATTTATTTTGGAACTCTTTGGAGACTTCGGGTTTGCTAAAGATTAAAAATGTAATAGTTGTTGGGGATCTAAATTTTACATTGTCTCCTGCAGAAGTTTGGGGATCCTTGGCTAGACTAGATCTTATGGATGATTTCTTCTCAAATTTACTACGGAGCGCAGACCTTGTTGACGTGGTCCCTATTAGGATGGAACCTACCTGGACAAACAACAAGTGTGGCGAGGCTAGAATTTGTAAAAGACTAGATAGATTTCTTATGAGTTCAGACTTGATTATGACTGTGCAAAAATATAGAACATGGGTGGAGAAATCCACAATATCGAATCACTATCCAATTATGCTTGAATTAGATGGAGTTAAAATGGGATGCAATTACCCTTTCAAATTCAACAATTCTTGGTTATCAAATGAATACTTCTACAATTTGGTGAGAGATAAATGGATGTGTTTGCAGATTCCAAATGACTTCAGCCCAATGGGAAGTTTGAATATGAAACTGAAAAACTTAAGAAAAGAAGTTATTAAATGGGTTAATGATAAACGAAAGAAGGATGATGAAGAGTACAAGAAAATTGAAGAGGAAATGAGGATGATAATGTCATTTAATGAGGACTACATAATCAATGATGATACAAAACTGGTTCTGAAGGAATTAGAAAATAAAAAAGCAACATTGTTAAAGCAAGAGGAAATTGACTGGAGATTAAAGAGTCATGCACTTTGGATTTCTCTTGGTGACAATAATACTAGGTTCTTTCATGCGTATGCCTCCTTCAGAAGAAATACCAACACAATTTGGGAATTGCTTGATGATAATGGTAATATGGTTAAATCCCAACAAAATCTTAAAAGAATGGCTAAACTTTTCTTCAAGGATCAGTTCAAAGACTCGGGGTCATGTAAGATTGATGCTCAGCTAAAAGTGATTGGTCACTTGCCCTCCTTTTTCAGCCCTGAAGATGGTGAGGAAATTGGGAAGCATGTATCCCTAAGTGAGATTGAAGGAACTTTAAAACAATTCGCTAAAGATAAGATTCCAGGTCTAGATGGTTAAACCGTGGAGCTCTTCCTTCGTTTCTTTGACTTGATGGGAAATGATCTGTTAGCCATGATTGAGAAATCTAGTTTGGAAGGATATATTTCGGGTGCTCTGAATTCAACTTTCATTACACTTATCCCTAAGTGTAATAAATCTAAATATTTTAATGATTTCAGACCGACTGCCTTGTGCAATTTTTCTTACAAAATTATTACTAAGATTATATCAAACATGATTAAACCTTTCCTTCCATATTTATGTCAAATGAACAATTTGGATTCCTAAATGACGGACAAATCCTGGATGCAGTTGGTATCAGTTGGTATCACTCAGGAGGTGGTTCATTCCATTAATCTTAAAGATATGGAGGCCATTATGTTGAAGATGGATTTAGTCAAGGCTTATGATAGGGTATATTGGGGGTATCTGAGGCTTCTTCTACTTCAAATTGGTCTTCCATTATCAATTACTAATGGGAGGTGGCACACGCAGCGGGTAGAGGGAAGGAGGACGCGCGAGGTGAGAGGAGGCGGCTGCAGCAGAGAGGAGGCCGAGGCGGAGGGAAGGAGGCCGGAAAGAGGAGGCCGCGGCAGAGGGTAGGAGGGAGAGGCGGCTGCAGCAGTCCGCGGGAGGAGGTGGCATGTGGCGACAATCCTTATCTCGATTGCAGATTCCTTTTTACACGGACGTGGCGACATGGACCACTTCACCATTTCCTTCTACGTTAACGGCGTTTCTCCCTGCATTCCGGTCGGATGGCATCACATGGCGGATGCCGATATGATCAATGTCGTGCATGGTAAACATCCGGGAAGCCGCTTGGCTTGGGCGAACAATAACTACCCAGCGGCCGGGCCCAGATGCCAGCTTCCGATAATTCTGTCAGGTCCCCTCTGATTGTGACGGTTTGCCGAAAGACGGACGGCAGCATGTTATTTATCTCCATAATTCTTTGGAACCTGGACTATTCATTACGATTTGGTGGAAGGACATACTACAGATGCAACAACGACTGTTAATGCAACCATTGGTGGAAGGATGAATGCCCCCTCATATTCATTGATGGAAGGGGCACACGATTCCTTTTCTGTCGCTGGTCTTGAGTTACTTGCACAGCCATGGCAGCTCTCAAGCCTATTTGTATACGGATATGCACATGGATTTTTCTTGCAGTCCAGGTATCGACAAGCATGATGATCAGAAGCAAAGATGGGAGTGTGCTTCCCACTGCAAGCGGTGTCAATCCGTCGCCTTCTGCACTGCTCACAACGTAGTTGATTACTTAAACAACAGACCACGGACGAAGACAGCTTGAAATTTCCTCGTTTGGCAAAGGGTACCCTTTTCATGTTAGTGTTTGGCTGGGACAAAATTCTAAATTTCTATTTCGGTTAGAAATTTTAAATATATATGGAACAACTAAAATTCTATTTCCGTTAGAAATTTTAAATATATATTGAACAACTATGAAGCATAGTTGTTCGGTGGATAGATAACGCTATACTGTGAAGGTAGAAATGTGTTGGTGCCAATTTATTTTAACCAAAAATTTTATGTACATGTAATTGCCTACCTTGATGGTTGATGATATATGACATGTAATCGATTAGTTATGTAAGATAGATAAGTTGTATTGTAAATAAATTATTTGTTATTGTTTTAAGTTTTTTAATTGAAAATCAGTATATGTGAAAATAAATAATTAAATATCTATATGGAGTTGCTTATTTGGGTATGATAGTAGGTTAGCTATTGATTAATAAATTTATTTACAATTTAATTTACATGGGAATAAAATATATTATTTAGATGTTTACAATTTTAAAAAGATATAATTTAAAAGAAATATTAATTTATTTATATGAATGTGGCATATTAACAAGTAATTAGGGTATTCAATTCATATTTACTTTCAACATTGTTTACAGCTATTAAATGTTGTTTAATTGTATTTTTTTTTTAAATTTAAATAACTATATAAAAAGATTAAAAAGTTGTAAGATATCTATCTATATATATATTAAAAAATTATTTTAAATTTGTAATTTATATATAATTATTAATTAATTTTAAATTTTATCTTTTTTATATATTAAAATTGTTGATATATTTTTATATTTTTTATAACAAATTTTAAAACAAATTATGAAAATTAAAAATAATAAGTGAATATGTTATAAAGTGGTTAGTCTATGTCAAAGAAAAAATTGAAAAAACAAGAAAAAATCATAAAAACTTAACATATTTATAAAACTTGTTACATAAATTAAGAGTTTGTCTTTCGTGATAACTACCACTATACATACGATTCCAATTATCACCCCACCATTTGAGTCTCCATTACCTATAAAGCCTCATATCAAATTCAAAACATAATATTCACATAGTGAGTGGCACCAATTTCTATTGTGTATTTCTAATACACAAAAGTAAACAATGCCATGTGAAAGTGGCCACATGGCATTCATAAAAAAATTCAATATTAAATGTTTTAACTTTTTATTTTTTTAATTACACTCATAATATTTATGTCACCGTAATTTTTTTTGATAAATAAAAAAATAGAATAAATATCTAAAAAAAATTAATAAATGTTATTTTATAAATATTGAAACATTTTTAAAAATTTATAAACTAAAATTGAATTATTGCTAAGTCAAAGTACTTTTCCTTACCAATGAAAAATACAGTACATGGGCTTACTATTCCTTGCAAATGAAAAATACAGTGCATGGTTTGACATGGTTTAATAATCAAGTATGTATTTGTTTATTGTTTATGGATCACAGATTATTTATGGTATGTATGAACTATGAAAAGTGGCAATGATAATATACTAATTTTTTATTATATGTAATTATTATATATCATATGTTAATTTAAATAGAAAATAGAAAATTTTAAATTAGTATAGATTCCAAGTAAAATAAAAAAAATTAAATGACCATATAGAGGGAAAGAAATTTGATGATAGTGGTTTAGAGGAAAAGAAATTTGTTGATAGTGGTTTCTATTGCACCTTACTATTTTGATGCAATTATATTTTTTAAATATACAAATATGTTTATAAAATAAATTAAAATTTTAATTAATAATGAAATATATGATGACAATTAGTCTACTAAGATTCATTTTTTTTAAGAGAAGCATTCCTAAATCATCATAATTGTGATTATTTAAAAGGTTAGGACTTGGTGAGTAATGTAATAAGAAAGTGATTTTATCTTCAACCCTATTGGTGTCACAAAGATGACAAATTCTTTCATCCCGTGAAATTTTAGGAATTGTCCAATGATTGTGAGAGTTTGTTCTTATTTTAGTGGTGTTGATTTTATTCTGTATGTTAGTTAAAATGAGAATTATTTTTATTTTGTAGATTAAGGTTGATCACCTCCTTATGAATATCTTAATTTTCTCCTATCCTCTAACTCTTTATTGCACCACACCGCATCTTCTCCTTAAATTTAGATGTAATAATACTATTAACATTGTGTAGGACCTCCTTATTAATTGAGGTAAAGGTCAATTTTTTAATTAGTTTAATTTGGTTCATAACCTTCAAAAACTAATTTAAGACAACATTTTTTACATCTAACACTTACCAACTTAGTTCTCAACCTCCTCTTCTTTACATAGAGAAGCTCCAATAAATGGTTTCATTTTTAACTTATTCATTCTTCAAACTCATTTTGACCATCCAAAAATTGGAATTTCAACAATTTTCATAATTACATATATTGCAATTTGGACAATTACAATTAAAGATGAGAAATTGTAATCTCACCTTCCAAAAATTGCAATTTCAACAATTTTCATAATTACATATTGCAATTTGGACAATATTGAAGAGAAATTGCAATTTTAACAATTACAAATTCACAATCTTAAAGAAAATGCAATTTCAACAATCAATTGATTGCAACATCAACAATCAAAATTTATAGTTTCAATAATTCAAAAATTTGAGTTTGTGTAATGTGAACAATTAAGTGATTGCAATTTCTATAATTACATTTGCAATTTCATGATTTTTTCCATTTAAATTTGAAATTGCAATTTAGCATTCAAAAATTGCAATCTTAACAATTAATGGCATTGTTGACAATTCCAAAGTTAACAATAAAAAAGATTTAACTTAGTAATTGCATTTTTGGTGACTACAAATTCACAATTTTAACAAGTATACGAGAATAAATTCACATTTTCAATGAAAAATTCACCCAAGAATTATGTATGTGAATTATGGTCTACATGGTTAGAACTGCATCATAATCTAAGTTATTTTATGCAATAAGATGCCTCCAACTCCAATTTCTCTAATATTGTCACCTATAGGCCAAGGATATCCTTGGGAGGCTGTATGTGGTGGCCCTTGATATCTAGAAGTGTCATTTAGAGGCTAAGGACCAAGTTTCCTTCCCTTACCATGTCATGGAGCCCAATATCTAAACCTAATACTCAATCCTTCTAATATTATTGATATCCTCAATACTCGATGCCTATGTCATGGAGCGAAATTTCAAAAATTGATTTATTACAATTCCAAAAATTGAAAATTTATAGTTCAATTGCAATTTCTTATGAGAAATTGTAATCTGATCATCCAAAAATTGCAATTTCAGCAATTAATGGCAACCATAAAATTCAATTTTGACAATACAAATTAACAATTTTAACAAGTATATGATTGAGGAGAAATTGATGTTGTTTTACATTCAAAAAATGATTGATTGTAATTTCATCAATGAAGAATTACAATTTCAAAGATTGAAGAATTATTAAAATCGCAATTTCAACTATAGGAAAATGCAATTTCACCATTTTGATAATTACAACTTTGAGAATTTCAGCAAGTATAGTTGAAGAGAATTCATATTTTGTAAGAGAAAAGTGCAATTTCAACAACTGATTGAAGTCTACAATTTAAACGATCATGAATTGCAATGAACCAAGAATTTAAAAATTAAAGCTATTATAATTTTTTATGAGAAAATGTAATTTGACTATCTAAAAAATGCAATTTCAACAATTTTCGTAATTGCATATTGCAATTTGGACAGCTGTAAATTCAATAATAAACATATTGAAGAGAAATTACACAATTGGCAATTACAAATTCACAATTTAAACAAGTAATATTGAGGGAAATTCATGTTTTTTCAGAGAAAAAACAATTTCAACAATTAATTGACTTCAATTTAAACAATAAAATTCATAGTCTTAAACAATTTGAAATTTGTAAAAAATGTAGATTTTTATCAAAAACATCAATTGCAACAATGTCAATAATTAATTTATTGCAATGTTGATAACTACATTTGCAATGTCATGATTTTTTTCATTTAAAATTGAAATTGGAATTTTGAACTTTCCATTAAGAATTGGAAACTACAAATTTGAAATTTCATGTAGCAATTATAGGAATTTTGTATTCAAGTTGTAATTTCAATTTCAAGGAAATTCAATTTTGAACAATAAAATGATTGAAGAGAATTGTGATTTAGGCAACTACAAATTTGAATTTTCAACTTGTGATTGACCAGAAAGTTGTAATTTTTTAAGGAAAATGAAATTTCAACAATTAAGTGAAAGAAATTTGAACTGGGAGTAGAAACTGCATGTTGTTAATGCTAAAATTGCAATTTCAGTAATTTATTTCATCCATGCAGGCAAGTTAGATATTTGCACATTGCAAATGTAATTGTAATTTTGGTAGTTTCAAAGTCAACAAAAAATATTGAGTTGCAATGCAATTTTAGGGACTATAAATTTACAATTGCAACAAATATACTAAAGAACAAAGTCACAATTGTTTAACAAAAATTGCAATTTCACCACCCAAGAATTGCAATTTCAAAAATTAAATAATTACAAAATTTGCAATTTCAACTCTAGGAAATTGCAATTTTTGCAATAACAATTGACAAATTCAAAAAAAAAAGATTGATGAGAAATTGCAATTTTAGCAACTTCAAATTCCAAATTTCAATGACTGAAAAGAAATTCACATGTTTCTAACAAATGATGTAATTTCAACAATTGATTTGTTGCAATTCCACCAATTAAAAAATTGCAATTTCAACAATTGGAGATTTATAATTTTTTTTTAAAGAGAAATTGCAATTTTAGCATCTAGATATTGCAATTTTGGCAATTTCAACAATTGGAATTGCATGAATTTTTTATTCAAATTGTCATTTTCACTTAAGAAATTGAAACCACTATTGGTTCCAATGAGCTTTATGGATGGTGACCTTAGTTCCAATCCTACCAAGGTAACTGGGAAGAAACATTTAAAATCCAACCATAAGAAAGGTTGGTGTGGCCTAGTTCTTAGACCACAAGCTAGTCCCATATGCCACAAAAAAATACAAATTTGGTAATTTCAAAAGTATATGTAATTTTTATAATTTTTCAATTGTTGAAATTGCAATTATTGAATGCATGAAATTGCAATATGCAATTATCAAAATTGTAATCAATTAATTGTTGAAATTGCACAAATTGCAATATTTGGATGTTAAAATTGCGATTTTTATAATTCCTCAATTGTTGAAATTGCCATTTTTTATTGTTGAAATTGCAATTAATCAATTGTTGATGAAATTGCATTTTTTTGTTCAAAAGATGTCAAATTCTTCTTAATCATATATTTGTTGAAATTGCAAATTTTTATTCCAATATTCTTATTAATGAATTGCAATTTTAATTGCAATATGTAGATATTGAAATTGCAATCAATTAATTGTTGAAAATTAAATTTTCGGATCTTAAAATTGGATTTTTTATCATTCTCCATCTATTCGAAATTTGTTTAAATTGTAATTTCTTGAAGTTGATATCGCATAAATTGCATTATATTTTAATTCTCCAATTTTTTAATTTGCAATTTTTTGTTGTTGAAATTGCAATTAATCAATTGTTAATGAAATTGCAATTAATCAATTGTTAATGAAATTGCATATTTTGGTTTAAAATATGTAAAATTATTCTTAATCATATATTTGTTGAAATTGCAAAAAATTGTATTATGATCTCTTCTTATTAATGAATTACAATTTCACTTGCCATATGCAAATATTGAAATTGAATCAATTAATTGTTGAAAATGTAAATTTTGGATGTTAAAATTGATTTTTTTTATATACACAAAGTTGGAAACAATTAATTGTCAAAATTGTAGTTTTTTGAAGCTATAGTCAAATTTCTCATCAAAAGGTCACAATTGTTATAATTCTACACTTCTTGAAATTGCAATTCTTGTTTGTTAATTGTTGAAATTTCATGTTTCCCTTAAAAAATGTGATTTTTTAGTCAATCAACTTTTTAATGTTAAATTAAAATTATATCATCCATAAATTGTAATTTTAGTAATTTTAACAATGAATTAATTAATTAGTTGTAATTGTCAATTAAATTAATGGATTGCAATATCTGCAAAATTGCAATTTAGCATGAAAAAATTGCAATCTCATCAATGAATGACAATTTTGACAATTCCAAAGTCAACAATAAAAGAAGATTGAATAATAATTACAATTTTAGTGACTACAAATTCATAATTTTAACCAGTACACAAAAGAATAATTAGAAAATGGGTTAGAAACACTTAGTAAGCAGTTACAAGAATTTAGGTGGTGTGGGTTGTTTCCAAAGTGGGTTAAATTATCGTATGGCATACATCTATAAATAAATTCATAAAAACATACATCTATATAAATTGTAATTTCAACAATCAATCTATATAAAAGTATACATCATTTTGGGCCCCCCTTTTTGACAAAATTGCAATTTAGCATCAAAAAATTGCAACCTCAACAATCAATGACAATTTGACAGTTCCAATGTCAACAATAAAAAAGATTGAGTTGTAATTGCAATTTTAGTGAATTGCAAATTCATAATTGTAACAAGTATATTAAAGAATAAATTCCATACTCAACCCATTAAAAAAAATCAACATAATAAACTCTTAAAAGCATACATCTATATAAATTGAAATTGAAGTGCAATATCATGTTAAAACATCAAATTATCATGTGAACACACAAAATGCACACATCATAATCAAATTGGATGAATCACAAAAAATAAAGTAAATTCATAAAAGCATAGATCTATATAAATTGAAATAGAGTTGCAATATCATGTGTCACCATCAAATTATCATGCGTGCACACAAAATGCACACATGTATAAGGGAATATTAGATACTCATTGGATAATGTGAAAATTCTTAATAGTTGTAAAATCAACAATTGCTCCATTGCTTGACACACAAACTTAAACTCAACAAGTAAAACTGTTATTTGCTTGAAAATAGATGTCATCTCTATCTATTGTGCACTAGTGAGTCTACTCAAGGATTAACTAACACGAGATGGTGGTGGATGCCATATCTTCCCTGTGAAATCAATTTATGTACAGTCGCTTACAAAAGCAAGTAGTGTAGAAGACGGTTGTATTACAGAGACACCAAGAATGAGCCCTAAGATTCATGAAAGGATTAATACAATTCCTTGGATCCATAACAAATGGGACCCTCAAAAAACCAGTTTCATATGTTATTTTCAAGTTCGGGCTTTTAACAACAAACAAAGAAGTTCGCCTTTGATCCAAACAAATTGGAAGTTCCTCTAACTTATGGTCAAGCGATTGAATTACGAAGTTGGAAATGGTAAAGAAAAGGAAGTTAAAGTGATCGAATTACAAACTTCGCAAAGATTTAAATCATTAAATCCACTTACAATTCCTAACCAGATCATCATCCTTTTGAAATCTAGACTTCAAAACTACTAATCAATCTATTAACATATAAATCAATTTTAATATTTCATAAACATAAAAATTCATTTCACAAATGTTAAACTTGAGAGAGAATGGAAAATTTATAATCATAACCCAAACTAAGAAATGTTAAGCTTGGAAAAGTATGGAAATTTTATAATAAAAAATCTTGAACTAATATTGGTCAATAACTCAAATGCAATGATTCTTGGCCTTCAACATAGATTAATAAGTAAGTACCGCATTAGTAGCTATGTAGTAGAATTCCTTGCTTAACAATAAAGATGCAGTAACCATTCCTTGCTCCTTGATTTATTCAAGGAGTATTGGCCTAAAGATTCATAAAATTAAACTTTCAAAAAATATTTTAGTTTTTATTTATGATTATGGGCCTTCAAAATAGATTAATAAACAAGAGAAAGCTGCATTGCAGCATATCCTTGCCAAAGGCCTTTGAGAAAGCAAGTCATTGAGATTTAAGGGATAGCCACCCACCAAGGTTTTCTCTTTCATATATGAATAAGAGATTGGTACTGGGTTCAAGTCCTAGGTCATTTTGACAAAAGAGTAACCCTGACCACAAAAAGCTTAGCTAACTAAGGTTAACTGGTAGTTCGTCAAACCATCTCACCCATGAAAGGAGGCTTCTTGTGATGCTTCTGGATTTGAAAGGAAGAACTTTCAAAAGAGAGATCAAATAGTTTAGTAGAGCATCACCATGATTGTAAACTTTCTCTTCACGTTCATTGTTGCCCATGCATTTTTCGCCATGCTCTACCACATGAAGTAAATGTTGTTTAGAGCATCACCATGATTGTATTTACTTTCTCTTCACGTTCATTGTTTCCCATGCATTTTTTGCCATGCTCTGCCACATGAAGTACATGTTGTTTCTCTTCTTTGAAGGAAGAGTGGTGGTGATGATCGCTTTCATTTATTGGAAGCTCCTTGAGATAAAAAAGAAGTGCTAGTTGAGGAGATGGGGATTGTGTGGAAGGAACATTGGTATTGGAAAAGATTCCAAGAAGAAGACAACACAGCCACAAACATACCACTGGTTGACAAATTGCCAAAGATACATTTTGATTTGAAATATTGGCACAAAACTCTACGTAATGTAGAGAATTGACTAAGTATGGTCAAGTGGTTTTGACTAACTAATTGGGATGACATTGGCTGATCAAATTTGATCACATCAACATACTTATTTTATGAAATATTGGTGATGCACTCAACTAACCTAGAAACATAATCCAACATATGAATCACCCACCTCCTCAACATCCCAGTGAATCACCTCCCTAACATCCTAGTGAATTCAACAAGCCAAACCACTTCCCAATAAGAAAAATGGAAGATCCATCATTTAGGTGATTACTAAACTTGCCTTAACTGGGTTGTGTGAAATAAAACCTAACTCCTCTAACTCAAGTGTTTAAGTACAGCTCCCTATTTCACAAACCCTTGTATTAAGAAAATTCCCCTCATAAGCAAGATCAACTTGAATTGGAGAGAATACAAGTGGTTTGATGTTGCTACAAAAAAAGGATCTACAACTCAATTGCCATGAAAAGAGTTCAAGCCCCCAACTAGCCAATTAGTGATGCACACAAGCACATGTTTTTGGGTTGGCAATCAATATGGCATTCACTTGAATTATGTTGGTGGAGTGGATTCAAGAAATTAGTTTTATGTTTATTATATATTTGTAACAAAAAACCAAAAGAAAAAAGAAGTTAGAGTTTTACATAATTTCCTTCAAAGCCATGGAACAATATTGTTCGGGATCCTCGGTCCCGTTACCCTGGAACGTTGGAATTTTTACGTCGTCACCTTCCATTCTTGCGCTCCTACTGTTATTATTTATTGATCCGCTACTCTTACCGTTGTTCTAACACGTAGGGAAGCTCTGTGAATAACTTGTATTTCTTCCTACAAAGTTCTGAGTAGTGCATGGAGTTGAGGGTACGTTGTAGTTCAGGTTCCATCCCTCTTTAGATTGTGGGGTAGCATGTTCACCTTCTTCATCGTAATAAGGTCACTTTGTTTCTTGTGGTCCTATTTTGCAGTTTTCTGTTCCGGTCACCTCAGGAGACTCTTTCTCAGTCCTCCTCTTCCCTAGTCACCAGAATATTGCCCCACTTCTCAAGGTACCACAGTCTTCCTCAGCCTCCCTTAGAAATTCGTTTTCGCTCATGTACATCTACCCCACATCTTTCTATCAGACCCGCATACACGCAGTACCCACAACCTACACACACCGATCTCTACTCGTCGGAATTCATCTTCAGTATACCCTTTTCACAGACAGGCATCTTAATCCACAACTTCAACGATAGTAGAAATATCCCTCTAGGTCCTTTGAAAATTTTTCTTTCTGCGTCACTGTATGATTTGATTGTATCAATAGAAAACTCAGTGATGTATCCCTCTAGGATACTATCTACTCAGAAGTTGACAACCCTTGATACCCTATTGTCGACCCGTTTCAACTGTTGGATCATTTTTGGAGTCCAATGATCAGGTTCACCTCCTTGGAAATTTTTCTTCTGAAATGTCAGTTGTACCAACCACTAGTGCAGCAATGTCGGGAATTCGTAGAAAAACACCTCGTGAATATCAAAAGAAAGATGCAATGTAGCTTATTCCCTGCCATGTTAAAAATTAATTCGCTGAGTTAAAGTTCATCGGTCTTGTTATTTTTATGCCGTCCGACAAGTCTACAGGAGCTTTTGCAATATTTGATTATTGTATCTTTTATTACATACCAAAAATGGCATGCTGCCAAATGAACCATGAATCTAGAATCCCTCAAGAAATTATCCAATAGATGTGTAGCTCGAGCGACTAGCATATCAAACCTTTAGTATTGCCTCAGAGTCAGCATGGCCCGAAAATGTATATTGTGCAAAATGAAAAAGTGATAGTACTTGGACAGAAGCATCCGATCAATGAGGGTGCAAGAGCCAAAAAAACATCAGCCCGAGAACGTTTATCAATACAAAATGACAAAGTAATGGTACTCCGACGAAGCAATGAAGGATAGGCATCAAAGCAATGAAGGATAAGCACAAAGTGATGGTATTCCGATGAAAGCATCATAGCAATGAAGCATAAGAGCAATGGAGGATAAGGGAAAAGTGATGGTACTTCGACAAAAGCATCGAAGCAATGAAGGATAAATATCAGAGCAATGAAGGATAAGTGTCATAAATAGAAAGATAAGCGCTCAAAATCAGTGGTGTTGTGCTCTGAAGTTGCCATAATTTTTCCATGCGAATTTGATTTCCGACAGAAATTTCACCCAATTCCTTCAGAGGAAATTGAGAATTTTTCCAGAGTCATGTCAAAGTACTAGTGGCTTTGGGAAGACAGTGTGGCTTGGCATGTTTGGCCTTGTTGCATAAAAAAATGAAGTAGGGGCTATTTCAAAAAATAAGGTCCCGATCAATGAGGGTGCAAGAGCCAAAAAAACATCAGCCCGAGAACGTTTATCAATACAAAATGACAAAGTAATGGTACTCCGACGGAGCAATGAAGGATAGGCATCAAAGCAATGAAGGATAAGCACAAAGTGATGGTATTCCGATGAAAGCATCATAGCAATGAAGCATAAGAGCAATGGAGGATAAGGGAAAAGTGATGGTACTTCGACAAAAGCATCGAAGCAATGAAGGATAAATATCAGAGCAATGAAGGATAAGTGTCATAAATAGCAGGATAAGCGCTCAAAATCAGTGGTGTTGTGCTATGAAGTTGCCATAATTTTTCCATGCGAATTTGATTTCCGATAGAAATTTCACCCAATTCCTTCAGAGGAAATTGAGAATTTTTCCAGAGTCATGTCAAAGTACTGGTGGCTTTGGGAATATAGTGTGGCTTGGCATGTTTGGCCTTGTTGCATAAAAAAATGAAGTAGGGGCTATTTTAAAAAATAAGGTCCCGATCTGCCAGTTTTTCGAATTGGAAGATGAAAAAAACCTTTTGAATTGGAAGATGAAAAAAAACTCACTTATATAGTACGAAGCCACCCTGGCAGAGAGAAGGGGTAACTAGTTCTTCTGGATCCATAAATCAATTGACCTTGACAAGGACCATAATCCTGTGAATTTCCCAACTAGGGCCTTTTCCACCATCGTGAGAACTACTCTTCTTGGGCCCACAGGAGGTAGGGCCACTTTTGGAATTGCCTCGGTCCTCTTTATGAACTTAGACCAATGCATTGCTATCATCTTCTTTCCTTGCACGACAATTAATTTTCTGAAGGTGTTTACCTTCGGGGGAGGGGTCGAGCCCCCTCTTGAATCCATGAGGGTTGTTTGCACAAGATCACAGATTGAGAGAATGACATTGGAAGTTTACCCTGTCCGTAGAGCAAATCGAGTTTCCTCCCTATAGGGTTATCAAAATTTTAAGTGCGTCTCAATATTATGTTAGAAATATTGAGCAACATATATCAAATGCGATTTTTCTCCTTTTAAATGAAATTATTATTTTCTTTTATTTCGAAAAAATTCCCATTAAAAAAGTGCAAGATTAATAATTGCAAGTAGATTTTTGTTGTTTTCAATAAGGTATCTCATATACATGATTTAGCAAAGTAATATATTCTTGTAATTGGAAATGCCCATAATACAAAGCCATAGGCAATTTTGGGTAGTGGACTTGAGAGCTAAACAAAGAAGTGACTTTGTCAATTGACTCTTAGGTATATGTTTATAATTTGTCACCAGCAAAAGACACTTGTATATCGTCAAAATGGGGATATTATGCTATTTAAAATCCTTTTCAATATTGTAATAGTCATTACAACCAAAACCAAAAACATTGTACCATTTGAAATCTTTTTAAGTCTTTGAACCATCATTTTGATCATAACCAAAAACAATGTGAATTTGTTTTCCACATTAAGGATGAATATTATTATATTATATTTTAATATCTTGAAGGACTTTTCAAATGTTATAAGGAGGAAAGTTGAGAAATTTTTGTTTTGAGCAAATAGTGGAAGGCTTTTTGTATCTCCTTGCTAAGAATAAATGCATGAAAATCTCTTGTAAAATCGAACAAGTAGTATACGTTGTTGTTTGCTCCTCTAAGTAGTATATTTAATGAGATTGAAATTATGTTTGATTCTATAACTAATGAGAGATTGATAATTTTCAAATTAATCAAAAGAATCACTGGTTTTTGAGACTTCAATGAGTACCACTTAATTTTATTTGAGATAGGTTTTTGATTTTCAAAGTTTGAAAAAAAGTTAGATTTTATTATTGATTATCTTGAAAGAATTAAAGTCTTCAAATATTAAAAAAAATGTTGTGAAATCTCAAAACTTATTACTATTTCTTTAATAATTTAGAATTTATTCTCCCTTTATTCAAATTATTTTTAAACTTTGCAATCTTCCACTTTCAAAACTTTTGGTAAACCTTGTGAAATCTCAAAACTTATTACTATTTCTTCAATAACTTATAGTTTATTCTCCTTTAATCAAATCATTTTTAAACTTTGCAATATTCCACTTTCAAAACTTTTGGAAACTTGATTTTTTTTTATCAATTTGTGCCTTTTTAGAACTTTCAGATTCTCTTTTTTTTTAGCCATTTTTTAAAATTTCACTGTGTATATTTGGGTCCTTTGCGCTTTTTCTAAACTTTTTTCGCCATTTTCTAAAATTTAACTGTGTATATTTGGGTCCTTTGCGCTTTGTCTAAACTTTCATCTTTTTGCATATTTGGGCTTTTTGTAATTTTATGTTTATTTTATTTGCACAATTTTCAAATTTTATATTTTCCTTCAATTTAGATGATTTCGAAACTTGGCGATTTCAAAACTTTAACATTACACAAAATCATTAAATCTTCCCAAACGATGTTTGGGCTTTTTGATGACTTAGGAAAAGTTGTAAATCCACTATATGAGGTTAAACTACAAATTTACCAAATTATGGCATTGCTTCCTTTTTCACTGGTTTCGGTTTTCAGACTTCCACGGGATTCTGTTAGAAAATACATTTTAGTTGCTTTAAGTCTAATACAACCAGAAAAATCAGGTAGACCATCTGAAAGAGCAGATTCTGCATACAAATGCTATGTCAGTAAATATCTTAAATTGGATGGGTGTCAAGAAGTGTTGTGCAGCTATATCAGTAATCCTCATACAACATTTGTGAGAAGATATGCACGGAGGTTGTTTTTGCATTTGTGTGGAAGCAAAAATCATTATTAGTATTCTTGGCAGATAAATAGATAAATCAAGAGATTGGAAAAGCTTGTAGATAAGTCTATGGGTCTCTAGAAATCATTTTCATATGAGACAGGTGTGAAACTAGTTAAGTGCTGGTCTGCTATCCAGGCCTCGCAACTGGAAAAAATATTGCTCTAGGGAGATTGTTGGTATGTTTAAACGCTTTAAGGTGGTTAAAAATGAGGATAAGAGGAATGAAGTGGTGAATTTTCCCAAAGGATGCAAAACATTGAAGTGCGTTCACATGAAAATTGCACAACATGGATTGGACATTGCCGCAGAAATTTCCAAAGGAGGACCAGCTAGATTTGGCATTGAAGTTCTCCACAAGAATCAAATTCTTGAGGACCTATCGTGAGCGAGCAGTTTCAGCAGTTGATGTGAATAGACCCTCTCCTTTTATCTAATTATTGAGAATATTTTCAATTTAATTTGGCATGTCCGTTTTATTAAATATTCAGGGACAAGTCTCGCTGTCTGAAAAGGCCTCTGGGGATGCTACCATATAGGAAGAACAAGGTGGAATTCCACCACCTTGAGTGACGCCATCTGCACAGAACTCGGAAGAATATAGCAGACTTTCAAGTGGAGAACGCCGACGCCATTTTAAACTTTAAGATAATTGAAAACGACGGGGTTATTGGAGAAGACACCGATGGCGTAGGCGGGCTTTGTGGTGCAGCTCCGGCACTGGGGCTGGCAGATTTGTGGCGGATAATGTAACAGAGTAACAGATAGGATAGTACAATAAATACCAAATGTAAATTTTATAAATTTTTGTTTTTTTAATTAATTTTATTTATTTTTAAATTTTTAAAATAAAAATGATTCTATCAGGCATATCCTATCCTATCCCAATTGTACTTTTCCAATCATAAAATCAAAATATTACATTTTAAAAATTATTAAATTTATTTTTATTTTTTAAAATATTAAATTTAATATGAAAATTATATAAAACATTAAAAAACATTGTAAAAAATTTTATTTCAAAAAATCAATTAATGTAAGTCAATGTGTTTGACTTTCAAACTAAAAGTATATCTCTACCTTAGTAGAGGGAATAACAAATAAGTACCACATTAGTGGCTATATATAGTAGCAATTCCTTGCTTAAAAATAAAAAAGACAATTTAAAAATGTAGTAACCGTTCTTTGCTTGTTGATTTATTCTAAGAAAAAGAGCCACAAGGTGGCAATGTCCCTGCAGTTGTGTTAAGAAATTGCTAACAGATATTGCTATAATATGGTATTTTTGCCACTAAATTGTAATAGAAAAGAAAATTCTTTTATTACAAGATTGCTTAACCATCGAATTGTTTTTCAATGTTTTGACGAATTCTTGCTTGCTATTGTGAGAATATTGTGAGAATCACAAGCTAGGCCATGATTTTGTGTACAACTTTTATATTAAAGGACACACGTGTCACGAAAGATGAAGGAGTGATGAGCATAAGATCCTCAATCCTAAATTAAATTTAAAACATTAATCCTTTTTTATATCAAACACTATCACATGTACATCTAATTTTATATATACCTCTTTAAATCATATCAATTATATATAAATATAAAGTTTCAATTAATTTATTCACTTTTAAAATATATATTATATAAAATATTTGTAACACCAGAAAAATTCCAACTAATGCAATATTTTAAAGATTTCATAATTCAAGATATCCTAAATCAAAAGGCAATATTCACTAATGTATTAGTTTTCAAAGATTGTATGAATAATATGAAAAATAATTCCACCCTATGGAAAGACAATGAACTATATGAACACCTAGACCCAACCTTGTTTCAAAAGGCATCCATACTAAGATGTTCATATATATATATATTTGAAGTGATATTCATTATTTCCATCTCCATAAATATTGCTTTAATCTAAAGAAATTGACTTTACAAAGTACACCAAACTCTCATTCAATTTATAATATTAATTATTACATTATCTTAAAATTTAGAAAAAAATATTAAGAATTTAACTACTAGTTAAATTCTTTCATTCATCATTAATAACTTCTATTTAAAGTTAACAACACCCCATTATTACTCACCTAATTTGAAATACAATAAAAAATTTATGATAAAGAACAACATTTGGATTTTGGAGGTATGTATATATATAAACCAACATATACCATGGACTAGCACATCTCACCAACTTAAATTGTAAAACCCCACGGAATAAACTTCTTAAATTATTCATCTCTTTATTTTTACCTTACGTTCTATACTTTAGTTCTAATACTTATAATGCCTTACGTAGAATTTGTGATTTTAACTTGATACAAAATCTTGGTTTTGTATTGCATGTATTAAATTATTCATCTCTTTATTTTTACCTTACGTTCTATACCTTAGTTCTAATACTTATATATGCCTTACGTAAAATTTGTGATTTTAACTTGATACAAGATCTTGGTTTTGTATTGCATTTATTAAATTATTCATCTCTTTATTTTTACCTTACGTTCTATACCTTAGTTCTAATACTTATATATACCTTACGTAAAATTTGTGATTTTAACTTGATACAAGATCTTGGTTTTGTATTGCATGTATCATTTACCTTTTACTAGTATTATTTTCTTAAGATATGTTGAGGTAGAAAAGTAATTTCGCATTAATTTTCTTGATTAAATGGATCTTCTGCTATCCATGAAACATAGTTATTGTATCTACCAATTCGCATAGTTATTGTATCTACCAACGTTTTGAATTGTTTATGGATAAATTGATATCTTGGTGCCCACTCTTGGCCTTATTATTATAGGGGCATAACAATGTTATTATATTTGTTGGAATTGGTTAACATTGTTAAAAAAAATTGTTTTGAAATTTAGAAACTTCTATTTTTATTAAGTTGTTGTTTTGAAAGTTGGAGAATTGTAATAAAGATTTCTTAATTCTGTGTATTTATTATTTATATGTATTAAATAATAAAAATTATAAAGTTTATATGAAAGAGATTTTATTTGTCTTTATTTATTATTGTTTTGCATTTTTATTAAGAAGTTGTTTTGAAATTTAAAGATTATAAAATTTATATGGAAGAGATTTTATCTGTCTTTATTTATTATTGTTTTGCATTTTTATTAAAAAGTTGTTTTGAAATTTAAAGATTTACTGCAAATATTTCAACACCTTGTATTTACTATTTATAAATAAATATAAATAAACATTTAAAATTATGATAATTATATTTAAGATATGTTTTCTTATTTATTTAATTATGGATAATTAATCTCCAGTCAATGGTATTGGGGGCGGTTTTCACACCAACTATATGTCAATGAAATGAAAGACTATTCACTACTCAGTGAAGTGGTAATAAATGGGAAGATCTTTCCCTCAGACGATAATGGTATCTTAAAGCAGAGCGATCCTGACGGCAGTTCCATGGGCCTGGGTGTGCGTTGAACTTGAATGAACGAATACCAGGTGTTGATCGACAAATTAATTGCGAACACATGTATTTTTTTGGGAGACTGCGACCATCTCCTACCAACGTTCTCTTGGTTTAATTAAAAAACAATGACTAGCACGCCAAATATTTGGCCGTCTTCTCAACCTATGCGTCTCCTCCTACAGCTTCTTGTCGCTTAAATACGTTATTTGCGACTGTAAATGTTTCCTGCCTGATACCGGAAACGAAATGCTCGAAGTAATATATGTTTCATTTTTTAAAAGTTTGACGCGATTACAAATTTAAAAAGCATTTTAATACTGTAATGATCTAAATGCATTTTAATACCGCAAAAAGAACTTGAAAGAAATAAAATCTTTTGAAATTTATACCAATTCGTAGGTTGATTCTATTCAATTATGCAATTAGAAAACCTTGGGGCTGGGGCTCACGCTATCTACTGCTCAGCGGAACAAAGACAAACCCTGGGGCTGGGGCTCAAATTATCTACTACTCAGAGGAACAAACTCAGTGTAAAAGTGAAACGAGTTCTATAGTTACTTAGAATAGCATATGCTCTAGCCTGAGCCCGAGGTCCGCTAAAAACCATTACCCCCCTGCAGTTAAAACTTTGTACAATTATTCCTCTGCACTTAAAACTCTGTACGAGCTATATGAAACTCTGTTGGATCCCTGTCAAGTTGTTATCTAAAAGTCTGTGTCAAGTTGTTATCTAAAAGTCTGATCCATTTAAGGTGTGTGCAATTACACAATGCTTTTGGAATCAATC
This sequence comes from Larix kaempferi, assembly GCA_027924585.1. Classification (NCBI taxonomy): domain Eukaryota; kingdom Viridiplantae; phylum Streptophyta; class Pinopsida; order Pinales; family Pinaceae; genus Larix; species Larix kaempferi. The sequence goes on from BSBM01001261.1 coordinate 1,786,355, forward strand.
CTCCCAAGGTATAATTGAAGCTGAGATCAAGTGCTCTCAACGCTTTAAGCTGCCCGAATTCGGGTGGAATTCCTCTTGTCAAATTATTACCAGCAAGAATTCCTGTTGCAGCCAAACTTGCAGCTAAAAATCGGCTGTCGAATATAGTACCTGCGGACTGCACTGGGGCTCGCTTTCAAACTGAAAAACGAACCTCGGGTCGGGCTCCGCTCGGATGTTCAAGTGAAGCTGAGGACCCTGTTTTGAATCCCCAGACGAGTTTTTCCCAATAGAAACCCACCCGCTATGGAACACAACCAACCTCTCATGGGATCCCTCAAAGTCCAAAGGAACAATGAATTTACCCAACACCTTCCCCATGTTCATACCACAGTTCAAACCCTGCCGGCACGTGTAAATTGCAATCTCCATATGCAGATTCGAAACCCCAAGACATGAAATCTTCGACATCTTTAGCAGCTCCGAATGCTCCAGATGAAAGCTCGCCGCCAAGTTCTGGACGTCAGGGGCCGCAGCGTCGTCCGAAATGAGTGGAACTGCTGCTATTTGAACCTGGAATTTGTCGAATTTAATCTGGCTAAAACAAGGAAATCTCGAAGAATGAATGCCTGCTCTTGTGGGTTTGGAGGCCACCGAAATTCTCAGAGCCAAACCTCCTACCAAAACCTGCACGAACAGACACAGATCCATTTGTACCAAAAAATAATAATCTCAGAATGTCATCAGATCGAATCCTGTTGAACACACTTGAAATCAAGGCTTCTTAGAATGTCATCAGATTGAATCATGTTGTACAGGTTTATTGTTAGTTTTCCCATACATATACATGCTGGAATAATTTTCCAGGCCGATCTATCTAAATGACAGGAGACTTGGCTGTCACAAAGGCTAGAGATGGTGAGGACGGAGAGGAGAGCGCAACAATTGCCAAGGGTTCGTGTCACAAAGGCTGTAGATGGTGAGGACGGAGAGGAGAGCGCAACAATTATCAAGAGTTCGAATCTTGTGGAGGCATAAATTTGGTTTCAATGCAGAGATTTCCCAGTGTGAGCTGTGAAACATATTGTTAATTAAAAACTTGAAGGTGGATTTCCGATGCTATATGTTAAATAGCCTGTGAGCCGTGAAGCATATTGTTAATTAAAACCTGGAAGGTGGATTTCCGATGCTATATGTTAAATAGCCTCTCGAACCTTTGCATGACACACACAGATGGAGACGGTAACCGCATACAAATGGAAACATGAAAATATTAACCCTTGTCAAGGCGAGCAGGTGGCTTAGCGCAGGTAGTCAGAGCAAGTGGCGAGCAGGTTGTCAGGCAAGCATCGGATAAAGCACCTCAAAAAATGAAAAGTTTAATTCACAATAAGAGGTCAACTTATAAAAACTTTGGTTAAACTATAGAAGACATCATAAAAATTTGAAATGGTCGTTGCATATTTGCCAAAACGGGGCCAGCCTGTGCGAACGTGACCTCACTACTATAATGGCCGACTTCCAAAGTGCATTGGAGTGTGCACTGTGCACACTGCTGTAAGTCAGACACTCTAGTCTAGGCTGACGACTGCCCGCCGCCCCCTCCTGGGATGGGAAAAACAAGGCAACCGTCAGCAAATTAGAGCCAATCACTACTCAAATAAATGTTTTTTTTTAATTTTATTTAATATATAACATTGAATACATTGTTTAAACCTTACAACATGTAAAAATGTGTAGTCTCTAAGCCAAATTAATAGAAGGTTGGCGATATATATATGTTCCCCTTCGGGAACATAATAATGGAATAAAGATTCCTAAAATTAAACTTTAAAAAAATATTTTATTTTTTATTTTTATATATCTAAATTATATAAGAATTTTAATATTAAAAATTATGACAGTCATGTGAATAAAGATAACTTGCCTTGCTTGTTGGTTTATTCGAGAAATATTGCATAAAGATTCATAAAATTAGACTTTATATATATATATCTTTTTGAAAATATTATACTTGGTTTATCTTTTTATTCATTGGCTAAAAATGTGAAGGTCTTATTTTGTAATAATAACTTGGTAGTACTTTTCCATCAAAGTATTTGTACTACCTTAAATCACTGGTACTATATTAATTAATGAAATTACGATTAACCGTTTATGTGCCAACTTAGTCTTTTTAACATATTTTGACGTGGCCTTCCGGTGTTTGGTTCTTTCTTTTTTCTCTCGGTCTCCAACATTCTAAAGTAGTATTCAAATTTGAATCCTTCCTAGTCCTTCCAAAGGGTTCTAGCATGTCCCAGAAGTGCAAAGTTAAAATTGCCACTAAAAAAAATTAAAATTCTATATTTACCCTTCTAGTTAGGAAAGGCCTAATTTATAGAGGGAAACTTTAATTACTCGTTAATATGAATTTCAATTTTTTGGACAATGTGTTCAAAATAAAATCTTCCCTACTCCCTTATTACCATAAACTTCCTTCACCCAATAATCTACAACAATGCTTTGGCACACAAATTGTTTGGTGTTCCAACTTTCCAAGGGCCGTAAAAATACTTCATTATTTGAAACTCAATAACATGTAGACCTAACGGTGAAGAACATGTGCTTCCTCCTAGGAGTTCATAGGTTCAAATCCGGAGGGAAAATCTTTCTATTAACGAATTTCTTTTAGTGTTCTCGAATTCTATTTAAAACTGATGTGCATGCACTTAGACTTGATTCCCCTCCTTCAGAGCTTGAGACCCAATTGAACATGAGTATTTACACTAGTATTTATACCCAATTGAACATGAGTATTTACACTAGTATTTATACCCAATTGAACATGAGTATTTACACTAGTATTTATTCATATTCTCTGATAATAAGCAAAAGATTTTTAAATTTTAATCTTTTGATATGTACAACTTTTGTGGATTCTAAATATTTAGTCATCATTGCAACTTACATAGTGTTAAAACCCGATCTCTTGTAAAGGAGTGCTTTGCATTATTTCAAAAGTGGAGTTTAGAAAGTGGCCTCTATTGAAATGATTTCTAGTGAGATAGATTCTGAGGTAAAATCTTCTTTGAATTTGAGTTTTCTCTAGTTGCTACTCTTCTTTAACAGAGTGATTTGCATTATTTCAAGAGTAGAGTTAAAAAAATGGTCTCGTTTGAAATGCTTTCTAGTGAGGTAGATTTGAAGCTAAATGAGTTTATAAGAAACACATTATTATGTTGAGTCCATCAATAGGTAGAGTTATGCCAAACTCTATTGATGATAACAAAGAATAAAACATACAAGACTCCTTAAAAGATGGTTTGAAGCCTTGAATTAATTCGTGAGTACAATTTATGTAAATCGGATCTAACTAAGATCAAGACTTTCATTCGAGACACCGGATATGTTAATGTTTCCCTCTCTTAGTGCACCTCATGCTCTAAATGAGCTAGATTGGAATGTTATTTATGATGTATGGAAACAAATGAAATCTAGAAAGCCTCTTCTATTGGGAAAATAAATTAATGTTTTTAGCAATGTAAGCTTAAATAATTTGAAGAATATCAAATGAATTAAAAAATATATATTTCCCTATTTTATTTTTGGAGCGTGCTCATTTATGTAATATAATAATAATTTTGTGGACCTTGCTAATTTAAAAGAATTTTTTATTTTTTTTTAGGTTTTATTAAAAATTTATCTTTTTTTATGTAGGGAGTGTTTAATTATTTAAGATTGTACAAATTTGGAAGATAAATATTTGTTTTTTACCTTTTTTTTTAAGGTTTTAATTAATTTATACTTGTCAATTGAAGTACAACTAGCATTCGCCCTGGGAGGGGAAAAATGAACGCCGAGGGGCTAGTCGCTAGGGGCTAAGCACTATAGTCCGAAAGAAATTTTTGGGAAGATTAAATTCCGGCAAAGTTCCAATGGCGGAGATGGCTCAAGAAAAGATCGATGGTTGTCGTGGATTCCCGCATCGCCAAAAAGATCGTGTGAAAACCATGGTGAGTGGTTGTAGATACAATACCACTGGAATATGTGGCGCAATGCTATTTTCCCGCATGGACGCGATAGTGGTATCACAAACCACTGAAGTTCCATGCGGAACCACCAAAGAGTAAAATGTGGAAGCGTGGGCCGTGGCACGTGGTGGATGCATGGGAGATGCAAGTGGAGATGGCCATGGCACGGGAGATGCACCATAATGGATGATGATCGAACGGACGACATGCATTAAGAAAAGATCAAGGGATGAGACCCATCCGCATTAGGGGAAATGCACACTCGATAACGAAAAGGGTGGTTGCGGTAAACAAACCACCTTCACAGGTGTCACGCGATGGTTGATCCGCATGCAGTCGAAACCAGGAAGGAAAACCACTATGTAGGATCACAGATACCATCGTGGAGAATAAAGGGTGCAAGATCTGATGGCTCAAATCATTAATACGTGTGATCAACGGCTGGAAAGAAAATATGTCCGGAAAGCTACAAGAAAGATAAGAAAAAGTGCTTATATAAAACAAAAGGGTTTTCAAAAATGGCATTTTGTCTCTGTGTTGCTGTTCTCGGGAGTTTTGAAGACCAGTGGAGATTGCCAGTTACGTCAGAAGGATAAAGGACGTGTCTGCACAGGTAGGGTCTGGTGACCTGTCTCGCATATTTTAAAGGAAAAGATTAAATTCTGGTGAAGTTTTGAATGAAACTCTGTCAATTTGAAATTCTAATTTGTTTTACATATTATATTCTATATGAGGAGAAGAAACGACCTACGCAAAAGAGGAAAACTCCTCATTCTTGCTATCAATACGTTTTTTTTGTGGGTGAAAGTTATGGGAAGGGCGTAGGACCATCTTCATTCTTGCTTCAATGCTCATTTTAATCCATCCTGGGTGATTATCATCGTGGTTCTGCTCTGCATTTTTTTCATGGGCTTTTTCTTTTTGTTTATAAAGTTCTTATTATTCCTGTACAGGGCCGGAGGCACCACGAGGCCACCTGCTCTCTGGACAGAGCCGTCATTGCTCATGAAGGGCCTCAAGGTACAGACGAAAAAAATGCTCTTACTTTGGAGCTCAAAGGTTAGTCAGTATTTTGATATATCCATGGATAAAAGCAAAAGGAAAAGCTACACATGGCAGTATTCCATCATGGATTCCCGCATCGCCAAAAAGCTCGTGTGAAAATGATGGTGAGCAGTTGCCGATACAATACCACTGGAATACGTGGCGCAATGCTATTGTCCCGCATAGACGTGATAGTGGTATCACAAACCACTGAAGCGCCATGCGGAACCACCAAAGAGTAAAATGTGGAAGCGTGGGCCATGGCACGTGGCAGATGCACGGGAGATGCACGTGGAGATGGCCGTGGCACGGGAGATGCGCCATACATTGATGATGATCGGATGGATGGCATGCATTAAGAAAAGATCAAGGGATGAGACCCATCCGCATCAGGGAAAATGCACACTCGATAACGGAAAGGGTGGTTGCGGTAAAGAAACCACCTTCATAGGTGTCACGCGATGGTTGATACTGATACCACTATCACGTCCATGTGGAACCGCCAAAGAGTAAAATGTGGAAGCGTGGGCCATGGCACGTGGCGGATGCACGGGAGATGCACATGGAGATGGCCGTGGCACGGGAGATGCGCCATACATTGATGATGATCGGACAGACGACATGCATTAAGAAAATATCAAGGAATGAGACCCATCCACATCAGGGGAAATGCACACTCGATAACGGAAAGGGTGGTTGCGGTAAAGAAACCACATTCACAGGTGTCACACGATGGTTGGTCCGCATGCAGTTGAAACCAGGAAGGAAAACCACTATGTAGGATCACGGATATTGCCGTGGAGAATAAAGGGTGCAAGATCTGATGGCTCAAATCATTAATATGTGTGATCAATGGCTAGAAAGAAAATACGTCTGGAAAGCTGCAAGAAAGATAAGAAAAAGTGCTTATATAGAACAAAAGGGTTTTAAAAAATGACATTTTGTCTATGTGTTGTTGTTCTCGGGAGTTTTGAAGACCAGTGGAGATTTCCAGTTACGTTAGAAGGATAAAGGATGTGTCTGCACAGGTAGGGTCTAGTGACCTGTCTCGCATCTTTTAAAGGAAAAGATTAAATTCCGACGAAGTTCCAATGGTGGAGATGGCTCAAGAAAAGATCGATGGTTGTCATGGATTCCTGCATCGCCAAGAAGCTCGTGTGAAAACCATGGTGAGCGGTTGTGGATACAATACCACTGGAATACGTGGCACAATGCTATTGTCCTGCATCAACGCGATAGTGGTATCACAAACCACTGAAGCGCTATGAGGAACTGCCAAAGAGTAAAATGTGGAAGCGTGGGCCATGGCACGTGGCAGATGCAGAAAATACATGGGAGATGCACCATACATTGATGATGATCGGACGGACGACATGCATTAAGAAAAGATCAAGGGATGAGATGCATCCGCATGAGGGGAAATGCACACTCGATAAGGGAAAGGGTGGTTGTGGTAAACAAACCACCTTGACAGGTGTCATGTGATGGTTGATTCGCATGCAGTCTAAACCAGGAAGGAAAACCACTATGTAGGATCGCAGATACCGCCGTGGAGAATAAAGGGCGCAAGATCTAATGGTTCAAATCATTAATACGTGCGATCAACGACTGTAAAGAAAATACGTCTGGAAAGATGAAAGAAAGATAAGAAAAAAGAGCTTATATAAAACAAAAGGGTTTTCAAAAACGACATTTTGTCTATGTGTCGCTGTTCTCGGGAGTTTTGAAGACCAGTGGAGATTGCCAGTTACGTCAGAAGGATAAAGGACTTGTCTGCACAGGTAGGGTCTGGTGACTTGTCTCGCATATTTTAAAGCAATTTGTTAAAAAAAAAACAATTTAAATGGAGACTGTGCATGATATAGACGTTTTTAAATCCAAAGAAGCCCTAGAAGACAGAGATGGGGACGTTTACGATACCCTGATTAGGTTACCGGTCACTGAAATCAAGCTTAAATTGTCTAGGTTGTTAGAAGAAGGTATAGACGTACACAGAGTCCACCAGTCATCCTTGCTAACCTTCTGCCCTGACCAAATCCCGTCTTTTCCAGAATTAGTGTCGTGGTGTGTTGATAATTATTCCAGAGAATAAAGGACTGTCTTAGACGGTCAGAAAAGCAGAGCCGTCTGTAAAATAGAGCCTACTGTCATAATTGAAGCCCTAGAAATAATTTTTTCCCAAACCCTCGAATCTGAAAGTTTTTCAGAAACCTCTGCTATTGAGTTTTATCACCAAGCCCTTCAAGATAGTAGAGAAAAGTTCCTGTCCACATGTCTTAAACCAGAAGCAAGGACTTCAGATATCGCTTACCCTATAGAGGCCACTCTATTTGATGAAAATACCCAGTTGGTTTTAACCTTGTTAGCTTTGGTCCTAGGTTTCGACACAGACATGTACGTGACTGAGTTTCAATTAAGACTTTTGTATAGAATGAGTATAGTTCCGCTAGGGATTGACGAAAGTCAAATTCCTCGACTTAACTTTGAAGAATTGTTGGCTGAAAAGATCCATTACCAGATGGTTAATTTCCCTGCTCTCAGACACTTTAGATTTCAGTCATTCTTGATGAGAATGATCACAATGGCCAATCACAAAGACCTACAATTCCCTGAGATAGTTTCGACAAATTTATTGGAGAATAATTTGTTTAATTACATAAATTATATGCTCTCAGAAATTTACAGAATGATTTATGGAGAAAGGTTTCCTAGAGTACTACCGGAGATGCAGACATGGATGCAATTAAGTACTGAATATGCTATAGGGATTGGTTCTTGTCAAAAGACAGTACAGTGATTAGGTTATATGGCTTTAAACATAAACCCTATATTTTACCGACGTTTCTTCCCTTAAGGGTTTTCGCCTTGGAGTTTCTCAGGTAGAAACTAATTGTTCAAGATAATAATTTCTTGTTTTTCAAACTGTCGATTTTCAACATGTTTTTTGTCGCAAAACTTTTCTCTCAATTGAATATAAAAGTAAAAAATCTATGAATACTCTTTTGAAGTAGACACACCAATTAACTGCACCATAGTTTTTTCAATTTTTTTGGTGATGCATTTTTAAAGCTATGGATTTTTCATTTCACCGCATTTTGAAAGAGATGAAATCAAACTCGACACATGTTAAGAAAAAAATAATTAAAAATATAAGATATCACCTATACACAACAAAATATATATATTCAGAAAGTAGTTTCAATGACGAAACTAATGGTATCAAGTCCGACAGTCGCTTTGTAGTGTCAGAGATTGTTTTTACCTTCCGAAAATGGAGAAACCTGAAAACTATGCGGAAATGTGAAGTTTTAAGGTTTCAAAGGTTATTCCAAAGGGAGTTTTATTTACAAGGTATTTCTCTTCATATTTCTTTCTAAGAAATACATTCAAATAGTTTTTTTCTAAGGCATTTTTGCAAAATGAGTTTTTATTCCAAGGTATTTTTGCACTTCTTATTTCTTTGCAATGGGTTTTTTCAAGGTATTTTTTTTCAAATGTATTTTTGGAAATATTCTTTGCAATGGGTTTTTTCAAGGTGTTTATTTTTCTAAAATGGTGCTTTTAAAGAGTTTTTATTCCAAAGCAATTTGTGCAAAGAAGTTTTTATTCCAAGTTATTTTTTCAAATGAGTTGTATTTTTCCTTCTTATTTCTTTGAAAATGTTTTTTTCAAAGAGTTATTTTCCCAGGATATTTTTGCAAATGAGTTTATTTATTTGAAATGGGTTTTTTCAAAGTACTTTTTTTTTCTAGATATTTTTGCAAAAAAAGTTTTTTTTACAAAGTATTTTTCCAAGGGGCTTTTTCAAAGAGTTGTTCTCCCAAGTTATTTTTGCAAAAGAGTTATTTCTTTGCAACAGTTTTTTCAAAGAAATTTTTTTGCTAGGTATTTTTTCAAAGAAGTTTTTTTTCCAGTGGTTTTACAAACAAGATTTCTTTAGAAGGTGTTCTTATTATTTTCCAATGAGTTTTTTTAAAGGTGATTTATTGTCAAGGAGTTCTTATTTCTTTCAAAGAATTTTTTTTTCAAAAGAAATTTCTTTCTAAGGAGTTTTTCTTTAAAAGACTCTTACAAGATTTTGATAAGGTAAAGTAAATTTCAGTTCATGTGTTTATAAATTTCGTAACTGTTTTTAAATCTTAATTTTCATTTTTTACTATAAAGTGATGATTATTTAATTTATCATTTATAGATTAAACAACCATGGGCAGTAAGAGAAACCGTAAAAGAAAATATGATCGTAAACGTGATGATGATGATGATAATAGAGAAAAAAAAAACTCAAATATCATGCCAACAAAGCAAGCCTTGCAGAAACACAAGCGACAATTATTGAAGATATAAATACAGTTTTACATGATAATGTTGAGGAAATTGAAATTGAAAATAGAGTACAAGAAGAACAAATTGAAGTTGAAGAGACCATTGTTGAAGATGTAAATAGTGATTTACATACTAATGTCGATGGAGTCAATATTGAAGATCAAGCTCAAGATCCAGAAATTGGACCAAGTATGTATATATCATGTATTTTTCAAATTCATTTTTTATAATGAATTGTATTTTTGAATACATGTTAAATTAAATTTAACTTGATGTATAGGTACTTTCACCATTGATGATGAAATGTTAGAAAACGTTGATTGCAACAAATATGGAAAAAAAATACCCATATATGCTGCATGATATCGTGCTCAAAATTTTTATGATGATGTTTTGAAGAATTATTCAATAACAGGGCAAGCACAAATTTTGAGATGTTTATTAGTGACCAAGAATTTAGAAGATGCTACATCATTATTGGGTATTCACAAGGTGACCAAAGAGTCGAAATTGAAACATAATGTCATAGAAAATATAGGCGATGCAATAAATTTTTTTGGAAAAGCCAAGAAGAAAGATATCAGTGCTACACGTAGAGCATTTCATACAGCAATTGTTTCATCTAGTACTAAACAAAAACGTTTCACAACACAACTAGAAAAAGCAGTTGGAACCTCAAAAAATACATTATACAAACATAGCAAATTCATAATGCAAATATATGAAAATGATGAACTTGCTTGCTGGGCAATTATTTGTAGACAACCTTACAAAGATAGAATGGGAGTAGGTGTTAAAGATATTGTACGGGAATATTAGTTGGCATATGCTCGAGTTTCACCAAATTCAAGGGATGTGATATGACAAAGAGTATCACGAGGGGTATATGAAAGCAGTCCAAAACATATTATGGATATGACACAAGTACAATTGTTCAATAAATTCAAGGAAGATCATCGTGGAATTAATGTGTCAATAACTACATTTGTGCAAAAAAAACCATGGTATGTTAGACCTATTACTATATGTGACACATGTTGTTGTCGTTATCATGTGCAATTTTAATTATATTACGACATGTTTCTTGAATTTGGTAAAATGTTTTGGACGAATTCACCACCTCCTCCCACAGTACGTGAATTCATATGTCAAACTCTATGTGAGAGAGATCACGATGAAGTATTTTATAATAAGAAATGTGTCAATGGAAAACATTGTCATCGTTGTGGAAATATGGTCTTATTCCACAATAAATATCCTATCGATAATGATCACTCGCTGTCAAATGTAAATGTTGATTGGAGAAGATATGAATACATCGGTTATGCTACAAGTTCTAGTGATGCACTTTCCAAAAGAATTGATTAGCGAGAAGATAAAATATGCGTGACAGATTTTCTTAAGAAATTTGAAAGTGAAATTTATAAATACACCAAGCATTCACATAGAGCACGATGGAAAGATCTTCAATTCAAACAATCTCATGAAATTTTTCCACCAGGAACAATTTTGTCAGTGGTTGATTTTGCAGAAAACTACACATTTGTTGTGCAAAAAGAGATACCGAGTGAATACTATCATTCTGAACAAGTTTCGATATTTGTCCATGTTCTATATAGACATTGTCAACAGGATGTCGATGGCATTGAAAGCACGTGTGACAATCGAGATGTGATTAAAGAATATCACTTTTATATCAGCGATGATCATACACACGATACACATTTTTTTCAACATTGTATTGAAAGTATTTTCTAGGATTCACTAAAAGGACATGATGTTAAATTCAATGAACATTGGATATGGTCGGATGGATTGTTATAGGTTAAACTTGCGCCTCTCCGTCTGTGATCACCCTGAGCTGTTGATCACACAAAAGGACAACTTGGATGGAGGAGCAAGTTGACCTTAGATGATACTTTGACTTACTCCATTTCCTGATATTACTGGAAAAACCCAAAAAATATCATTTTGAGATATGAGCGCTACTCTACTCAAAGAGACTAGCGCCCATATGCTACTCCAGTGTATAATAGTAGCGCCCATATCCTAATATACGCTACTCCGTCTCAACATAGTAGCGCTCAACATTTTAAACTCGATGAGCGCTAGTTGCTAAGCACTAAAGTAGCGCCCTATACGCTACTTTACTGAACAAGAGTCGCATACATATTAAAAGATGATTAAAAATAAATTAATTTCTCGAGGAGGATTAGTTGCTGGTAGTTTCCTAACTCCCCCAACTTCCTCCATAACTATACATCGACCTAAACTGCTTCTCTAATCTTATAAATACAAAGAAGATTAAAAGAGAAGAGTTAGAACCTAGATGGTGAGATGGATTATTGAGAAATCTTGAGACATAGAGAAAAGCTTGCATTGGAGAAGTCGATGCTGAAGATATCCAAGCCAGAGAAGAGCCAGAACCCAGAATCTAGTTGCAGGAGCCTGCTTCATGATCAGGTATACTTGTACATCGATTTACTTTTGACAATAAAGGTGGAAGTGTCTTTCTTATTCCAATTTTAATGTGTTCTGAAATAACATCTTAATTTGGATTTGTTTTGGTCAAGATTGAATGTTTAACATTTTTTTTGTTTCTTTCAAGCTTTATATATTGTCCAAAACGCTTTGAGAAAGGTATTGTTATTGCAGGTTACTGAAAGGAAGATGGATTTGAAGGTTGAACACAAGGTCAAGTAAAAGCTAGGATTGAACTTCGATTGAAAGGTGTGTCCCCAAGATCCATAACTTATTTCTTTTCATAAATATATTTGCAATATCATCAATACACTTACCTGTCACCCCAACCAAGTTGATAGCATTAGTTTCCTTGCTATAGGGTAGATTTTCCCACCAACATGGATGTGCTGGACAATTTAAATCTTCGCGATCATTTTATTGGTTATGTTGACTTCATAAAGCATTGAACATTAAACATCGCTGGAATTTCTTTGAAACTGGACATGGAAAAGGCGAACATGATGGTGCAGGAGCATGCGTAAAAAGAGCACTTCGAAGATGGCAAATGAACCATTCTTCTACACGATTTCATTCAGTTGCAGAGGTTGTACAATGGTGTAAATCACATCTAAGCCATGATTATAATCAACAATCAAAAGATGTGCACAAGTATGTACACGATTTTTTTAATTTATATTAATTGTCAATTTAAAAAAATGCACACTAACATTTAAGTATATGTACACTAACATCAAAAGTTGTCATTTGTGTAGGTTTTTTTGGCTTGTTGGGGTCCAAGATATAAATAGATCAATACCATACGACGCTAGCACCATACATGGGACTAGAGATTTTCACTCTATTCAAACAAAATCCTTCCAAAACATGTTTGCATTTGACAGTAGAAAGCAATCATGTTTTTGTCATATTTGCACTGAAAATGTTGAATCTACAGAAGTTTGTGAAAACATAACGAACAACTATGTAAAACATTGGAAACACACAGAGATTAATCCTAAAGGAAAAATGTCAGTAGCAAGCATAGAAGAATTAGAATCAAAAGAAACAGCAATATCATCTGATGGAGACAGAATTTCAGATCTGGTTAGAGAAGGTAATGATCTTACAACTGTTTTGTCGATTGTTCATTCTTTTCCATCACCTTATATATACATGTATATTAGTCAATTTAATTGATTTAAAAATCCTAACGCTAATTGTAATTTGCACAGGGGATGTTTTCGCTATGATTGCACCTATAGACAACAATGAAAATTTGAAGTATTATTTGATGCGATGCACTGAAGGAAAGATGAAGTTATTGGAAGACTACAATGACAACGGATATACATACGAGAGAGGATCCATCATTTTAAAGGGCTATTTTTTCAGCAGACCCATATGACTAAAAATTATGTCTACTTTCATGATTATGAACCTAATGTTATATGTTGTCAATATAGTCATTTAGTATGTGCATCTCGAATAAAATTGGTACAAGTTCCATCGAAAAAACAATTAAAAAATAAAAAATGGAAACTATCCAAATATGACCATGAACGAATAATTGAGGACGACATTCCATTGTGATGTTTTTAACTATATCAAAAATGAATAGATCAATGTTTTTATCCATGTCCATGTCAAATGTTGTGTACAATATATATTTTTCTTTCAACTATGTCTATGATCTTGAATGGGAACTAGAATAAGAGTTTAAATGATCGTATTCTAGTATGCTGAAATGAATTCAAAAATTATTTGGTAATGAAAACTTTGATGTATAATTTCGTCTTAATTCTGTGTAAAATACTTTATTTGGGTCCCCATATGTCTATTATACCACTTAAGGGATGAGATAACGGATGTGGCTGTCCCCACACTCTGCCCTAAATCTTTACTTTAAAATATCACTTATGTAAGTTCACATAACTGAAATCATGGCAAATGGAGATAATGATCATTTGATTTTTAATCACTAGCAAGGATTCCATGATTGTGAAGCTTATGCTAAATTAATACAATGATTATTTACAACAAATCGATGAAAATTCATCAAATTGTTGTCTAAAATCATTTCTCTAATTTAGCACAAGCTTCACAATTCTTTAATCTTTGCTTATGATTAAAAAACAAAAAACCATTAAATCCCCATTTGCGACGATTTCAACCGCATAAAATGTACCTGAACATTGAAAATATGAATCATTAGTTAAAAATTGAAAATATGAATCAGTTATACAAATTTCAATTTATCATTTATATAAAATTCAACTTTTATGTTGAAACCAAAATTCTATATATCAAACATTATTTGGTAATGAAAACTTTAATAAAAATTGGAAAAAGTTCAAAAATGTTATATTTCAACTATATGGAATGTTTGTCTTTAATTTGTAATTTCGTGATAAAGTTCATTTATATAAGAATCAAGTTCATATTTATATGAAATTCAAATTTATTATTGCAACATCATATCGATCAAACAACCAACATTAGATTGAACCTATTAAGACTTCATATTTCTATCAAAAATTCCTAACATTCATTCATTCTTAAAGATTCCTATCCTAATATTCTTAAAATTCCTAACATTCATATTTCTATCAAAACTTTCTAACATTCCTAAACTTCCTAATATTCATTCTAACATTCTTAAACTTTCTAACATTTCTATTTCTATCAAAAATTTCCTTAACATTGGACTAAACTTCCTAACATTCAAAGCTTGCTAAGATTCCTAACATTCATTCATTCTTAAAGATTCCTATAAAAACTTACATTCAAATCTTCCTAAGAATCCTAACATTCATTTTTATCATTCATTCCTAAACTTTCTAACATTCCTAACATCCTAACATTCATTCATCCTTATCATTCCTAAAATTCCTAACATTCCTTACTCCTAACTTTCGATTACACCTATCAAAACTTCCTGACATCAATCTTTAAAATTCAACACTTCCTAACATTCTTTCTTATCATTCCTAACTTTATATTCTTATTATTCCTAACTTTAGATTGCTCCTATGAAAACTTCCTTCATTCCTAACTTTAGATTGCTCCTATAAAAAATTCCTAAAGTTCATTCTTAGGATTCACATCTTAACATGCTTAAGATTCATTCTTAACATTCCTAACATTCATTCAGAACTTCCTAACATTCATTGATTCTTAACTTCCTAACATTTTTATCATTCAACATTTCCTAAAACTTTGGTAACATTCATTCTTAACATTTTAAACATTCTTCACACTCAACATTCATTCTTAACATTTTAAACATTCATGACATTTCCCATTTATTCTTAGGATTCAACACTTTCCTAACATTCATTCTTACCATAACATTCATTCTCAACATAACATTCATTTTTAACATTCAACATTTCCTAGAACTTTAGATTGCACCTATCAAAAGTTCCAAACATTCTTTTTTAACATTCACAACATTCCTATCATTAACATTCCTAGCATTAACATTCCTAGCATTCCAATATTTTACATCTACATACATAAATTTAATAATACATGTATTCATAAACATGGAAAACATATTCTAAACATTTACCAAGTGCCAAATATGCTAAATAATTAACATGTACTTGTATATAATCCAAAAAAAATGTTCATGAACATGTGAGTTCAATGTACATATGTATAATCCAAAAATAAATATTTTCGATGTCCAAAACAACTACAACATATATATCGACAAAAAAAGAAAAAGTCTGGACCACTATCCTCCACTAGGGCTTTCCCTTGGACTCAACCCGGCCTGCAACATGTATAAAAACAGATTATGAATATCATAAATTATTTAAACAATTTTAAACTAAATTCAAAAAATTAAAATATTAAACTTATATATGAAAGAACAATTCAATTATTATAAAAATTACATCAAATTCTCTAAATGCATGTCCACCACTTTCCTCCACTGGAGTCTTCCCTTTGCCTCCAAAAGGTTGAAGAGACCCAAGCCGCAACATGTACAAAAACAATTTATGAATCCAATCAAGTATTTAAACAATTTTAAACTAAATCCAAAAAATATAAAATATTAAACCTATATCTGAGATCAATTCAAGTTAAAAAGAATTACCTCGGTGTCAATATCCACATCCATCAAAGAACTTACATCTTCACCCCCAATTTCCATATGTTCTCTCCCCTAAAATTTAAATTTTGTTAATAAATAAAACATAGTGCAAGCAAAAAATAAATTTAGCAATTAACTTAAAACCAAAACAAAAAAATTAAAATCATTATCCCACAAGAGATTGTAAATCATCTAATAAGTTCGAATCTAAAGAAACCTGCATGGATAAGTCAAATTAACAATAAGATACATAGATAAATTAAAATTCAAAAAAAGGATAAAATATCAAGTTCAAACATAAATATAAATATGTAAATAATAAATATACCTCTCGAAGATGCTCTACATTTTGACTAGTGGAGACTCGAAAATTATGTGCATTCATCATTCCAGAAAACTGCAACCAAAAAACATTTGCTTAATGTACTTATTACTATCTAACAAAAAGTTCAATTCAAAATGAATAAAATATTAAATAGATTGTCATAGCATAATCAACAAACCTCTCCCATACTCGATGTGTCATTGGATAACACATCTGAAGCTATGTCACAACAAGACTTGGCATAAGCCCTGAGATCTCCAATGCTCAATCCATCTACCTCATCATTCATTTTGTAAACAAATTTTTGACGGATAGTAGCATGAGCGCTCTCTCGACCCAATCCCACTTCTACTCCAACAAGCGCTGACGCTAAACCATCACCAACAAAATCCCTTGCGGTTGTCCCAAGTTGGGATGTGGGCTCCATCTCCGATCTTAATGCCACAAGCCTGGGTGGGAGAGCTATCTGGGGTGGAGGTCGAAGAGTTGTAGGGTCTCTAAGAGCACCTTTTCGATTATATATTCGACCCTTTCCAACTCCATAAAATTTAGAATGAAGATTAGTATAGTCTGGATTCATATTTAAAAAAAAATCTGCATAAAAAAATCTAGCAAAATAATTAGGAACCTCATCTTTCCATGGCAATCGACCATAAGTTGCAAGGAACCGATCATATATTAGATGTGCAATTTCAGGATGCTTGAAATATTGCACTTTCAACATTTTTCGCTTAAGGCCTTCTTTGAAATTAAACATTGAATTGGCATGTTCTTTGGTCACTCTCTCCTTCACAACCTCCCACTTGTCTGGACCCATCACTTGTTCCCTTTGCCTCAGAATCAAATGAACAAAACCATTCGTAGTTGGTCCGAGATCTTCATGCCTCAATGAATTTTTGCAATGACCCCAAAACAATCTCTAGACTTTGTCTGCTCTATGGAGGGAGATCCAAATTAGAAAGATCATTGTTCAACCTATCGTAGTGGGATCTACAACTTTCAAGGGTAGTTTGTTGCACAACACCTTCCCATGGAAGCTCATCAGGTAAATCAGATGGATACGTTAATATGGGTGTACAACCCTCAGCTAGTGGAACATATGTCGTCCTAGCTCGAGGAGCATCTTCAGGACCCTGCTCTGCACCCACACCTATTCCATCATCTGTAATCCTATCTTTATCTTCCTCCCTCTCTGTAGAATTACACACATCTTCTAAACCTCGCTCTGCTTCAAATATAACCGGAGTCAAGTGTTTAACCTTGTCCAAACTTTCGAAACAAACAAAAATACAAATTATACATGTATTGAAACATTAATGTTCATACCAACTGAAGGTTGAGATCGATGCTCTCCCACAGAAGATAGAGGGGAATCATCTGTACCCCTATCACCTCGTCGATGATCGGATGAATGTGACCCATACAGTAAACTCGAATCCCGAGGTGAATTTGACAACCTTCTATTACCAATTGGGACACCAACTCCCGATGAATGTGATAACCTCCTACGCTTTTGCCTTGAAGACTCCTCTCTTTCCATTTGATATGATATATAAATTTACACAACTGTCAGCTCATAACATATTCAAATTCTACAAACTCTAAGACATATCTACTAAAGAAACTAAGTTCTTCAATAAGGACCTAGATATAAGCCAAATATTAATAAAAGTAACCACAAAACATACTCCCTCCCATGGTGCTTTATAGAGAAAGAAGAAGGATAAAAATTACCCCAAAACATATTCCCTCCAATGGTAGAAATTCACATTGAGAACTCTATTCTTCATGAAGAGTTCAAAAAATCTAAAATTATGTTCACAATAATTGCTCTCCTAGTACTCAACATAGTTTACTTGCATCCCTATTACCACAACTACTAGGATTAAATGGTTCTAAGGACCCTCCAAGTTCTGTTTGCATGGACGTGTAAATTAAATTTCAAGGGGTTTATAGATCCCCATGAGTGGGAGCAATGGGGTACACAATGAAAGAATCAGGGTGTGCGTAGCCCTACAAGATATGGAAGGTGCAGCTCATGCATGGTAAAAAAATGGTTTCATTGGAGTCTCATAGAATTTAATGCTATTTCAACTTTTTCCCAAGCAAGCCAGTGAATGATAAGAGTTCAAGTAAGTGAGTGGTTTTTTTTTTATAATAATTAATGGGGTTCCTATTTGTTAGAGGAAGAGTTAGAGCTTATTCCTAGGATAGATCAGTGGAACTAATGTGATGATAAGCTAGTTCTAGTCGTTCTAGTGAAGTATAAGGAAAGTCTAGAGTTCATGAACATAACATTTAAATGTAAGAAAAATGAAACAATCTAATTAAAATTCTCAAATGTAAATATATTTTTTTTAAAATAAAACCCTCTCATCTAAATGCTTAATCAAATATCTCAATATCTTAACATTTTTTCAATGACAACTAGATTTATTGACAATCCAAGATTTTAAGAAAAGCAAGGATACCCGTAAAACTAACTCACAGACAACAATTTGTCGAACCAAACATGAACACCAACGCCGCACCGAAGATGATCAGCAACTCGCCAAATGAAAAGAATTGTCCTGGAAACATCAACAAATTTTATTAGCAACAAAAAACAAAAAAAATGAAAACGAAACCAAAACAAAACAACTCAAAACTCAAAACATACCTGCGAAATCGATGCAATATCAACTCCACGCCGAACACGTTAACTTGATGCCGAAGCCATTCGTCGAACCAAACACATGGGAGCACCAACTGAACATGAACACCAATGTCGCACTGAAGACGACCACTAAAAAATATCTGAACCGAACATGAACACCAACGTCGCACCGAAGACGACCACCAACTTGCCAAACGAAAAGAATTGGCCTGCAAACATTAACAAAAATTAGCAACAAGAAACATAAAAAAAATGAAAATGAAACAACTAAAAACTCAAAACATACCTACAATATCAACTCCAAGCCAACTATGTAACCTCCATACTGAACCCGTTAACTCCACGCAATCTGTAGGTGATGGCGGATCAGACCGAGAGCGAACGTCGAAGTGGCAAACGATGAGTTAGGGAATGGTGAGCTCGTCGAGTGGCAAACGACGAGTTGGGGTTGGTGGATGGCGAGCGAGGTGTGGCAAGAAGGCGAGGCAACCTCGTCGATGAACGCAGGGTGGCAAGCTCGTGGACGAAATGGAATGGTGAGGTGTGGCGAGCTCATGGATGAAATGGAATGCTGAGGCATGGCAAGAGAGTGGCGAGAGGGTGGCGATCTCGTGGACGTAGGAATGGCAAGGCATGGCAAGAAGGTGGCAAGCTCATTGATAAATGCAGCATTGTCCAGAGGGTGGCGAGCTCGTCAACGAACGCAACAGGGGTCACAGATGGGTCCATAGGCCAGGGGTCGCAACAGCGTTCGAACACGGGTCCACAAGCCGGGTCTAGAAAATTGCCAACAAAAAGTGTTGAACAATGGACGAGGATGGACTTTTATGCAGAAAACGTATTCGACCGAATAATTATTCGGCCAAGTAAACTAACAAACCCAGAAATTTTTTCCGGCGGGAACTGCCTCGCACACACTTCGAGGTCCAAGTTAATTTAAACGGAGAACCATTACTAGTTATTCGGTTGAATAACGTATGATTTATTTGGCCGATTAATAAAATTTATTCGGCCGATTAATGAGATTAATTGGTCAAGTAACATTTATTATTCGGCCGAATAACCTCCACTACGTTTTTTTTGCACTTGATTCTCATAGAAGTGTTACCCACCTTCACGTTTTCACCGTTCTTCTTCGTCATCATCATCATCATCTTCATCACCATCACCATCATCATCAACGTCTTCATCATCATCACCATCTTCATCATCATTGTTAACTCTAACTCTAAAACTAATTCAATTTCCTTCTATAACTCTAACCCTAACCCTCACCCAAACCCTAGCACTAAACCATCTTCTTCACCATCACCATCACCATTACCATCTTCATCAACATCTTCATCATCATCACCATCTTCATCATCATCCCCATAGTCATCATCATTATCATCTCTAGGTTCCTCATCAACATCTCCATCATCACATCTTCTTCGTCATCACCATCATCATCACCATCACCATCACCATCACCATCACTATCATCATCAACGTCCTCATCATCATAGCCATCATCATCATTAACTCTAACTCTAACCCTAATTCAATTTCCATCTATAACTCTAGCCCTAACACTCACCCAAACCCTAGCACTAAACCATCTTCTTCATCATCACCATCACCATCATCATCAACATATTCATCATCATCACCATCATCATCATCATCATTAACACTAACTCTAATTGTAATTCAATTTCCTTCTATAACTCTATCCCTAACCCTCACCCAAACCCTAGCACTAAACCATCTTCATCATCATCATCATCACCATCACCATCACCGTCACCATCACCATCACCACCATCATCAATGTATTCATCATCATCACCATCATCATCATCATGAACATCTTCATCATCATTGTCATCTCTAGGTTTCTCATCAACATCTCCATCATCACATCTTCTTCCTTATCATCATCACCATCACCATCACCATTACCATCACCATCACCATCACCATCACCATCACCATCAACGTCTTCACCATCATAACCATCATCATCATCATCATTGACTCTAACTCTAACCCTAATTCAATTTCCTTCTATAACTCTAGCCCTAACCCTCACCCAAACCCTAGCACTAAACCATCTTCTTCACCATCACCATCACCATCACCATCATCATCTTCATCAACGTCTTCATAATCATCACCATCTTCATCATCATCACCATCTTTATCATCATTGTCATCTCTAGGTTCCTCATCAACATCTCCATCATCACATCTTCTTCGTCATCACCATCACCATCACCATCATCATCAACGTTTTCATCATCATCACCATCATCATCATCATCATTAACTCTAACTCTCACCTAATTCAATTTCCTTCTATAACTCTAGCCCTGACTTTCACCCAAACCCTAGGAATAAACCATCTTCTTCACCATCACCATCACCATCACCATCACCATCACTATCACCATCATCATCAACGTCTTCATCATCATCATTAACTCTAACTCTAACCCTAATTCAATTTCCTTCTAGCACTAAACCCTAACTCTAGCACTAGCCCTAACCCTCACCCAAACCCTAACACTAAACCATCTTCTTCATCATGACCATCACCATCACCATCACCATCACCATCACCACCACCATCACCATTGTCATCAACATCTTCATCATCATCACCATCATCATTATCACGAACATCTTCATCATCATTGTCATCTCTAGGTTCCTCATCAACATCTTCTTCGTCATCATCATCACTATCACCATCACCATCACCATCACCATCACCATCATCATCCACGTCATCATCATCATCACCATCATCATCATCATCATTAACTCTAACTCTAACCCTAATTCAATTTCCTTCTATAACTCTATCCCTAACCCTCACCCAAACCCTAACACTAAACCATCTTCTTCATCATCACCATCACCATCACCATCTTCATCAACGTCTTCATCATCATTGTCATCTCTAGGCTCCTCATCAACATCTCCATCATCACAACTTCGTCATCACCATCACCATCACCGTCATCATTACCGTCTTCATCATCATCATCATTAACTCTAACTCTAACTCTAACCCTAATTCAATTTCCTTCTATAACTCTAGCCCTAACCCTCACCCAAGCCCTAGCACTAAACCATCTTCTTCTTCGTCACCATCACCATCACCATCACCATCACCATCATCATCAACGTCTTCATCATCATCACCATCTTCATCATCATCATTAACTCTAACTCTAACCCTAATTCAATTTCCTTCTATAAGTCTAGCCCTAACCGTCACCCAAACCCTAGCACTAAAACATCTTCTTCATCATCACCATCACCATCACCATGACCATCATCATCAACGTCTTCATCATCATCACCATATTTATCATCATTGTCATCTCTAGGTTCCTCATCAACATCTCCATCATCACATCTTCTTCGTCATCACCATCACCATCACCATGATCATCAACGTTTTCATCATCATCACCATCATCATCATCATCATTAACTCTAACTCTCACCCTAATTCAATTTCCTTCTATAACTCTAGCCCTGACCCTCACCCAAACCCTAGGAATAAACCATCTTCTTCACCATCACCATCACCATCACCATCACCATCACCATCACCATCATCATCAACGTCTTCATCATCATCATTAACTCTAACTCTAACCCTAATTCAATTTCCTTCTAGCACTAAACCCTAACTCTAGCACTAGCCCTAACCCTCACCCAAACCCTAACACTAAACCATCTTCTTCATCATAACCATCACCATCACCATCACCATCACCATCACCACCACCATCACCATTGTCATCAACATCTTCATCATCATCACCATCATCATCATCACGAACATCTTCATCATCATTGTCATCTCTAGGTTCCTCATCAACATCTTCTTTGTCATCATCATCACTATCACCATCACCATCACCATCACCATCACCATCACCATCATCATCCACGTCATCATCATCATCACCATCATCATCATCATCATTAACTCTAACTCTAACCCTAATTCAATTTCCTTCTATAACTCTATCCCTAACCCTCACCCAAACCCTAACACTAAACCATCTTCTTCATCATCACCATCACCATCACCATCTTCATCAACGTCTTCATCATCATTGTCATCTCTAGGCTCCTCATCAACATCTCCATCATCACAACTTCGTCATCACCATCACCATCACCGTCATCATTACCATCTTCATCATCATCATCATTAACTCTAACTCTAACTCTAACCCTAATTCAAATTCCTTCTATAACTCTAGCCCTAACCCTCACCCAAGCCCTAGCACTAAACCATCTTCTTCTTCGTCACCATCACCATCACCATCACCATCACCATCACCATCATCATCAACGTCTTCATCATCATCACCACCATCATCATCATCATTAACTCTAACTCTAACCCTAATTCAATTTCCTTC
Organism: Larix kaempferi; assembly: GCA_027924585.1. Lineage (NCBI taxonomy): Eukaryota > Viridiplantae > Streptophyta > Pinopsida > Pinales > Pinaceae > Larix > Larix kaempferi. Next base: position 1,809,693 of record BSBM01001261.1, read on the forward strand.
TATAACTCTAGCCCTAAAACTCACCCAAAACCTAGCACTAAACCATCTTCTTCACCATCACCATCACCATCACCATCATCATCATCAACGTCTTCATCATCATCACCATCATCATCATCATTAACTCTAACTCTAACCCTAATTCAATTTCCTTCTATAAGTCTAGCCCTAACAGGCCTCACCCAAACCCTAGCACTAAACCATCTTCTTCATCATCACCATCACCATCACCATCACCATCTTCATCAACGTCTTCATCATCATCATCATCATCATCATCATCATAATCACCACCACCATCTTCATCATCATTGTCATCTCTAGGATCCTCATCAACATCTCCATCATCACATCTTCTTCGTCGTCATCATCTTCATCTTCATCACCATCACCATCATCATCAACATTTTCATCATCATCACCATCTTCATCATCATTGTTAACTCTAACTCTAACCCTAATTCAATTTCCTTCTATATATCTAACCCTAACCCTCACCCAAACCCTAGCACTAAACCATCTTCTTCATCATAACCATCACCATCCTTATCACCATCATCATCATCATCATCATCATCATGAACATCTTCATCATCATCGCCATCTCTAGGTTCCTCATCGACATCTTCATCATCAAATCTTCTTCGTCATCACCATCACCATCACCATCATCATCAACGTCTTCATCATCATCACCATCTTCATCATCATCACCATCTTCATCATCATCATTCACTCTAACTCTAACCCTAATTCAATTTCCTTCTATAACTCTAGCCCTAACCCTCACCCAAACCCTAGCACTAAACCATCCTCTTCATCATCACCATCACCATAACCATGACCATCACCACCACCACCACCATCTTCATCAACGTCTTCATCATCATCACCATCTTCATCATCATTGTCATCTCTAGGCTCCTCATCAACATTTCCATCATCACATCTTTTTTGTCATCATCATCATCATCTTCATCACCATCACCATCATCATCAACGTCTTCATCATCATCACCATCTTCATCATCATTGTTTACACTAACTCTAACCCTAATTTAATTTCCTTCTATAACTCTAACCCTAACCCTAGCACTAAACCATCTTCTTCACCATCACCATCACCATCACCATCACCATCAAGGTCTTCATCATCATCATCACCATCATCATCATCATGAACATCTTCATCATCATCCTCATCTCAAGGTTCCTCATCAACATCTCCATCATCACATCTTCTTCGTCATCACCATTACCATCACCATCATCATCAACGTCTTCATCATCATCACCATCTTCATCATCATCATTAACTCTAACTCTAACCCTAATTCAATTTCCTTCTATAAGTCTAGCCCTAACCCTCACCCAAACCCTAGCACTAAAACATCTTCTTCATCATCACCATCACCATCACCATGACCATCATCATCAACGTCTTCATCATCATCACCATCTTTATCATCATTGTCATCTCTAGGTTCCTCATCAACATCTCCATCATCACATCTTCTTCGTCATCACCATCACCATCACCATCATCATCAACGTTTTCATCATCATCACCATCATCATCATCATCATTAACTCTAACTCTCACCCTAATTCAATTTCCTTCTATAACTCTAGCCCTGACCCTCACCCAAACCCTAGGAATAAACCATCTTCTTCACCATCACCATCACCATCACCATCACCATCATCATCAACGTCTTCATCATCATCATTAACTCTAACTCTAAACCTAATTCAATTTCCTTCTAGCACTAAACCCTAACTCTAGCACTAGCCCTAACCGTCACCCAAACCCTAACACTAAACCATCTTCTTCATCATAACCATCACCATCACCATCACCATCACCATCACCACCACCATCACCATTGTCATCAACATCTTCATCATCATCACCATCATCATCATCACGAACATCTTCATCATCATTGTCATCTCTAGGTTCCTCATCAACATCTTCTTCGTCATCATCATCACTATCACCATCACCATCACCATCACCATCACCATCATCATCCACGTCATCATCATCATCACCATCATCATCATCATCATTAACTCTAACTCTAACCCTAATTCAATTTCCTTCTATAACTCTATCCCTAACCCTCACCCAAACCCTAACACTAAACCATCTTCTTCATCATCACCATCACCATCACCATCTTCATCAACGTCTTCATCATCATTGTCATCTCTAGGCTCCTCATCAACATCTCCATCATCACAACTTCGTCATCACCATCACCATCACCGTCATCATTACCGTCTTCATCATCATCATCATTAACTCTAACTCTAACTCTAACACTAATTCAATTTCCTTCTATAACTCTAGCCCTAACCCTCACCCAAGCCCTAGCACTAAACCATCTTCTTCTTCGTCACCATCACCATCACCATCACCATCACCATCACCATCATCATCAACGTCTTCATCATCATCACCACCATCATCATCATCATTAACTCTAACTCTAACCCTAATTCAATTTCCTTCTATAACTCTAGGCTTAAAACTCACCCAAACCCTAGCACTAAACCATCTTCTTCACCATCACCATCACCATCACCATCATCATCATCAACGTCTTCATCATCATCACCATCATCATCATCATTAACTCTAACTCTAACCCTAATTCAATTTCCTTCTATAAGTCTAGCCCTAACAGGCCTCACCCAAACCCTAGCACTAAACCATCTTCTTCATCATCACCATCACCATCACCATCACCATCTTCATCAACGTCTTCATCATCATCATCATCATCATCATCATCATCATCACCACCACCATCTTCATCATCATTGTCATCTCTAGGATCCTCATCAACATCTCCATCATCACATCTTCTTCGTCGTGATCATCTTCATCTTCATCACCATCACCATCATCATCAACATTTTCAGCATCATCACCATCTTCATCATCATTGTTAACTCTAACTCTAACCCTAATTCAATTTCCTTCTATATATCTAACCCTAACCCTCACCCAAACCCTAGCACTAAACCATCTTCTTCATCATAACCATCACCATCCTTATCACCATCATCATCATCATCATCATCATCATGAACATCTTCATCATCATCGCCATCTCTAGGTTCCTCATCGACATCTTCATCATCAAATCTTCTTCGTCATCACCATCACCATCACCATCATCATCAACGTCTTCATCATCATCACCATCTTCATCATCATCACCATCTTCATCATCATCATTCACTCTAACTCTAACCCTAATTCAATTTCCTTCTATAACTCTAGCCCTAACCCTCACCCAAACCCTAGCACTAAACCATCCTCTTCATCATCACCATCACCATAACCATGACCATCACCACCACCACCACCATCTTCATCAACGTCTTCATCATCATCACCATCTTCATCATCATTGTCATCTCTAGGCTCCTCATCAACATTTCCATCATCACATCTTTTTTGTCATCATCATCATCATCTTCATCACCATCACCATCATCATCAACGTCTTCATCATCATCACCATCTTCATCATCATTGTTTACACTAACTCTAACCCTAATTTAATTTCCTTCTATAACTCTAACCCTAACCCTAGCACTAAACCATCTTCTTCACCATCACCATCACCATCACCATCACCATCAAGGTCTTCATCATCATCATCACCATCATCATCATCATGAACATCTTCATCATCATCCTCATCTCAAGGTTCCTCATCAACATCTCCATCATCACATCTTCTTCGTCATCACCATTACCATCACCATCATCATCAACGTCTTCATCATCATCACCATCTTCATCATCATCATTAACTCTAACTCTAACCCTAATTCAATTTCCTTCTATAAGTCTAGCCCTAACCCTCACCCAAACCCTAGCACTAAAACATCTTCTTCATCATCACCATCACCATCACCATGACCATCATCATCAACGTCTTCATCATCATCACCATCATCATCATCATGAACATCTCCATCATCATTGTCATCTCTAGGTTGCAAATTTGACCCCAATGTGAAGGCCATTCCAAATTCACTCAAGGGGGCCATTTCTCGTCCGGACGCCCCCTGACATGTGTGGCCACCGTGGACAGGTATACAATGGCCACATGGACCTGTGGGAGCCAATGGAATCCAAGTCCGCTCGCTGGTTTGGGTTCCGTGGCCCTGGAGCAAATCTCGAAAGTGTCCCTGAATGGCCCCGTGGTGCCCCACTAGAATGCCCGTAGCATCCAAACCGTAGCTCCATTTGCAAATCCGTCAATTCCGGTGGATCCGAGACATCGGGTTTCACCTAGGCCCTTCCCCATGGCATGCCTTGAAGACCCAGAAGCAGTGCCAATGGGCCATCTCCGGAGCTAGAGTTTTGCTTAGTGAGGGCCATTCCAAATTTGCTCAAGGGAGGCATTTCTCGTCCAGAGGCCCTCGAGCGTGCGTGGCCACCGTGGACAGGTCCACAATGGCCACGTGGACCTGTGGGAGCCGACAGAATCGAAGTCTGTTCGCCGGTTTGGGTTCTGTGGCCCAGGAGCAAATCCCTAAAGTGTTCTTGAATAGCATCGGGGTGCCCGACTAAAATGCTTGTAGCAGCCAAACTGTGGCTTCGTTCATGAATCCGTCGATTCCGATGGCTTCGGGACGCCAGGTTTCAACTAGGGGACCCCCCATAGTGTGTCTTGAAGACTCAGAAGCGGTGCCAATGGGCCATCTCCGGAGCTAGGGTTTTGCTCAGTGAGGGCCATTCCAAATTCGCTCAAGGGGGCCATTTCTCGTTCGGAGGCTCTCAGGCATGTGTGGCCACCATGGACAGGTCCAAAATATCCACGTGGACTTGTGGGAGCTGACGAAATCCAAGTCTGCTCGCCGGTTTGGGTTTCGTGGCTCCGGAGCAAATCCCCAAAGTGTCCCTAAATGGCACCGGGGTTCCGACTAGAATGCCTGTAGCAGCCAAACCATGGCTCTGTTAGCGAATCCATCGAGTCAGGTGGGTCCAGGACGCTGGGTTTCCGTTAGGGGACCCCCCACAGCGTGCCTCAAAGACCCGGAAGCAGTGCCAATGGGCCATCTCCAGAGCTAGGGTTTTGCTCAATGAGGGCCATTCCAAATTTGCTCGAGGGGGCCATTTCTCGTCAAGAGGCCCCCAGGCATACATGGCCACCATTGATAGGTGGATGTGGCCATTTTGGACTTGTCCACGATGGCCACGCACGCCCGGGGGCCTCTAGACGAGAAATGGCCCCATTGAGCGAATTTGGAATGGCCCTCACTGAGCAAAACCTTAGCTCCGGAGATGGCCCAATGGCATCGCTTACGAGTCTTCGATGCACATTGTGGGGGGGTCCCCAGCTGAAACCCGGTGTCTCAGACCCACAAAAATTGACGGATTCGCAAACGAAGGCATGGTTTGGCTGCTACGGGCATTCTAGTCGAGCACCCTAGGGCCATTTATAGACACTTTGGGGATTTGTTCCCGGGCCATGGAACCCAAACCAACGAGCGCACCTGGATTCCATCGGCTCCCACAGGTCCACATGGCCATTGTGGACCTATCCAAGGTGGCCATGCACGTCTGGGGGCCTTTGGGCGAGAAATGGCCCCCTTGAGTGAATTTGGAATGGCCCTCACTGAGCAAAACCCTAGCTCCAGAGAGATGGCCCATTGGAACTGCTTACGAGTGTTCGAGGCACACTATGGGGGGTCCTCTAGCTGAAAACCGGCATCCCGGACCCATCGGAATCGACGTATTCACGAACGGACCCACGGTTTGGCTTCTACGGGCATTCTAGGCAGGCACCCCGAGGTCATTCAGGGACACTTTGGGGATTTGCTCCGGGTCCACGGAACCCAAATTAGCGAGAGGACTTGGATTCCGCCAGTTCCCACAGGTGCACATGGCCATTGGGGACCTGTCCACGATGGCCACGCATGCACGGGGACCTCTAGACGAGAAATGGCCCCCTTGAGCAAATTTGCATGGCCTTCACATTGGGGTCAAATATGCAAAATCGTCGACCAGGTAGGTATGGCTAGCGTTCCCAACTAGAACCTTCCTAGACACAATTGCAAGACTCCCCAGAACCCGATTTTGTTGCACAGTTGGAATTTTATGCCCCCGGTAGGTATCTAGCAAGTGTCCCTGAAGGCCTTTTGGATGCGAGATAGAATGAGCCATAGAATGACGATTGTGGCTCGCATCGACAAACCGTCGACTCCGTTGGATTTAGGATGTCGAGATAGTGCTAGGGATGCTCCTCGCCTCCAGTCCCGTGGCCGAGGTGTCATCTTGTACGTCCATTTTGGAAACTAGGGTTTTGCTCAGTATGGGAGTGTGCAATTTTTGCACACTAGGGTCAAATTTTCAAAATCATCGACCGAGCGCATATGGCTAGCGTTCCCAGCTGGAACCTTCCTAGACACACTTGCAGGACTTCTCGGAACCTAGTTTTGTTGCACAGTTGGAATTCTATGTCCCCGGTAGGTATCCAGCAGGTGTCTCTGAAGGGCTTTTGGATGCGAGATGAAACGAGCCATAGAATTAAGACCATGGCTCAGATCAACAAACTGTCAACCCCATTGGATTTCGGACGTCGAGATAGTGCTATGGGTGCCCCTCTCCTCCGGTGCCATGGCCCAGGTGTCACCTTGTACGTCCATTTTGGAAACTAGGATTTTGCTCAATACGGGAGTGTGCAGTATTTGCATACTTGGATCAAATTTTCAAAATCATCGACCGGGCACGTACGGCTAGCGTTCCCAGCTGGAACCTTCCTAGACAGACTTGCAGGACTCCCTGGAACCTGGTTTTGTCACACGGTTGGAATTCTATGCCCCTGGTAGGTATCCAGCAGGTGTCCGTGAAGGCCTTTTGGATGTGAGACAAAACGAGTCATAGAATGAAGACTGTGGCTCGGATCGACAAACCATCAACTCAGTTGGATTCAAGACATTAGTATAGTGCTATGGGTGCCCCTCTCCTCTGGTGTCATGGCCCAGGTGTCACCTTGTACGTCAATTTTGGAAACTAGGGTTTTGCTCAGTACGGGAGTGTGCAATTTTTGTACATTGGGGTCAAATTTGCAAAATCGTCGACCGGGCACGTATGGCTAGCGTTCCCAGTTGGAACCTCCCTAGACACACTTGCAGGACTCCCCAGAATCTGGTTTTGTTGCACGATTGGAATTTTATGCCCCCGACAGGTATCGAGCAGGTGTCTGTGAAGGCCTTTTGGATGCGAGACAGAACGAGCCATAGAATGACGACCGTGGCTCGGATCGACAATCCGTCAACTTTGTTGGCTGCAGGATAGTGATAGGGGTGCCCCTCTCCTCCGGTGTTGTGTCCCAGGTGTCACCTTGTACGTCCATTTTGGAAACTAGGATTTTGCTCAGTACGAGAGTGTGCAATTTTTGTACATTGGAGTCAAATTTGCAAAACCATCGACTTGGCACATATGGCTAGCATTCCCATTTGGAACCTCCCTAGACACACTTGCAGGAATCCCCAGAACCCGGTTTTGTTGCACGATTGGAATTTTATGCCCCCAACAGGTATCTAGCAGGTGTCCCTGAAGGCCTTTTGGATGCGAGACGGAACGAGCCATAGAATGACGACCTTAGCTTGGATCGACAAAATGTCGACTGTGTTGGATTCAAGACGTCGAGATAGTGCTAGGGTTGCCCCTCTCCTCTGGTCCCGTGGCTCAGGTGTTATCTTGTACTTCCATTTTGTAAACTAGGGTTTTGCTCAATATGGTGATGATGATGAAGACGTTGATGATTATGGTGATGGTGATGAAGATGATGATGATGATGATGACGACGAAGAAGATGATGATGATGGGGATGTTGATGAGGATCCTAGAGCCGAAAAATGATGATGAAGAGGGTGATGATGATGAGGATGGTGATGATGATGAAGACGTTGATGATGATGGTGATGGTGATGGTGATGGTGATTGTGATGATGATGACGAAGAAGATGTGATGATGATGACGAAGAAGATGTGATGATAGAGATGTTGATGAGGAACCTAGAGATGACAATGATGATGAAGATGTTCATGATGTTGATGATGGTGATGATGACGAAGACATTGATGATGATGGTGATGGTGATGATGAAGAAGATTAGTGCTAGGGTTTGGGTGAGGGTTAGGGCTAGAGTTATAGAAGGAAATTGAATTAGGGTTAGAGTTAGAGTTAATGATGATGATGAAGATGGTGATGATGATGAAGATGTTGATGATGATGGTGATGGTGATGGTGATGATGAAGAATATGGTTCAGTGCTAGGGTTTGGGTGAGGGTTAGGGATAGAGTTATAGAAGGAAATTGAATTAGGGTTAGAGTTAGAGTTAATGATGATGATGAAGATGGTGGTGATGATGAAGATGGTGATGATGATGGTGATGGTGATGGTGATGGTGATGGTGATGGTGATGATGAATAAGATATGGTGATGGAGATGTTGATGACACTAGTACAAAATGAGAGATAAGTGACCAAAAAAACAACCAAAATCCACATATAAATTACCACTTTTGAGTTGGTGACCACTGGTAGCAAATTAGTGGCCATGTATCACACGACCAAAAATGTGGTCATATTTAGCTTGGTCAATTATAGCTTATCTTGTGGTCATATATTTGGTCATTAATTGTCACGTGATAAATGACTGCTAATTTTCTACCAGCGATCGCCAACTCAAAAGTGGTCATTTATATGCATATTTTGGTCATTTTTTTGGTCACTTATCTCTCCTGTTGTAATGGTGGTCGTTTATATGCAAATTTTGGTCATTTTTTTAGTCATTTATCTCTTTTTAGTGGTTTCATAATATAAATAGGGCACGGTGGAATCGAACCACCAACTTACTGCCTATAAAGAAGGTGCTCTACCATTGAGCTAACACCCTTAAATAGAATTCCTTATGGATTGATATGAGAATAAAATTTCCAACAGTTAACACTATCTTTCCAAATTCTAGAAAATGGTCACATACCTAGGTAAGAAACAAAGATTACCCAATAGTCACAAAAAAGGGTCATGTTAATGATAACCTTCTTTTGTCAAAATCTCTCAAAAATCAAGAATGCAGTTGTATAGTAAGTTCAATTCAAATATGTACCTTTGAACTATGATTTTGCTCGTTAAAACTGTCAAATAAGATAAATTGTTCTTGTACATCACAGGCATAATCATTGTATTTTATATTTATTTATTTTAATTTATTTTCTAACCAATTCTATTAATAAAATATAAATTTAAATAAATATATATTAATTTAATAATATATAAAGAATAACTGAAACCAATAATCATTATCATTACACTTTATATAGTAATATCACCTACAATGCCTTTTACACTCAACCTAATGCTAAAAGAATGGTTGCGAAATAAAGGCATTGTCGAATAACTCAAATCAATAATCATTATCATTACACTTTATCATTTATAATGTAGTAATATCACATACAATGCCTTTTACACTCAACCTAATGCTAAAAAAATGGTTAGGAAATAAGGGCATTAATGTATTTTACACTCAACCTAATCCTAAAAAGAATGGATAGGACTTAAAGAGATTGATAATTAGGCCTTTCTTTCTATCACCTTAAACTTTATTAACCATATTAACCAAGAATCTTGCCTACCATCAAATACAACTTAGCTTTCATATCAACCATTGAAAACCCCACAAATTAGAAATCAATTATTGAGTTCATATTTGTGCACATATTTTACTGAACTAGATATTCCACATTTAAAGAATAGATGAAGTTATAGAACGTGGAAAGACCAGCTCTGGCCCCCACCTTATTAATTATTAATTAATACATGCAAAATATTTCGTAACACTCTTCTCTGTCCTTAATAACTCAGCCTACTCTACCTTGGGTTGAGATGCTAGTACTCATAGCAGTGAAAGCTGTCACCTTATAATTATGTCCATAATTATAAGAAAAATGCGCGATTGTGTTGAAATTAAGATGGAATTACAATGACCTGCCGCAGAATTGTTTTCTTCACTGTGTTATTTTCCAGAGGATCACCAAATTTGGGTGCAGGATTTGGTGCACATGTGGATTTCCGAAGGAGTTGGAAAGCTATTCAATGAACATGGACCTCGGACGTAGCTATGTAAAGATTCTTATAGATCGTGGTTTGTTTCAGGAAGATAATTTTGAAAAGCAGAGCAAGGGCAATGTTAAAAAACCTATAAATGTTTGGGTTATTTATGCCGTGCAGGTCAAGGGATCAAAGATTGAACATCTGCACACAACTTTTAAGTTTAATCCATCTTTCCCCGAAAATCTTTCTGATGAATCTCACCTCTTTGAGGGTATCCAAGTATCCTCTCTCCGTCAACTCACGCTCCTGGAGTATCTTTCATTGCAGCAGAGTGACATCAAGGAATTGCCAGAAGAGATATGCTCCAATTTCTGAATCTTGTAGGCCACCGCAGTTTATGATAGGAAATCTTACAAATCTTCAGTGTCTTTATTTATCGGGTTGTACTCACTCGCGCTCACTTCATTGAAGAGACCAGTTTTGGATATTCTTACTAACACAGATGTATTGGCTTTGAAAGGTATTACAAATCTCACATACTGTTTTATTAGCCATATATATATATATATAGAATTCGAAGCCCATGAAATAATGGGAACATGAATTTATGGTTCTGTGAATAACAATCTTCCTAGGAGCATGCATAATATAAGAAAAATGCACGATTGTGCTCACACGTCCTACCTTAAAATTTATGAGCCTGGATTATAATTTTTTATTTTACTTAATAATAATTATAAGTCTCTCTTATTTCTTATCAAGCCTCGATCTTGAGCAGTGAAGAAAATGAATAGATAGCTTTCCCTACCGAAAGAAACCAACAATCCCTACCAAAACTCTCCATTAAGTTTGCTCGTTCTAGCTTCTCCAGGACTCCTGCTCCAGGGTTTACAAAAGCAACCTGTAAATATTTCCATCAACTAAGTCATATGGGAATTATATATTTGAGAGGTGTATTCTTGAATTCTAAAAGAAAACAAACGGTTTCACCCGAAGTCCCCGTTTCGTCAGTGTCTTCTTCACCTCCAAATGACTTTTAATTCCTGTGGTGTCAATAGTAATCACAGTTGCAGCAAGATTGTGACATTTCCTATCAGATTTTTGTTTCTCTCATAATCTCTAATAGTAGTAAGAATTATTGTTGTCACCTTAATAGATTTGGATATTGCTCGTTATGCACAATAACAGTAAGAATCCCTATGAATGATTACCTGTGATGTCTAGTATGACATACTATAGTGTATTTTCCTTTTCTTTCTCTATGTGGTCTTCTTCATCTTGTACCTTTCTCAGTATTCTACAACAATTAATTTATGAAAATTGAAACACATGTTTTTATGTTTTTCTATTGGCAATTAATTTAAGGAATAAGATCTAAATGAAAGTTAAGGAATAAGATCTAAATGAAAGTTGTGTTAGAATATTAACCTCTCTCAAATAGGTAGAATTAGCAAAGTAAATTGGTGAAGCAATCCCAAGAATTAGAAATCTTGGTACCCTTAAAGCTTCTTTGTATTGCTCCACATTTCTGTAAAATACTGTGCCTGGAATATTGCCGAGGAGGAGAGTGTGTGGCCTTGTCACGTCCAAAAATATTATGAACACTGAGATACCCACCTGCAGATTTCAATAGGTATGAGAAAACTTGATCTACAGTAACATATTGTTGCTAGCTAATGGGAAATTTGGCTGAAGTTTGTACAAAAATGGAACTGAACATATATTGTACCGCTATTAGAAGGCCTATTTGAATTGAGATGAAGATGACTCCCAGTGAAGCTCCCATACATGCAAAGAAATCCACCTTATCAACTTTCCATATGAAATAGGCTGCAGGGACATCGATGAGACCTAGAACCGCTGCTACTATTATTGATGATAACACCACTACAGGCGTGTAGTAGAAAAGTGGAGTTAAAAGAAGAAGAGAGACCATGACTGTTAAAGCCATCACTATGTTTGATACTGCACTCTTGCATCCTGCATTGTAATTCACAACTGACCTAGAGAAAGAACCTGCATATGAATATATATACTTGTAAGGCTATCATATGTGTGTAATGTTTGTATTAGTTAAGCATGCAAATCATTGTCCATTTGCGTCGGTGGTATATGCTTTTGCATTTAAAGATAGTGCCGCACAGCCCCTGAAGGGACCTCTACCATTGCTTTTAAAGTTGTAGAATCGATTGGCTTTTTGTTTTGAAGTATAATCTAGAAGTAAGATGTAAAGTTGTAGAATCGATTGGCTTTTTGTTCTGAAGTATAATCTGGAAGTAAGATGTATATACGTACTTGTTGTAACATAGCAGGATGTACTAGAGCCTGCCATGTTCATTAACCCAATGGCCATCATCTCTTTGTTTCCATCCACCTAGTAGCCCTTTATTGAAGCAAATGTTCTTCCCACTGCAATTCCCTCCTGTAACAACATATAGATATTTAGCATGTGAATGATCTATTGATATTTAAAAAAAATTGCAAATCTTAGATCTACGATCGATATTTTCCATATTTTTGGAAAAATTAATTCATAGATATTAAATGCTTTGTACTAATCCATTTTGTTCTTACCATGAGAGCAATCAGTCCCATGACAAGACCAGTTTTCAGTGCCAGTGGTAAGTAAGGACCATGAAAATATAACATGCTTATTGAAGGAGGGTTCAGTCCTTTCTGCAAGTGCCCAATCTAAGGAAATTCAACAACAATTTATATAAATGCTTCAAAGAACATGGGATTCAATAGATTTATAAGAGACCACAAGCTCGAACCAAGCCCAGTTACAGAGGAATTTAATAACATATAAGAGAACCCCAAAGTTGGTGAAGATCTCTCACAATGCTAATGCCATGGTTTTCATGCCTTGTAAAGAAGTTGAATACAGTAGCTAGAATAACTGATGTCAGAGGAGCAGCTGCCGAAATTGAGAACAGTTTGGGTTTTTTCTGGCTCTGCAAAATATATGTAATTAATACATGTTTGAACATATATAGAATTCGATCTTATTTGTCTATTAACATAGATTCATCCTAAACAAAAATAAATTAAGCATCATAACCTTTAAAACCCATATTATGTTTAGATCAAACTCATTGACTGTGTTCTTTTAACAGTAAACATATGAAGATAGAGACAAAGATCTTCCCCACCCTGTTCTCTTGGTGCAATGGGATTAAAGATCCAACATTGTATTTCTAGAAAAAAAATTCTATGGAAGAAACTGGAAGATAAAATAGGAGAAGGACACGTACATAGAAGCGTGCAATGAGCAAGAATGCAAGGAATAATACTTCCATTAGATTGCTCTGTCATGTCCACTGCAAAGACAAAGTCTTGAGAGCCAGCTCTTCTGAAAAATACTTTTGCATATTAATTCATGCAGTTTGGACAAAATCACTATATAACAACCTCATCTCTGCGCACCAAAACTGAATGCATGACAGAAACTACGTCCATGTTGGGAGTGAAGTGTTGAATTCCTAGAAAACCTTTGAATTGCTAGAGGGACACTATAATAGTTGCCCCTGCCATGAATCCAACTAGGGTTGCTCGAGAGAGAAAGTCGATTATGAAGCCAAGCCTGTGTAAATACAAATATGTTCATGAATGAAAAGAAGGGTACGTGTCTCTATACTCAAAAAGTGAGAAATTGGAATGTTCGATATCAATTAGGGTATTAGGTTCTGTACTAAAAAAAGTGAGAAAATGGATTGTAATATACAAATTGTAGCAAACTATTCACCTGAGAACACCCAAAGAAGCCTGAAAAACTCCAACAAAGAATGTCACTGTTAAAGCTAACTGCAAATACAAGGCAGGGGCATCGATTGGAGAAACCTGCTCCCTGAGCATGACTGCCAATAACAAAGAAGCTATGGAAATAGGCCCAACTGCAAGGTCCCTTGAACTTCCTAGCAACAAATAAATTAGAGGTGGTACAAAACTACAGTCTGCAAAACCCAGTAAGGGAGATTACACAAAGGTAAAACATTTGAAAAACAAAAAGCTTGACATCAAAATAACTAAGAAAAAGAACACCTGTTCTACACAATTTGCAGATTACTGAACTTACATAGACCATATATAGGTGGCAGATTTGCAAGCCTAGCGTAACTTATGCCCTGAAATGTAACCATAATGGTTATACAGTTAACTTATTTCCAGATTGAAGTAATTATAATACATTGAAGGATGACAATTAAAAGAAGATGGGATATATATATTACCTGGGGGATGACTAACTATCTTTATTGCGTTTAAGCTTGCGCCATGGAATAGGGAAGATGGAGGTAATAGCTACGGAAGACGGGGAAGGTGGAGGTTTTAAAATAGTAGGGTTGGATTCCTTTGATTGTGTGATGAAATGCTTTAGAATGTTCTGTGTCTGTATCTGTGTATTGATTGGTTTCCTTGATGTGTTGATCATATTAAATTGAGTGGACAACAACAAGTATTCTGGGGCAAGTAGACTCTTTATTTAATCAGGGTTGAAAATGACCCTTCCTTTTGGTACTTAAGTGTTAATTGTATGTAGTGTTCCCTTCCACACTATATGCTCGTGATTCCGAGTCTGGTGTTTGATATAGAGATCCAGGACGAGATCGAGATTCTGACCTGAGTTATAGAGATGAATATTTGATAGATGAAGAGTGAGATACAGTTCGTGGTCAAGATCCAGTTTTAGAGCCAGACATATAGCAAAGACAGAAAGCCATATAGCCAAAGCCAAAAGCTAGGCCAAGCCAGCAGCAAGCTACTATACCATAGCCAGGAAAGTCAGTGATATATGATGCATATCTGGTTCCCATTGAAACACCAAATTCTTACCTTTGTGATCATGATCCAGCCCAAGAGCCAGATGTTCCAGATCCAAATTTTGACCCTCGTGATCGAGCTTCATATTCTCCAGGTGAAGATCCGGATGTTCCAATACTGCCCATACTACAACATAAGCTCCAGGTGAAAGTCAGAGAACATACCGCGTAACAATTTAACAACAACCAATGATACAAAACTGCCAAAAAATACAAAAACTGCAGGTTAAAAACTGAAACCCTTTTCAAAAAAATTGGAGCCCTCATTGGATCTATGAAAGCAAGAAGAACCCAGAGCCACATAATGATGAAGTGGGTTTAGTCTAGGTGTAAAAGGGCCCTGGTTGCCACAAGGCGATCACTAGTTGGAATAGCAAGTGATCATTCTATTTCGACAAAATCAACATGGATCATGATTTCGAATCACATGGAGCTATTTCAAGTGCAAT
Source organism: Larix kaempferi (assembly GCA_027924585.1). Lineage (NCBI taxonomy): Eukaryota > Viridiplantae > Streptophyta > Pinopsida > Pinales > Pinaceae > Larix > Larix kaempferi. Next base: position 1,825,056 of record BSBM01001261.1, read on the forward strand.
TGAAGACCATCTTCTCCAATGTCAGGGAGTTCCAATACACGGAATCAATTTCCTTGCCCAGACAGCAGTGGGTGGGAAAGAAAGGACTAAAATCTTTAAATATGCAATATCTGTTACTGGATTTGAAGCAAAAGACTTACCTGATATCTTCTGCAATCAAACCCTTGATACCCTGGTTTTACCTCTTCAAGCCCTTGATGCTCTAGCTTCTCATGTCAAATAGTGTCAACTTCAAGTAGAGATACTGATATCCAGTCACCCATAATAAGCCTCACTAACAGTTAAAAAGGAAAATTTTGAGCATAATAATAAAAATGGTGATGTGGGTATTGTATAGGATTTTGCCATTGACTCGGTTCTCCGTGACCTAAGCGGACTGCAAACTTATTGAAATGCGTAGCAGAGGTCGGGACAATTAAAAAAAGATTCGAATATATAAATATATATACATTTGCGTGGGACAATTAAAAAGAAGATTGGAATATATAAATATATATACATTTGCGCAGGACAATTAAAAAGAAGATGGGAATATATACATATATATACATTTGCATTGTGTTCTATTCGTAGTTGAAAAATTAGAAGTACTGTGTTCATATTTCAATGAAATTTGAGAATTATTATTATTTATTAAATACATAGGAGAAAGGATAATAAAGATGTAAATTGAAATATATATATGGGTTTTTTTGTTTTTTATTGGTAGGTGAGATTGAATTATTTGTGATAATGATCTATGTTAAAATGTTAAATAAGATAAAATTTGAGTAGGTTGAATTTGACAATTACACAATTAAGGTGAATAGGACTATGGCAATAATGTAGTTATATTTATTAATATAGATTTTTAATTAGTATAAAATTGAGTTTTAAAAATTTTTATTAAAAAAATTATGTATAAGTTTATTTTCTTAAATTGATGTTGAATTTTAAATTGTTTTTTATATTTAAGTTTGGTTTTCAATTTTTATTTTATTTTTAATGATTTTTTAAAGAAAATGTATTGTTTCTAATCATATAATGAATGGAATTACATTTTTTTTTATGTGCATACCATACTTACAACTTATTATAGATATTTTGAGAGCATTCATAAAATTCAAATGTAATAAGCATGGAAGCACATATTTACTTATTTTATACAAACCAAAATAGTCAAGGAAAGAGAGTCAAGAGTTAATAAGTAAAATAATCTTTGCTCCTACACCATCACGTGAAGGTTCCATGGGGACTAATTGTAGACTAGAAGTTGGATGTTCACGATTTAGATAGTGTGCCAACTCCTTATTGGAATCGAAGTTGTCGGGTTCATAAAGTCACTTCATTCCCCTTGATGGGGCTTCATTTTCAACTACCACCCTCGAGGGGTCGATAATCTTCGTATTCTTATTGTTTGCTCTATCTATCTAATAGGGCATTAATTCATCATCACGTACTACTAGTTATCCATTGGTATCCTTTTCTAAGACTATTGTGTACGTATTCTGCATTTTGCTTATCTTCATCATCTGATAGTTGCTGCTCGAATGATTGTCATCCTTTGCTTTTTGTTTATATCATTTTTTCATTTTGGAATAAACATGTGCTTGAGGACATGAATCCTACAAATGTCCTACGTACTTGTTGACAATCCTGACACTAGAAAGTTGTATTTTCATCATCCAAGTTGTGTACTACCAGCCTAGATCCAAATCCTAGGCTCTATCAAGTGCCGAGAGGGATCAAATTTCCTAAGGTGCAAACCTCTTCTCAGGTATTGCACTCAATGACTGACAAAATATTTATTACTTTTTACTTTTTATTACATTTTATTAATGGCTGGCAATAATATGGACGAACATGGACAAACGTTACAAGATCTCCCTCATATTATTACTTTTTACTTTTTATTATTACATTTTATTAATGGCCGACAATAATATGGACGAACATGGACAAACGTTACAAGATCTCCCTCATATTATTACTTTTTACTTTTTATTACCTTTTACTTTTTATTGTTACATTTTATTAATGACCGGCAATAATATGGACAAACATTCATATTATTACCTTTTACTTTTTATTATTACATTTTATTAATGGCCGACAATAATATGGACAAACATGGACAAACGTTGCAAGATCTCCCTCATATTATTACTTTTTACCTTTTAATATTACATTTTATTAATGGCCGACAATAATATGGACAAACATACGGGACACACGTTACAAGATCTCCCTCATACTGGACTGTAGAGTGCCTCTCGACGCAATTATTGTTACAATTTATTAAATTTGGGGGGTCTCCAAATCCATCTACAGTGTTAAAATTTAGTAAATTGTACAAATTCATTATCAAAATTATAATTTTCCATTGCTGGAATGACACAACTAAAAATGACCATATAAATGACCAATTGTTATGTGGTCATTTTTAGTTTAGTTCTTATCTCCTAACCAAATTGGTCATTTATCTTGGTCATTTTTAGTTTAGTTCTTATCCCATGACCAAATTGGTCATTTATCTTGGTCATTTTTAGTTTAGTTCTTATCCCATGACCAAATTGGTCATTTATCTTGCTCATTTTTAATCAGTTCACTTAAAATTTCTCAATTTTGGTCATTTATTCCTTGAAAAAGTTGTGGTGACCAATTTTTTTGGTTGCTTGGTCACTTATCTCTCATTTTGTACTAGTGTGAGGAACCTAGAGATGACAATGATGATGAAGATGGTGATGATGATGATGATGATGGTGATGATGATGAAGACGTTGATGAAGATGGTGATGGTGATGGTGATGGTGATGGTGATGATGAAGAAGATGGTTTAGTGCTAGGGTTTGGGTGAGGGTTATTGTTAGAGTTATAGAAGGAAATTGAATTAGGGTTAGAGTTAGAGTTAACAATGATGATGAAGATGGTGATGATGATGAAGACGTTGATGATGATGGTGATGGTGATGAAGATAATGATGATGATAACAAAGAAGATGTGATGATGGAGATTTTGATGAGGAGCCTAGAGATGACAATGATGATGAAGATGGTAATGATGATGAAGACGTTGATGAAGATGGTGATGGTGATGGTGATGGTGATGGTGATGATGAAGAAGATGGTTTAGTGCTAGGGTTTGGGTGAGGGATAGGGCCAGAGTTATAGAAGGAAATTGAATTAGGGTTAGAGTTAGAGTTATTGATGATGATGATGATGGTGATGATGATGAAGACGTTGATGATGATGGTGATGGTGATGGTGATGGTGATGGTGATGGCGATGGTGATGGTGATGATGAAGAAGATGGTTTAGTTCTAGGGTTTAAGTGAGTGTTAGGGATAGAGTAATAGAAGAAAATCCATCATGCTACATGCACATGTTGAACATACTATTTTGTTTTCTCTTAGAAATCCGTCAAGAAGTCACATACCGATACCTGTTACCATGAAAACAAGGGAAATATTACAATGTGGCATTTGGAAAAATGTATATGTCATAAATTGAACGTGTAATATGAAAAATATGCAATATTGATTTGTACCTGTGACTTTACTAATGCAATATTTTTACTTTCCTTGGCACTGACTAATTGATAGGTTACGTACTTGAAGCTCTACATCTCCACGCCCATCCTTCCAAATTCGTGCTCCTTACTTTCATGGATGCAACGGTTCAAAAGAGAAAACCCACTACACCTAGAACATGTCCCATATAGACACGATTTTTCATAATATTTTTGTCCTTCGAGCCTTGGACACATGATGTTGTGGATAAAGTCTCTTGATGCATTTGGTGGTAGTATGGATCCATTATAGCTCTGCACAATGTTAGTATGAAAATCACAAAATATATGTTTATATGTGTCATAATAATATTCATATTCTACGTGGTATCTACAACAACAGGTGTTCCGATCAATGCATATACGAACGTACCATGGTTTTCATTTCTCAAAGTACCTTTGGCCTATGTTCAATTGTGTGTGCTTATTCTTGAATCTCTCATAGAGTTCAGTCTGTGTGGTGTCAAGGAAGTGTTTAACATGGGGTTCACGTTCAGTAGAACCTTTTCTCAGCTTTAGCATGTCTCTTTGGTTTGATGAAGGTTTAGTATGATCATGCCAAAAATTTTGTACTAACTCCTTAACAACATCAATTAGCTTCCTATCTGAACGAGGCAACCTACCAACAAAAGCCCAACAATTGTTTCCACCCGAAGTGTCAAGATTTTCTCTTATAACAGAGTACTTTTTAATAGTTTTTCTATTTAATTTGAGTATGTGAGAAGTGTGTGATAGAAGGAGATGTTGCCTTGTGGACTTGCTTACAACTAATTCCGCTAAAACACAACGAGCCGTACAAATATCTTTTGTACGAGATGTCTTCCCAATTGCATTAAATGCAGATTGGAGATTTCTAACAATATGATTGCTAGCCTCTGAATTTTTAACCATCTTTATGCCCAAAATTCTCCTAACAACAGCTAAATGTGACTTTAACAAACATAGCAATAATTGACATTTACCTGCATCACCTTTGGATAAAAAATATTCTTTGGCAATTTTGTTGCATTGCCATTCGATAGTGCATTTTGGCAACTTTCCTTCAAGCCTCGACGTAGCACTTTCATCCACATGAATACATCTAGGAGTTCTTCTTCTTGCACTAGACAGTCGAGGTAGAGGGTGGACATGAGACATGAATACAAGAGCTTGTTTTTTGTGGTGCTTCGTTCACATATTGGGCCATAATGGGAGTGTGGTCGACATGGTTGTGGTCTTCTTGGGGAGATTGCAAATTAAGCACTACTTGTATGTCCATATATAAACGTGCAGCATCTCCCAATATTCCTTTGTCGTGAGGAACTTCAGCATGACTCGTTGATGGATTATTGGTTGGAGATTGTGTTGATGTTGGAATTTGATTTGGGTCCATTAGACGCGACTGCTTTACCTGTGGTTCTGAACAAGAGGTCGTCGTGTCAACAACTGTGTTAGGATCAGTGGCAGGATCCGGGGCAATGATAGGACCACATCTCAATCTTTCCATTCCCAACCTGGCCTTTTCTCTTAAGTCATTGACCTTTTCAATGGGAAGATTCCTTCTATATTTTTTTTTGTGTTGCGTGAGTTTCCCATCTCCAAAAGTCTCTTTAACACAACTATCAGGTCTACCCCTGCAAAAGAAACAACAAATAAGATATTAGTGCCATTATACAATGAACTTGACACATTCCAACATAACTTATCACTTTACAAATTAACACATACAACTACAGACTATGTTGGTTTATTTGTGTTCGAATAAACATCATTATCCCTTACAATTCCAATCAATATAGATGATGGTTGGTCAAGTGTAGAGTGGAGAAACTAGTGTCTTGCCTAGCCATGAATTCATAAAAATTATGGTAGTAACACCCTACCCTAGAGATGGCTAGAGATGCCTTGGGAATAGTTTGATAGTTTTTCTACATCAAATAAGGTAAAGAGAATAAGTTTACTAATTACACAATGAGGAGGTTGCAAATTCTCCAACGAATTCTTATTAGTTTATATCATATTTTTCACCTTAATTAGTTGCATTTTTTGCTCTCCCTTAATGTCATCAATTCTAAATTTTGCACCTAGTTTGATTGCTTTGTCTTCATAGTGGAATGGTATATCCTTACATTTGAGGCAATGTCCTTTACCATCATAAATTACTAGGTTATATAACACCTTAAGGATTTGAAGAAACAACAACAAACTATTTCATTATCTATAAACCTTGAGATGATAGAATGTGATTTTGAGTTTAAAATACCCATGGTTGAATTCAACAATGCATCACAATAGAATGAATGTATACTTTGTATTGTGCAAAACCTTAAGGAGGATGCAAAGGTTTCTAACAAGGATCATGGTCTTGGGAAGGGTTATTAGGGGGAACATAATTTGACCTTTCAACGTGCAATATCTAGGGTATGGAGGTGTTGTAAAGTGGGGAACTAGGGACTATACCAACAATGATCATGTTGGATAGAGCATGAAGTGGGAAAGTCTTGGTTTTTGGAAAAAAAATCATTATTACAGGTGAGGGGATATTGTAAGGATGGTAGATATGGATGAATATTATCATATTTGGATTCATAAAGAAATGAAAGGTGCATATACTTACCACTAGTACAAAATGAGAGATAAGTGACTAGGCGACTAAAAAATTTAGTCACCACTATTTTTTCAAGGGATAATCGACTAAAATTGAGCAATTTTAAATAAGCCAACTAAAAACGACTAAGATAAATGACTAATTTAGTCACGGGATAAAATATGTGACTAGATAACAAGTTACTAAAATAAAAATGACTAACATAAATGACTAATTTAGTCACGAGAATATAAATATGACTAGCTAATAATGATTAATGTGAATTAGTCATTTATGTTAGTCATTTTTAGTTGTGTCACACTGACAATGGAAAATTACAATTTTGATAATGAATTTGTACAATATTTTACTAAATTTTAACAATGTAGATGGATTTAGATATCTTACTATGGGGGTCATGGTCCATGTGTGTGGTCCCAAACCACTATGTTGGCATCCATAGGGGATATTTGGCCTGGAAGAGGGATGTGGTGCTCATTTTGAAGTGTAGAACACTAGATATGGTTTCTAACACCACAGGAAAATGATCTAAAATTCTAGTATGCTCAACCCATGTCTTGTAATTGACATTGTCCAAGAATTCTAGCAATTGACTTGGCACTTTCATATTTATTAAGGGGATTTACCCAAACCGGCATGGCCTTGATGAATTCACTATGAGCGTGGCCTTGAAGAATTCACAATAAGCACCTTCTCAATAAACTATGTTAACCACATGAAGAATATGAATGCAACCAATCCTCTTTTAAATACATATGTTTGCATTGTAGAACATTGATGCAAGCCAACACAGTACCTTCTTAGCCTATTTTTTTATTCATTGTTGATAAAATACATACAGTCCTTCATGTGCTAAAAATAAGATCAAAAAGCATATAGCTCCTTCTTAGCCTATTTATCAACACAAGAGTTCAATAATTGTGATAAATAAGAAAATTTGGTTAATAACCAACTGCTCATCGATGCTTCAATGTCCCTTACAACATTTCCTTTTATTGAGCACTGATAATTATACACAATTTTGAAATTTCCATTTGATGGGTGGAGGGGATGTGAACTTCTAGGCCTGGTCATGGCATTTCATAATTCCTCATACGAATCCAACACCCATAGTTAATCATGTTTCGAAGTACTTTTAGACTTAGGCTCCCAAGAAAAAATGGTTCTTATATTTTGTGATACAAGGACCTCCTTGAAGGCATTATGCCCTAATGTGAAAAGTCTACGTTTTAGAACTTGAAGTAGTCATGTTTTACAACTTGGATCTAACATTATCATGGTGGTGTGGCAACATGTGAGATTACCACACGATCCTTACGTAATTCTCCCTTGTTCCTTGATCCATGTGAACCCTTGCCTTTCATCGTTCACCAAACGTGATGTATGATTTGCTTTGATTTGATATTTATATCCATGGGATTTCTTAGAACCACACAAAACATAAATTTCCATTAGTAGAATTTGACAAATAAATGACTATGTGACTAAAAACGTTAGTCACAAGAGAAAATATGTAACTCAACTAAAAATTACTTTAAAAATGACTAATAAATAGTAACTACCCTAGTTTTATTTTTTAATAAAAGGAGAGGGAAATAGTTACCACCTGTATTTTAACAAAACTTTGATTTAATTAAAAAAATTAAAAGAACATCTCAGTTAGTAGGAAAGAGGGAAAATAAATTATTTCCAAGGGCATAGGGAGAAGACCATTTCTCATATGCAAATTTTCCACTGTCATAGATTTTTGCTGCTAATGAGAACTCTCAAACAAGTTCAAATGGAACCATCACAAGGAAGACCCTAGAACTAATATGTTGGGGATTTCATTTGTTCCTCAAAGACAAACATGGTGGGAGATCCTGTGGTGCTTATTTTTGTGCAGATTCAAAGGATTGTGGTTTATGGCGGAGGCATTTCAAAGGGGATCTACTCCCTCTATTATGTAGCTCCATAGGCTTCATGTTGATGCCCTGGAGATCGCAGCATCAATCAGAAAGGGATTCTCCCCGGTAGACTATCCCAATTACATTATCCACCATTTGGTGTAGGGAATCCATTCGGTTAGCGGTTCTGGCAACCGTTGGGTTTAGAGTTTGGCTCCAATTATACCGGTTATGGCCCGATCCACCATTCTTTTGATTTTATGTTTTAGAATGATATGCAAGTGCCTAGCCTAACTTAATCTAAATGCAGAACTGGAAAATAAATCTGTGTCTAAAACTGAAATAAACCTAAACTATCCCTGCAAGGAGCAAATTGTGAGTATGAGTAATGTACTGGAAGAGTTGTCTAAAATTCAACAGCCAGCCATTAAATCTTAAAGATAGATCCACAGCAGGAGCAGGAGATATTAGAAGATAGCTTCTAATACAGATATAAAATATTCCATTACTCATGAAAGAGAGAATTCATTTGCACAGAGAGAAGTAAGATCATTCAATACAAAGAAATAATTCAAGACAGTAAAGAAATATCTCACAGTAAAGTATAGAAGTCACAGGAATAATCCAACATGCATCCAATCTTCATTTCCATGCAAAAGACGTCCTCTCCAGGCTCTTATTAGGTAGATTTTATTTTCTTGAAACAAGTGCAAGATAGCTTGTACAAGTCCAGAAAAATAATTCCCTGCCCCAAAAAGTCCCTTAACACTGTTTCCTAAACTTCTATTTATAATATTACAAAATGCCCTTTGGGCTGCCACCTGGCTCTTTACAATTGTCTCCTACAGACTTTTCCCTTTTAATAAACAACAATTGTGACCCTTTAAAAAAGATAGAAAATTCCCCAAAAAAGAAAAGGACAGCTGTCCAATGGCTCTACACTTTAGACATATGAAGGCCAACAAAATAGGAATCAGCGCTTTAGGATCAGCGTGTTCACTCTTGGGAAGGTGCTCCAGCTGGGAGAGAAGCACTCGGGCTAGCTATTATTGCTGCTGCTGCTGGGAGAGAAGCACTTGGGCTGGCTGTTACTATCGCTGCTGCTGGGAGAGAAGCACTCGGGCTGGCTGTTACTTCTACTGCTGCTGCTGCTTTCTTTTCTCTTCTGCAATGTAACTGAACCAGACACCAGTGTCTCTGATAACTACATTTGCCGCGGAAGGGAGCAATATTTTCTGGGAAGTCACATCTTTACCAAGCTCTACTCCAATACCCTGAATTTCCACAACTGCTGCTTGGTGGATTTCTTTAAGCAAATGGTTGTGTATTAATGACATCCCAATATAATGATGGAGATCATCAATGGCTAAGACATCGATCTTCTGTACATATTCTGTTTGGATATCCAGTTCCTCCTTCAAGTTAGATAAACATTGCTATTTGTTGGGGAACTCATCAAGGGATTGAGGGAAACTCAACTTGCACTTATCATGCACTTCATGGATTTTTTTATAAAGACTATTACTTTTATCCATTTTCCCTTGGATCTTAGCCATTAGCTTAAGGCTAGAGTTCCTGCAAAATTCCAAAAGGGCTATGTCTTCATTAAAACCATCTTCATATTTGAATGGAAGATGCTTGGGGAAATCAACCTTTCCTTCTCTCCATTCTATCTGGCTTAGGATGTTTTCCTTAACCCGAGTATATTTACCCTTAAGCCTATTGGCCTCTGCATTAACTTCTTTTAATCTAACGACCATGGCTTTGAGCTTGCACACTTCCTCAGAAATTAGCTCTTAAGTGTAATGAACTTGTTTTAGGATGCTACAGGATAGCTCATGGAAAGGAGACATATCTACCACTCTGCTCTCTGCCTGCTCATATTGCTCAACCATTACCTGCTTATCTGCTTCTAGATGGGACACTCTAGCTTCTGCGTCATTCTTTTCTGCTTCTAAAACCATCATCTGGACCGCCAGGTGCTCCTTTTCTTCTTCTAAAATGTTATACTTGTCTGACAATTCCTTATGCTCAACAAACAGGCGATTATACCTATTCACTACAAGATCCATGTAAGCCTCCTCATTAGCCACCATATGTTGTAACATACGAGCTCTCCTCTTTGTCAACTCAACTTCTCTAACTATATCGGTCTCATTGTCCTGCATTGCTTTTGCTGCTTCTACAGCGGTGGATGCCATAGCTAAGGGAGCCTTATTTGTATTTTGCATTACTGTGGTCTCCCGCCAGGTAACAATATCTCCTTGGAAGAGTCTCTTTATCCTCTCTTTCGATTTTAGGACCACTGCCTTCCTTTTCTTATCATACACAAATTCATCCCATCGAGACACCGTATGCTCTTCTGATGGAGTGTAAGGGACGATTGGGAGATCTATTATATTTATTTCTACTTCTGCGGGTGGGGTCTGGACTACTTGAGCTGAATCTGTTCCCACATTTTGGGTACCAGAGACACTTGCTTGCGCTGTGTCTGCCTCCACATTTTCGGTGCCGGAGACACCTACTTGAGATATGTCTATCTCCATATCCTGAGTGCCGGAGCCACCTGCCTGGGCATCTTCAACTATCTTGAGTTCTTCTTCCATCTTTTTCCCCACTTCAGCTTGTTGCCTTCTCTCTTCTTCTTCAGTTTGCCGCTGATTTTCATTTTATTCCATCTGCTTTGAATCTTCAGCTTCTCTCTCTAGCCTTTGATTTTCTGCTTCTTGCTCCAATCTTTCATTTTCTGCTTCTTGCTACAATCTTGCCACTTCAGCTTCTTGCCGTAATCTTGCAACTTCAGCCTCTTGCTGCAACCTTGCTTCCTCTTTTAACCTTTTCTCTTCTTGGGCTCGGGCATCAGCTGCTTCTCTCTCTTTCTGTAGGTTGGCTTCTCGGGCTGAGGTAGAGCTAGAGCTTGCTCCACTGCTATGGTGACAAATATCCAGCTCAGTCATGTTGCTGATGCATCTGAATGCCTCTTCCTCGGCATCATAATAATGGGCGTATTCAAAATGAGCATAAATTTCTTTGCAGTGCTCGACAACTTTCCCCCGCCTATCATTTCTGTGGAAAATTACTTCGCCGAAGTGGAAGGCTTTCAGTTCTTGAACAAATTCCTCAGCTGATGCAACCCCTGAGAACTTGTAGGCTCCTCTGTAGAAGGGTAAAGGAGGGAAAGAAGCCTTATGTTGCTTGTTAAGCACTGCTCCGATTCCATCAAGGAAAATTTGTCTCACTGCTTCCTTAAGGACTACATAGTCAGTAGCATACTTTGGCAAAATGTAAGGTGCTGGTCCCTCCAAACATACTGATGTAGGTGCCCTGCTCTGAGAAATAAAAATATCCCTAGTTTTCCAGGATTTCCATGGTATTTTTTGACAGACAGTTGGGCTCTTCCTTGAATATCTGCTCATATAGAGGCATGATGAACTCCTCGCAGATGGGTTCATAGCTAGCTCTGTAATTTTGAGCCCACGTTATCTTGTAAGCAGTATAGACTGGGGTGTTGGCTTTATCCCATGTGCAACCTAAGCTGCGAAAAGATAGCTTGGCCAAAACACAGTCAATGAGATAGGAAGACATGTAAAATTCTGACTTTTTTAAGGCCAGACCTTCTCTTGCAGCAGCCACTGTGGATGCCAAACTGTTTGAAAGAATAGTAGCCCAGTAAAAAACAGTCCCTTTGAATGCTACGAAGTGTATGATGGGAGCCCACTGTATCCTGTATATAGTGCCATCGGGCATGCCAAAAATTCTGCATAGCACTAGGGCGATTAACCTAAAAGGAGGTCTTAGGTTCTGAACATCGTATTCATCATTACCTCTCTTTCTTAAGTGCTTTCCTGCGACCAATAATTTTTTGGCCATCTCAATATTGTTCATCTGGCCCAACCATTCATCACTCAGAGCTTGTTGGGGACGTGAGAATTTATAGGCTGCAGCAATATATGCTGGGTGGAATGAGGCGATGGCCTCTCCCCTGCTGTCATGTAATACTCTTGTCTCCACGTTAGCATGTTCCAGTATCCACCCAATCACTTCAAAACATGGGAACAATTCAGGGCGGGTAGAATCCCTAGCTATGCCTGAAGTTTTGATGTTGCGATAGATCTGTTCTTCTTCCAATAATGCATCTAGGATATCCTGGTCCCTGATCATCCTGTAAATATCGCCCCAACAGACTTCGGGAGGAATGTCGATGGTACACTTAGTATCTTGGAACATAGTTTCAGTCCTAAGTGGTACTGGCTCTGGTTCCATCACTTTAGCTTTCTTTCTACCACCTTTTGGCATCCTGGCTTATCCCTGCTAGAAACCAAATACAAGTCATTAAAAAAAATGTGCAACCTGTTATGAGATTTTTAACAAAGGGAAGGACCAATTCAAAATGTTAATGAGAGAAATAGACAAATTATGAAGCTGGATGTTGTGGAAGCAAAATAAACCACTCCCAACAAGAAATATAGTTCTGAGACTTGATTATCTTAAGGAGACAAAGTTTGGAATGTTTTCGAAAGGATAAGCATACGATGTGTAAACAACCTGCTTCCCATCTAGCCCTAGGAGAGAGGGTATCCTTCATCGTTGCACTTCTAATGTTCAATGGCGGGTGAGCTTGGATTGAAACAATCTTATGACGAAACAAGGGACCGCTTTCCACATTTATCGAAAGGTGAGGGGTTCATCCCACCACTACTGTTATTAATAACATTTACGAGACGTTGTGTGGCCGACTCAAATTTTTGAATGAGGGTGACGACGCTTGGAATGTGGCCGGTGAAAAACTCGGGTGTTCACAGTTATCGATTTTAGCAGGTAGGAACGAGAACCCAAAGGGGCCTCGGCGGCCTTAAAAACAAAAATAATGACATATGCAACCAATGTCTATCGGCCACGTTATAGACGGGAAAAATACCAAGGGTGACTTGACGTGGAGATGAGGCAAAAATAGCGGTTAAAATCCTACATGGAAACGAGATAGTGGCTGAGTGAGGTGGACGCGGTCGTGGACGAGCTATGCTAGAGAAGTCCGGCTCGGTCTTCTCAAGCCGTTTGTTCGAACGAAAACTAACAATGTGATCACCCAAACCTCTACCGTCCTCTTTTAAAAAGGCTAGACACGTGCGGCATTAAACCGGTTGGTGGTGCCATTAAACGGGGTTTTAATTTTGTACGGCGCGGTCATTTCAAGCTATCTCGGCATTTGTGCATGATCGTCACTTGCGGGGCGGACTTACGAGTTTCACCCGCAATTGCGGAACGTTATGGCGAACTGCCTCGGCGTTTCGGAAGAGATTGGCGAATCCTTCCGAAATCCAACCTTTGGAAACTTGTCGCGAGCGGTTTCGCTAAGTCGTCCCGCAGTTTCGGGAGAATAATGGGTTTCTTTCCACGATTTTGATGGAGATATGTCAATTTCTTCTGCGATTGCGGAACAATTTCGCGAAGGTTTCCACCATTTCGGAAGGTTTTCCTGAATGGTTCCCGGGAAAAGAACTCAAACGCTTCCGCAGTTTCAGAAGGGAAACCTAAAAGGTTCCGCCATTTCGGAAGGTTTTCCTGAATGGTTCTCGGGACTTGAGTAAAAGTCTAAGTCTTTCCGTGGAGTTTCGGGAGAATAACGTGAACGCTTCCGCCGTTTCAGAAGGCTTTCGCAAATAGTTTCCGCAAATTCGAGAGGAAAGACACTAAGTCCTTCTGCGACTTCAGAAAGGATTGGCGAATGACTCTCGCAGTTTCAAGGGGCTTTCTTGAATTCTTCCGCCGTTTCGAGAGGGATTTCTGAAATGCTTCCGCAACTTGAATAAAAGTCTAAGTCTTTCCGCAGGGTTTTGGGAGAATAACATGAATGCTTTCGCCATTTCGGAAGGCTTTCGAAAATAGCTTCCGCCGTTTTGAGAGGCTTTCCCAAATAGCTTCCGCAGTTTCGAGAAATAATTTCTAAGTCTTTTCGCGGAGTTTCGGGAGGCTTATGTGAATGGCTCCCGCAGTTTCGGAAGGGAAACCTGAATGGTTCTGCAATTTCGAGAGGAAAACTTTCTGGGATTTCGGGAGAATAACTTGAATACTTTCGCAGTTTCGGGAGGCTTTCTCAAATGGTTCCGCAACTTCAGGAGAATTTCATGAATTTTATCCTTAGAAGAAAAACTTGAAATTTTCAAAGCAGGATCTTCGGTTGAAAACAAAGTAAAAAGGAGAATTAACCTCTTAAGACAGTCTTTCTAGAAAAAATAAAAGGAGGGGCCCCGATATGTACAAAAATTTTGGGGGGGATGTTGCTGCAACAACAATTGGCGAGTCGCTGGCGAACACAGATCTCTGAAAAATTTCTCTCCATGATCCAAAACCTTATTAAAAGACATCCATCTTATATGCAATATTCAGCTGAGCACTTGAATCTCGATGAAGGAAGAAGGCACTTTACCTGCTAGCCATTGGGAAAAGGGGAGCTTTGACAGAGACATCTTTAAAACTCTCAAAGGGCCAACGTATGGGATTTATTTTAGAAGATTCATCTTTCAGATGGCTACTACTGTCAGCCTCCACAGGATTTACAACACTTTCTCATGGACATTATTGCTCTTGTTCCTCATTCCCATGCTGCTTGCATCTTTTTGGATGTTTGTACTTTTGACAGCTTCGCTGTTTGAGCCTTCCAGAGATATTTTCTTTAGACATGATCTTTGATTTAGGCTCCTCAATCCATAATGTCCTTTTGTGTGAGTGAGAGATTTTATTGGTTTGATCAAGCCTCACGGACGGAGAGGAGCCTATTTTGAGCTGAGTCTCTTGGACAACCTTCTTGATCTTACATGTTTTTGCTTTTGTCTCAGCCATGCTTCAATTGAGGCGAGAATCTCTGGAAAACAGACCCTTGAATATAAGCCATTTTGGCTGTTAAATTTGCAGCATGGAGTCATTTCAATACCCTATGCCCTTGGGATGTGCTACTATCCATGGGTCCAACTTCAATAACCTTCTTGAGATGCTCTTAAGTGTGAGAGTGGGTGGAGCCCAAAGATAGTACTAAAGATGGTCATAGGTCTCTGCTATTTAAACAGGATTAGTGTGACTAGCAGAGTAGGCTTCCTTCCTTCTGAAAAAGTTCAGCGAGAGCACAATACATAGATAAACTTTCATTCGAGCATAGTTCCGGACCCATGGGTTGTGATATTTCTTTGAGAGACCTATCTTGATGAGAAACTCAACCGTGGGGCTTTCAGAAAACAAACTTGGTGCAAAGGTTCAAATGACAAGAAAAGAAACAAAATGGCTGAAAAATAATGAAAACAAAATGCTAAAGCAACGTAAAAGAAAAATTTATTTATGTACAAAAAGTCTCAGTCAGACTATGCAAAGTATTGTTTCAGGGCGAGGCCATTGAGAGGAAGGGTTACTTCTTCTCCCTCGAGGTCTGTCAACTTATAAGTGGATGGGCCTATCTTTGCCGAAATTTGGTAAGGGCCTATCCATAGATGTTGGAATTTCTTGTGCATCCCTTTACCTTCGTGATTATGATCCCATTTTAGGACTAAGTCCCCAAATTCAAAACTTCTTTTACTAGACTTCCTCTTATCGAACCATCTCTTGACTATGTCCTGGTGCTGATGGAATCGGTCTTTAGCTTTCTGTCGGGGTTCTTCAAGTTGAAGTAAGGTATTGATCCTAGATTGCAAGACTTGGCTACCAAAACCCCAAGAGGCTTGTGACAATTGTAAGGTTAGGAGCAATATATTGGGGGGAAGGATGGCTTCCTTGCCATAGACAAGAGTGAAAGGGGAAACCCCTAATGCATTCTTTGGAGTCACCCTGTCTGCCCATAAAGCGTTTGGGAGAGCTATATGCCAACTTCGCTGATTTTCTATCACAGTTTTCTTGAGAATTCGAATGAGGTTTTTGTTTGAAGATTCAGCTAATCCGTTCCCTTGAGGGTAATAATTGGCTGAATAATGCAGCTTAATTCCCCATTCATAAAGAAATTCATTTATCTGGAAAGACGAAAAATAGGGAGCATTATCAAAAACAAGGGAAATTGGAACCCCAAACCTGGTTATGATGTTCTCTTTCAAGAAGCTGATGACTGTATCTTCATTGATCTTGCGCAACGAGATAGCTTCCGTCCATCTGGTGAAG
Organism: Larix kaempferi; assembly: GCA_027924585.1. Lineage (NCBI taxonomy): Eukaryota > Viridiplantae > Streptophyta > Pinopsida > Pinales > Pinaceae > Larix > Larix kaempferi. The sequence goes on from BSBM01001261.1 coordinate 1,841,211, forward strand.
TAGTCGGTAGCCGTTAGAATGTATCGATGTTGCAATGAAGAATTTGGATTTATTTCTCCGATAACATCTATACCCCACTGCTCAAAAGGCTCAGAGATAATAACCGGTTGCAAGGGTCCTGCTGCCTTAGGTAATTTCCCGGCACTTCTTTGGCATACATCACAGTTTCATGCATATGTATGGGCATCTCAGAACAGAGTGGGCCAATAATATCCAGCTCTAAGTATCTTGTGTGTTGTTGTCTCCCCTGAATAATGTCCACCAGCGGGGCCATCGTGTAATTCTTTAACAACTTTACTTGCATCTTCCTTTTCTAGACATCTAAGGAAAACTCCATCATAATTCTTTCTAAAGAGTATCTCATCAATGATTTGATAAGGTGCCGATTTCAAACGGAGTTCCCTTCTTTGCTTAGAGTTCCAGTGCTCAAGTAGGTATCCTTGCTTTAAATAATGCACCAGATCTCTATACAATGACTGAGGAGTTGAGAAGATAGGACATACTTCAACTGAGTTTAGCTCAGCTTCATTATTCCAATGTTGCTCTTCATCAGTCGAGTTTCCTGCAAGTAATTTGCACAGGCCTTGCCCTTTGATGATCGTGGCTAGTTTAAATTCTAAATCATATTCTTGAAGAGCTGTGACCCAGTTCCCCCTCCTTTCTCCTAGTTCCTTTTGAACGAAAAGGGATCTAACAGCTGGGTGGGAAACTATAACTTTAGTTCTGTTCTTAGGAATATATGGCCTAAACTGCTTGACTGCTTTGAAGACAGCGTATGCATGCTTGTCCACCATGGGATAATTTAGCTGATCCCCCTGCAGACTAGTGCTCATAAACGAGATTGGGTATTCGTCTCCTAGCTCCACCTTTGGTGTGAGTACAGCTGCGAGGGAGTCATCCGAAGCAAAGGTATACAGGATAAAATCCTTATCAAAATCAGGGCTTCTTAAGGAAGGGGCCTTAGCTATAGCTGCCTTAATATCTCTAAATGCGTCCTTTTCCAAATCTGTCCACTTGAACTGTATGCTTTGTTTAACCATCTGTTGCAACGGTTTGACAATTTGTGCGAAATCTGGAACAAATCTTCGGATGAAATTGATAATACCCATAAAGGACTGCATAGATTTTTTTGTTCTAAGGCATTGGAATTTTATTGATAGCTTGTACTCTTTCTTGATCTATTGACTCTCCCCCTTTGGAAATGATATGACCCAAGAGTTTATCTTCCGGAACAGCAAACACACTCTTCTTGGGATTCAAAGAAATACCATATTTCCGACAGCGATAAAAAATATGCCTCAGATGGACAACATGATCTTCCCTTTTCTTTGAAAAGACTGTCACATCATCTAAGTATACAACAACACATTTCCCACCCAATCCTCGGAAGGCGATATCCATTGCTCGTTGGAATGTAGCTCCTGCGTTTATCAGACCAAATGGCATCCTTCTATATGCGAAAGTTCCCCACTTAATGCGGAAAGTAGTCTTAAGACGATCTTCTTCGGTTACTAACACCTGATTGTAGCCAGAGAAACCATCGAGAAGAAAAAATAGCTCAGATATTGACACCATTTGAAGGATTTGTTCCATTGAAGGGACGGGGTAGTTGTCTTTGTCCGAAGCTCTGTTTAAATTTCTAAATTCTACACATAGTCTTAGCTCCCCTGACTTTTTTCTTACGGGAACTAAGTTAGCAACCCACTCAGAATGCCTAACCTTGAAGATTATTTTGGCGTCCAGGAGTTTCTTTAATTCCTTTTGAATCAGGGGTTCCAAAGTAGGATGCATCCTTCTTAACTGCTGCTGAAATGGCTTGACATCCGCTTTCATCGGTATAACATGCTGAATAATGCGGACATCATCCGTTTTCAGATCCTCATAGGTCCATGCAAAAACATCCTTATATTGCTTAAACAGTTTGATGAACCTATCTCTTTCTCCTGGTGAACAACATTTGCCAAGATTGACAAATTTTGGTTCTGCCTCGATACCTAAATTAACTGACTCATGTTGCATCGATTAATTGTTAGTTTTGGTATTAGCTGGCTGTTTGAACTTATTTTGAAGGTCGAACAACATTTCGAGTGACCTTACCCCTTTGGGGATGAAATTTCCTTTATCTGCATCCTTCTTTAGCAAATCAGAATCGTGTTCTTCTTCATCTATCACAACTCCTTGGAAGTTGTCTTCGTTCGTTAGAAAACTGATAATCTGTTCGTTATCATCGAAAACTCTGAAGTTTGTGATGTTATCGGAAATAGAGGGCCTGAAAATTAATCCAATTGAGCATTTGTTATTAGATGCAACAATCTAGAAGCGGATGTTGCTAACAAATCAACTGCAGAATTTTGCAATCTAGGAATAGAGTTTATATTGAAAGCGTCAAAATGCATAGTTAAATCCCATACCTCATCCCGATAACCCTTCAAATGAGGTGAGAGACAATGAATGGTGTCCCTTACCTGTCTTACAACTATTTCTGAGTCACCAAAAACCTTCAAGTATTTAACATTTAAACCAATGGCCTTCTTTAATCCATGTACCAAAGCTTCATATTTAGCCGTGTTGTTAGTACAATCAAATTCTAATCTACAGGACAAAAAATACTTGTTTCTTCTTGGATCCATCAGAACACAACCAGCTCCGGATCCTTCTAGAGTTTTAGAACCGTCAAAGTATAATGTCCAAAAAATATCTTTTGATTAAGCTAAGTTAGTATCTCTATGATCTAATTTAGTGACTAAACTAACTATATTACAGTCAACATCATCAGTCCAAGAGAAATGAAGGAGATCGGACTGTTCATCTGATTCATGGCTGATGGTTTCAGACTGATAATTGCCCGGATCAATTTCTAAGAAATAATTCCCGAGAACCGAGGATGAGAAAGTTACAACCTCATTCTTTCCCTCAAGTTGAGTTACATTTTGCTTCATGTGTGGTTCTCTCAGGACTTTGATCTGATTCTGCCTGTTCTGATAAGGCAACCACAGATGAGACCAATCAGTTGCAAAGTAACCATTCATCTTGGTAGACCAATCCCTGCTTAAGATCAGACCATAGGCTTCAGGAATATCAACTACCATTATATCAATAAACTGACAGACTCTAGAGTCGGCTGATAATCTAATGAGAACATCTTTCATCTCCCCAATCACTTTGACTGCAGTCCTATCTAACTGGATAATTTGGGCCGGAGATGGCACAGGTTGCCTGTTAATTTTTCTACAAATTGACAGTGGCATGACGTTTGAAGATGCTCCAGAATCTACCAAACAATTGTGAGCATTATGATTGAAAATTTCAAAGGTCAATAGGAATGGCAATGTTTGAGATTTAGATTTCCCGCCGATACTAACCTCATTAATTTCGAGATCTTCTTGAGAGTCTGTTAATGGAGTGCTGGTCTGGGGTTGTAGAACATGCAGCAGCTTGTCTCATTGGTGAGGCAAACTGCACATGTCGAATATTGACACATTTGCTTTGACTTTCTTTATATCCTCAATAATGTCATATCCTATATCAGACTCGTTCCCAATTCGGGCTGGATGATCTGTTTTACTCATTGTGACCTTAGGTTGCTGCACTATGGTGTCAATGTTTGGATGTTTGGCCGCTGTTTGGTTAAATTTAGGCTGCGGTGGAATGATTTTTATATGCCTTCTAGGTAGTTCTTTTGAAACTTTAGGCTTGGGAGGAGCCGAGTTTGGCACAAGATCCGCAATAGGGCCTTTGCTGCGAGTAGCAACATTCACGGTAGAGAGAGAGCTTTCTATGGGATCTTCTTCTACTAATGCAATCATAGGTACCCAATCCCATAGCACCATAGTAGTGTCCGGGGTTGGTTCCTCTAATTCAGGGCTCGATTCCTCTAGAGGATCATCTTGGTCTGGAATCTGTGAATCCAGCATTTGGTTCATGACTAGACTCATAGAGTTAATCCATTGTGGGCAGCTCTTCTCTGAATGCAGTTCTTGATGAAAGGTGTAGAAGTTTTCCATCCCGATTTCATTGAGGTTTAAAATAGGGGAAGTATTCATGGGTGGATGAGGTTGATCTCCGTCTTCCCTTTTTTTGTAAAATGGCTTGAAAGGTTTCCTAGATGTACTAGCAGCCTTATCTTTCTCGAGATCTACAATTTTATTGGATAACTTCTGCATCATCTTAACTACATTCTCCATGTCTGTTGATGACTCTTCCTTACCTCTAGTGAGCAGCAAGGTTTTTTTACTGACTGTTGGTTTTGTTTCAGCCTCTAAGGCATGTTTAGCAATGCTATCCACCTCCTCTTCCACCTTTCTAGCTTCTTCGAAATTCTCTATCGGGGTGGTTTTCTTAGATCTTTTAACAAACATTGCTATGGGTCCTTTAAGAGCTATTGTGTAATATTCAACCAGAGATTCTTCTGCTGGTTTATTTGCTTCACTGAAATTATTTAAGAGTGTTGTGAACCTTTGGTTAAAGTCTTGAACCTTTTCTTTCTTTTCCATTCTCATGGATAGGAGTTCTTTCATAAGTGTAGCTACAGTCTTTTGGTTTTCATATTTCTTTAAGAAACAGTTTTCAAATTCATCCCAACTTGAGATCGAGCTAGGTTGTAAGCTAAAATACCAGGATGATACTTTTGGCTTGAATGTGTATGGAAAAAGCCTGCAGACTACATCTTCATGCTGCACGTCCAAAAGATTCAGAGTTAGATAAAAACTCTTGAGATGATCTTCGGCTAAAATGGCTTTTCCTGGGTCGAATTTAGGCAAGACCTTCTCTGGATTTTTTGGAAGATTGTGCAATGGCCCAGCTAGATTCAACGCTCCCCTTGCTCTCCAAGCAGGTACAACCCTGTTTCTATGTGGAGAATCCGGTGAGGAATTGTAAGGTGAGTTCAGTGGAGTGTTCTTTGGAGTAATAAGTTCTCCAAGACTTATTTGATCTGAAATATTTTCTGGGTTTTCAAGATCGACCTTATTCATATGTTCTACAATTTCTTCTAAAGTTAAATTCACAAGCTCTTCAAAACTTTGCACAAGAATCGAATCACGGGTGTACTGTCGCTCTTTTCTAGGGGAACTTTTCCTAGGAAGGAAATTTACGGCGTTTAAACTACCTAGATATCTAACATAAGATCGTGTGTGCCTCCTCAAATCTTGTATTTCTGTAAAAGGCACAGCATACAATGCTTCTTGAGGCTCAGGATCAGAGACAAGGATCTGAAATTCCTTCTTTAAACGTGTTTTTAGTAACATTTATGACAGTGGGAGATTTTCCTTTATCATCCATGCACTTTCAGGCCCTCCTTCTAGCGCCAAAAACTGTTGATGCCCCGGAAATCGCAGCATCAATCAGAAAGGGATTCTCCCCGGTAGACTATCCCAATTAGATTGTCCACCGTTTGGTGTAGGGAATTCATCCGGTTAACGGTTCCGACAACTGTTGGGTTTGGAGTTTGGCTCCAATTATACCGGTTATGGCGCGATCCACCGTTCTTTTGATTTTATGTTTTAGAATGATATGCAAGTGCCTAGCCTAACTTAATCTAAATGCAAAACTGGAAAACAAATCTGTGTCTAAAACTGAAATAAACCTAAACTATCCCTGCAAGGAGCAAATTGTGACTATGAGTAATGTGCTGGAAGAGTTGTCTAAAATTCAACAGACAGCCATTAAATCTTAAAGATAGATCCACAGCAAGAGCATGAGATATTAGAAGATAGCTTCTAATATAGATATAACATATTCCATTACTCATGAAAGAGAGAATTCATTTGCACAGAGAGATGTAAGATCATTCAATACAAAGAAATAATTCAAGACAGTAAAGAAAGATATCATAGTAAAGTATAGAAGTCACAGGAATAATCCAACATGCATCCAATCTTCATTTCCATGCAAAAGACGTCCTCTCCAGGCTCTTATTAGGTAGATTTTATTTTCTTGAAACAAGTGAAAGATAGCTCGTACAAGTCCAGGAAAATAATTCCCTGCCCCAAAAATTCCCTTAACACTGTTTCCTAAACTTCTATTTCTAATATTACAAAATTCCCTTTGGGCTGCCACCTAGCTCTTTAGACTTGTCTCCTACAAACTTTTCCCTTTTAATAAACAAAAATTGTGACCCTTTAAGAAAGACAGAAAATTCCCCAAAAAAGAAAAGGACAGTTGTCCATGGCTCTACGCTTTAGACATATGAAGGCCAACAAAATAGGAATCAACGCTTTAGGATCAGCGTGTTCACTCTTGGGAAGGCGCTCCAGCTAGGAGAGAAGCACTCGGGCTAGTTGTTACTGCTGCTGCTGCTGGGAGAGAAGCACTTGGGATGGCTGTTACTATTGCTGCTGCTGGGAGAGAAGCACTCGGGCTGGCTGTTACTTCTGCTGCTGCTTCTGCTTTCTTTTCCTCTTCTGCAATGTAATTGAACCAGACACCAGTGTCTCTGATAACTACATTTTCCGCGAAAGGGAGCAAGATTTTCTGGGAAGTCACATCTTTACCAAGCTCTACTCCAATACCCTGAATTTTCACAACTGCTGCTTGGTGGATTTCTTTAAGCAAATGGTTGTGTATTGATGACATCCCAATATAATGATGGAGATCATCAATGGCTAAGACATCGATCTTCTTTACATATTCTATTTGGATATCCAGTTCCTCCTTCAAGTTAGACAAACGTTGCTCTTTGCTGGGGAAGTCATCAAGGGATTGAGGGAAACTCAACTTGCACTTATCATGCACTTCATGGATTTTTTGATAAAGACTGTTACTTTTATCCATTGTCCCTTATATCTTAGCCATTAGCTTAAGGCTACAGTTCTTGCAAAATTCCAAAAGGGCTATGTCTTCATTAAAACCATCTACAGATTTGAATGGGAGATGCTTGGGGAAATCAACCTTTCCTTCTCTCTATTCTATCTGGCTCAAGATGTTTGCCTTAACCCAAGTATATTTACCCTTAAGCCTATTGGCCTCTGCATTAACTTATTTTAATCTAAACACCATGGCTTTGACCTTGCACACTTCCTCAGAAATTAGCTCTTGAGTGTCATGAATTTGTTTTAGGATGCTACAGGACAGCTCATGGAAAGGAGACATATCTACCGCTCTGCTCTCTGCCTGCTCATATTGCTAAACCAATACCTGCTTATCTGCTTCTAGATGGGACACTCTAGCTTCTGCGTCGTAAATTTCTGCTTCTAAAACCATCATCTGGATCGCCAGGTGCTCCTTTCCTTCTTCTAAAAGGTTATACTTGTTTGACAATTCCTTATGCTCAACAGACAAGCGATTATACCTATTCACTACAAGATCCCTGTAAGCCTGCTCATTAGCCACCGTATGTTGTAACATGCGAGCTCTCCTCTTTGTCAACTCAACTTCTCTAACTATATCAGCCACATTGTCCTGCGTTGCTTTTGCTGCTTCTACAGCGGCGGATGCCATAGCTAAGGGAGCCTTATTTGTATTTTGCATTACTCTGGTCTCCTTCCGGGTAACAATATCTTCTTGGAAGAGTCTCTTTATCCTCTCTTCCGATTTTAGGACCACTGCATTCCTTTTCTTATCATACACAAATTCATCCCATCGAGACACTGTATGCTCTTCTGATGGAGTGTAAGGGACGATTGGGAGATCTATTATATTTATTTCTACTTCTACGGGTGAGGTCTGGACTACTTGAGCTGAATCTGTTCCCACATTTTGGGTACCAGAGACACCTGCTTGCGCTGTGTCCACCTCCACATTTTGGGTGTTGGAGATACCTACTTGAGATATGTCTATCTCCATATCCTGAGTTCCGGAGCCACCTGCTTAGGCATCTTCAACTGTCTTGAGTTCCTCTTCCGTCTTTTTCCCCACTTCAGCTTGTTGCCTTCTCTCTTCTTCTTCAATTTGCCACTGATTTTCATTTTCTTCCATCTGCTTTGAATCTTCAACTTCTCTCTCTAGCCTTTGATTTTCTGCTTCTTGCTGCAATCTTTCATTTTCTGCTTCTTGCTGCAATCTTGCCACTTCAGCTTCTTACTGTAATCTTGCAACTTCAGCCTCTTGCTATAACCTTGCTTCCTCTTTTAACCTTTTCTCTTCTTGGGCTCAGGCATTAGCTGCTTCTCTCTCTTTTTGTAGGTTGGCTTTTCGGGCTGAGGTAGAGCTAGAGCTTGCTCCATTGCTATGGCGACAAATATGCAGCTCAGTCATGTTGCTGATGCCTCTAAATGCCTCTTCCTCGGCATCATAATAATGGGCGTATTCAAAATGAGCATAAATTTCTTTGCAGTGCTCGGCAACTTTCCCCCGCCTATCATTTCTGTGGAAAATTACTTCGCCGAAGTGGAAGGCTTTCAGTTCTTGAACAAATTCCTCAGCTGATGCAACCCCTGAGAACTTGTAGGCTCCTATGCAGAAGGGTAAAGGAGGGAAAGAAGCCTTATGTTGCTTGTTAAGCACTACTCCGATTCCATCAAGGAAAATTTGTCTCACTGCTTCCTTGAGGACTACATAGTCAGTAGCATACTTTGGAAAAATGTATGGTGCTTTGGTCCCTCCAAACATTCTGATGTAGGTGCCCTACTCTGAGAAATAAAAATCTCCATAGTTTTCCATGATTTCCATGGTATTTTTTGACAGACAGTTGGGCTCTTCCTTGAATATCTTCTCATATAGAGGCATGATGAACTCCTCAGAGATGAGTTTATAGCTAGCTCTGTAATTTTGAGCCCACATTATCTTGTAAGCAGTGTAGACCGAGGTGTTGGCTTTATCCCATGTGCAACCTAAGCTGGGAAAAGATAGCTTGGCCAAAACACAGTCAATGAGATAGGAAGACATGTAAAATTCTGACTTTTTTAAGGCCAGACCTTCTCTTGCAGCAGCCACTATGGATGCCAAACTGTCCGAAAGGATAGTAGCCCAGTCAAAAACAGTCCCTTTGAATGCTACGAAGTGTATGATGGGAGCCCACTGTATCTTGTATACAGTGCCATCGGGCATGCCGAAAATTCTTCATAGCATCAGGGCGATTAACCTAAAAGGAGGTCTTAGGTTCTGAACATCGTATTCATCATTACTTCTCTTTCTTAAGTGCTTTCCTGTGACCAATAATTTTTTGGCCATCTCAATATTGTTCCTCTGGCCCAACCATTCATCACTCAAAGCTTGTTGGGGACGTGAGAGTTTATAGGCTGCAGCAATATATGCTGGGTGGAATGAGGTGATGGCCTCTCCCCTGCTGTCATGTAATACTCTTGTCTCCGCATTAGCATGTTCCAGTATCCACCAAATCACTTCAGAACATGGGAACAATTCAAGGCGGGTAGAAGCCCTAGCTATGCCTGAAGTTCTGATGTTGCGGTAGATCTGTTCTTCTTCTAATAATGCTTCTGGGATATCCTGGTCCCTGATCATCCTGTAAATATCGCCCCAACGGACTTCAAGAGGAATGCTGGTGGTACACTTAGTATCTTGGAACATAGTTTCAGTCCTAAGTGGTACTGGCTCTGGTTCCATCCCTTTAGCTTTCTTTCTACCACCTTTTGGCATCCTAGCTTATCCCTGCTAGAAACCAAATACAAGTCATTATAAAAAATGTGCAACTTGTTATGAGATTTTTAACAAAGAGAAGGACCAATTCAAAATGTTAATGAGAGGAATAGACAAATTATGAAGATGCATGTTGGGGAAGCAAAAGAAACCACTCCAAACAAGAAATATAGTTTTGAGACTTGATTATCATAAGGAGACAAAGTTTGGAATGTTTCCGAAAGGATAAGCATACGACGTGGAAACAACCTGCTTCCCATCTAGCCCTAGGAGAGAGGGTATCCTTCATCGTTGCACTTCTAATGTTCAATGGCGGGTGAGCTTGGATTGAAACAATATTATGATGAAACAAGGGACCGCTTTCCACATTTATCAAAAGGTGAGGGTTTCAGCCGACCACTACTGTTATTAATAACATTTACAAGACGTTGTGTGGCCGTCTCAAATTTTTGAATGAGGGTGACGACGCTTGGAATGTGGCCGGTGAAAAACTCGGGTGTTCACTGTTATGGATTTTAGCTGGTAGGAACGAGAACCCAAAGGGGCCTCAACGGCCTTAAAAACAAAAATAACGACATATGCAACCAATGTCTATCGGCCACGTTATAGACGGGAAAAATCCCAAGGGTAACTTGACGTGGAGATGAGACAAAAATAATGGTTAAAATCTTACCTGGCAACGAGATAGTGGCTGAGTGAAGTGGACGCGGTCGTGGATGAGTTGAGCTGGAGCAGTCCGGCGCGGTCTTCTCAAGCCGTTTGTTCGAACGAAAACTAACAATGTGATCACCCAAACCTCCACCGTCCTCTTTTAAAAAGGCTAGACACGTGCGGCATTAAACCGGTTGGTGGTGCCATTAAACAAGGTTTTAATTTTGTATGGCGCGGTCATTTCAAGCTGTCTTGGAATTTGTGCATGATCGTCACTTGCGGGGCGGACTTACGAGTTTCACCCACAATTGCGGAATTTTATGGCAAACTGCCTCGGCATTTCGGAAGATATTGGCGAATCCTTCCGAAATCCAACCTTTGGAAACTTGTCATGAGCGGTTTCACTGAGTCGTCTCGCAGTTTTGGGAGAATAATGGGTTTCTTTCCGCAATTTTGATGGAGATACGTCAATTGCTTTTGCAATTGCGAAACAATTTCGCGAAGGTTTCCTCCGTTTCGGAAGGTTTTCCTGAATGGTTCCGGGGAAAAGAACTCAAACGCTTTCGCAATTTCGGAAGGGAAACCTAAAAGGTTTCGTCCTTTCGGAAGGTTTTCCTGAATGGTTCCTGGGACTTGAGTAAAAGTCTAAGTCTTTCCGCGGAGTTTCGGGAGAATAACGTGAATGCTTCCACCGTTTTGGAAGGCTTTCGCAAATAGCTTCTGCAACTTCGAGAGGAAAGACACTAAGTCCTTCTGCGACTTCGAAAAGGATTGGCGAATGACTCCCGCAGTTTCGAGAGGCTTTCCCAAATAGCTTCCGCAGTTTCGGGAGGCTTATGCAAATGGCTCCCGCAGTTTCGGAAGGGAAACCTGAATGGTTCCACAATTTCGAGAAGAAAACATTCCAGGATTTCAGGAGAATAACTTGAATACTTCCACATTTTCGGGAGGCTTTCTCAAATGGTTCCGCAACTTCAGGAGAATTTCATGAATTTTATCCTTAGAAGAAAAACTTGAAATTTTCAAAGCAGGATCTTCAGTTGAAAACAAAGTAAAAAGGAGAATTAACCACTTAAGGCAGTCTTTCTAGAAAAAATAAAAGGAGGGGCCCCGATATGTGCAAAAATTTTGGGGGGGATGTTGCTGCAACAATACTTCCACAACCAGGAATCTGCTCCATCCATATACAACAGGATTATACAAGCTCTCAAAGGGGATTCACTCCATCTATGTTTTGGGATTCCAGCATGCAAGTGGAGGCAAACCAATGCCGCAATTGTTTGATTTGTAGTGGAGAACCATAAGGAGTCTGTAGGTCGCTAACACTCCTAAATCAAACCTATATCCTTCCTTGCCCACACTATTGGGGAGGGTAGAATAGTTGGGAATAAACCCTTCTATTCAATATTCAAGCGCCTGACAACTTATTGGGGCTATCTATAGTCATTTTATCAAGAATCGAGTTAGGCCTCACTTTTACGCTGAGTTTGGATGCCTTCCCATCGGTTCAAATTTTAAGCAACTGCTAAAATTTGGATGCTCAGAATGGATTTTGCAGCTAAGACAAGCAAGAGGACCAAGTACCATCCATTATCTAGCTTCCATATCCAATAAACAATTGGGACCATACTCCTTAAGACAATATTCTTTAGCAAACACATACAACATTTCTTTTTGTTGGGAAGGTTTTATTTCGTTTCTCATGTAAAGAAGGGATACCAGCCATTGAGCACGCTCCTCTTGCTGGTGTGTCCATGCCATCCGATCAAGTTGCAAAAGTGGTGTGCCTAGTCCTCCGGCTCAACTATTTTTTAACAACAACATTTATTTTCAGGTAATCTAACCATCACATATATTCTTTTGTTGTTCATTCTTAAGCCAAAGTGGTAGAATTTTATGTATGAGGAATGGTCAACCCAGTCTTGAAAGTTCAACCCAGGAAGCCCCTAACTTTGCAAAGTCTTGTATTAACAACTTAATTCCTCTTACCCTTTCAATCTGATTCTCTAAATTCTTCAGCTAAATTTGAGCGTGTTCCCAATAAATCCCCACCCTAGCACGAAAAACTTCCCAGCATTTTACCCGATCCCCTTTTATTTCCCTTCCCCGTATATCAATCAACAAGGACCTTTGTAATTGTCTATGCAGGGTAAGCTACTCCATCACCAAGATAGTCATTCATTTAATTTGACATTCTTCCATTTCTTTTGTCTTTATGATAGTGGTTAATGTATACTTTGCGCTTAATGTATATTAAATATGGAGCATGAACAAATGCATAAATGAAACACACACATAACCCAAACGAAAGACCATGATCAAACTCCTGAGTTGAGTAACCAATATGTTGGTGTTATTTCAGACAACAAGTGCACCAAAAAACCTAGCCTATTTGGTTATGTAACTAGGTATATACAATAATGAAAACAAAACAGAATGTAGTCCAATAGGGACACATGTAAACACTATACTTAAGCCTAGCTTATGCATGGAAGAAAGATAAACATAAAAGTATTAACATCTAACAACCAAAAACAAGAAATAATAGTAACAATACCATATTTGTATTGATTACAAATAAGTCAAAGTGAGATTTACAATTCAACACCTAGTAAGATGGCTTCTGTTGTAGCTAGGCATGCTCTAAAGTCTCTCTTTGGGAGGGTCCTTTCTCTCCTTGTGTGCTCTAACTCCAATATCTAGTAGGAATTTGCACAAAACTCTCAATGATGGAGTGACAAGAACAATGGTTTCAATTCTCTTTGAATACATTTCAATAGCATAACCTTACTCTTTTGTGGTGTGTTTAAATGCAACCCCAAGATCTTTGTTTATAAGTGGATACTAAAACCTTTTTTTAAACCTAGTTTCCACATGAACTCTCTCAATGTATTAATACAAATTCATAAGTTTAATGGACATCACGTAAGACTAAATCAATATGATTAATATAATGGGGTCTAACAAGGTCCATATGTACCCACTATGCCACCCAAATACAGATGATTACATTAGTTGTTTTTGTGATTATGAAGGGTTATGCAAAAATTAATGGATTTTGTGTGTGCCAAATGTAGATAAAGAGGAATAAGCTATTTTATTTTATTTTTGGTTAAAGAGTTAGTAACCAACTTTACAAATCTCCTCATATTAAACTGTATAGCACCTTGCTACATTAAATTGACACCGTCAAAAATTGATATTTGAGGGAGATAAAAAGGCCAAAATTGGTGGAAAATCTCTCCCAGCTAAGTTAGATGCATAAAATCTTATCCAACCCTTGAGAAGGATGACCAACCAGTCAAGTGGAACATACTGGAGACCGAGGTGGCTCATAAATCTCTTCTACGACCTGTTGGTCCGGTAACCGGGGAAAACCATCATGACGCCCAAAGAAGTACCAAATGATCTTCTTATGATATTGAACCAGAGCAGGAGAAAGCCGATGACGAAGATGGAAAAATAATTCGAATGTTTTGGGACCTACATGTGGAAATGAAGTATTCCGTTAGGTGTTCGACCAGGCAACCCATTTATCATTTGAAGGTATGGGCCGAAATCCTTTTAAATTTGAATCGTTGTTCATAGAATTTGTCATTGTTTCAGTTGAGTGTATCCAACATTATGGTTTCTCTCCAGAACGAGGGCAGGCAGATGAGGAAATTGGTGGAGACCCCAACTGGGCACAATTTATAGGGTCCCAGATCCATAAAGGGTGAAGAAAAGGGAAAAGACGATAAACGATTTAGGGTTTCGGGATTCAATATCTATTATAAAAATTTGAATCTCTTGAAGATATTGAATTTTTAGGGCACGCTTCTCTTTATTTGTCTGTGGTAGCGAGATGAGTGATACGGGAACTGATCACCGTGTTAGGAGGCCGAGCATGTTTATTCTATGGCTTGCTCTTGCCCTTTATCTTGTTTCTATCTGCCGAGGAGATGTTCGGGACTTTGTTACTGAGTATTTCTTCAATATAATTGTATCTGGTGATGTGCCTTTATCTATTGAGGGTATTGCTACCCAAGATTTCTTCAAAAGAATTTCATATGGGGCTTCTGATACCTGCGTCGGGAAGAATTTCTATACATACAGTGACTTCATTACTGCGGCCAATTCATTCTCTGGCTTTGGTAGAAATGGCACCTCCAATGACAACAAGAGAGAAATCACTGCTTTCTTCGCCCACGTTGCTCACGAGACTAGCAGTGTGTATATACTTTGTGTTTATATAAACATATTCTTTACATGATCACTAAATCTATTTCATTTCAGATTTCTAGACATTCGAAATTGATTGTTTATCTATGTTGACAAATATAACCATTGATTGATAGGTCTGTGCTACATAGAAGAAGTAGACGCCACCAACGATTACTGTGATTCCAGCAGTACGCAATATCCCTGCGTAGCGGGAAAGTAATACTACGGGCATGGCCCCTTGCAATTCTCATGGTATGTATATGTATATATCTTTCTATTTGGCAAGCAAGCAATAAATTCAATTGAATGTTTGGTGGTCGACCATTTGCTTGCTTGTGTGATTGATCTCACTCTTTGCAGGAATTATAATTATGGTGCAGCTGGAGATTACCTGGGAATGGATTTGTTGAAGAACACTGATTTAGTGGCTCAAAATGACTCTACCTCATGGAAAAATGCACTCTGGTTTTGGAATGTGAATACTAATTGTCACACAGCTATGGCGTCCGGTTAGGGATTTCGGGGAACCATTAAAGCAATCAACGGAGGCGAATACAGAGGTGGAAACATCAACCAAATTAATGATCGCATCAATAATTACAACCGCTTCTGAATCAGCTTGGTGTAGAAGTAGGATATAACGTTGTCTGTTAATTAATAATTTAGGCAGCACCTCTTGATGATGGCCATCACAAGACATCTAAAAAATACTTCAAAGTGGTCAGCAATAACAAATATTTTCTCGTGCTCAGTAACTGTGATAGTTACCATTAATGGTAATAGAAAAGCAGAGCAGGGTTGGAGTCATGTGATATGTAGCAGACACAAAATTGTGCGACTTTTACAAATAATAGAATATATTTCGATTAGTGAGAGGCACAGATTTGGGTTTTGGGGGTTGAGTTCAATTTTATCAGAGAATCGATCCCTTAGCGTAGCTGCAAAGTGATTGTCCATCAGATTTGAACCCAAAAATTCTTAGCCTAGTTGCAAAGTGATTGTCGTCTTTTCCCTTTTATAAAAGATATTGAATCCTAAAACCCTAAAAATTCAATATCTTCAAGAGATTCAATATATTTCATAAAAAAATTTAGACTAACTACAAAGTGATTGTCCATCAGATTTGAATCCAAAAACTTCACTCAAGTGAAGCGTTGTAGCTCCTCTATTAATGTTCAGAACATATTGCATCATACAATCTTACATTGTCGGCCAAAGTAGAGGCATGCACATTGCCCCTCCCTATATGGGAAAATATGAGCGAGCATTATCTGCTTTGGCCCCAATTTAATGAGAATTGATATATTTTATATAAATTCCTATTCTAGCTACAAGCAGGAAACCTAAATCAGATTTGACCCAACAACTTTTCTCAGGTGAAGCAGTGTAGTTTCTCCATTAAAAATAGCCTGTCAGTGCCCCTTCCATAAGAAGGAATTAGTTGTGTTATCATTTACGTGTCTCCAAAGATAACCCCTTTTCAAAGGAGGGGAAAATGAACAAACTAAGATATTCTGCAGCTATTCAGTCCCAGAAATTCTTGGGCTACCTTGCATCCCCACAGAGGATGCATGATTGTTTATGCCATGAGAAAATACACAGATGACATATGTGTGTTGATGTATATGTAACTTCGGAATGTATTTCATCTATGTATTATTATACTCCTATAGAGATGTATTATTCCTCTATACGGAAGTGTCGTCATTTGTATTGACAAGTGTCGCAAGTGTCGTAACTTGCTAATGGGTTATTAGACCACCTATTGAGGGGTCGGCCCAGATTAATGTAACTTGGGGTTATTAGGATGAGTTAGACAAGTTGGCCCCATAGGTTTATTGGACAGGACAGAACAAGTATAAATAGAGATCGGGAGATCTCTATATGATCATCTCAGTATTGACTTCTACACTACTCATGTGGGGAGGAGGATCACTTGCTAGTAGAAGATCTATCTCTAGTACTTTGGTTGTATCATTACTCTTTCTATCTCTGAGGAAGTTGTGGGGTTTTTCACCTTTATGGTTTTCCCCAGTGAAACTCTTTGTGTCCATTGTCTTATGTGCTTGCTTGATATGCTTGACACATGCTTGATATGATTAATATGTTGTACATGTTATTCTCTCAGTAAAGATCCTAGTGTATGTTGAATTAATGCTCAAAATCTAACATGGTATTAGAGCTAACCTGAGAAGAAGACATTGTGCAGTGGTGGAAACTAGGGTTTCTTGTTTATTGGGTTTCTCTCCACAGATTTTGGAAAAGCAGTAAGGTAGATTGACTCTACTCATCAAGGAGAATCTATTTGTCCAATCAAAATTCAATTCTTAGCAGTTTCAGTTTTGGCCCTAAACATTAGGGTTTCCACAAAAATAAGAATTTATGAAATCTGAAGACATAGCTGGAAGCTCCTTCAAAAAATCGAATTTTAGAGCTTTGGATTGAGATTTTTGGTTGGGTAAATATCCGGGAAACTCAAACCCTAATTCAAGGTCCTCACCAGTGAATCCGGGAAATTGAAAAGCATTTCTGAAGGGTGAAATTTTGTAGATCTGAAATTATGAGTATACCAGGATGATCAACTCATCAAGGCACATCTTTCTATCCTTTCAGAAATTTGAAATTCACATTCTGAATTTTTAGGGTTTCTCTAACAAACCCTAATCCGGGACCAGATCCAGTTTTCAGCAAGACAAGTGGTAACACCTAAAACTTTTTTATTTCCATTTGAAGTACTCTTTAAGATGTCTCACCACACCAAGCTTGAGGATAATCTTGAAGGGGCTGATAAATTCTGAGCATGGAAGTATAGGATTGGGTTAATCCTGGAAGAAAATGAGTTGGACATTTATATAAAGGAAGTGGTCCCTATCCCAGAAGAACAAGAGGCTAAGGCTCTTCACAAGAAGAAATTGGTCAAGGCAAAGAGGATCATTACTGATTCTATCAAAGATCATATCATACCCCATGTGTCTTCCCTAAAGACACCAAAGGAGATGTTTGATTCCTTGACCAAGCTATTTGAAGGGAAGAACATAAATCAAAAGATGACCCTGAAGAATTAATTGAAGAATATCAAGATCCAGAATGCGAAGACTATGCAGTCTTATTTTTTCAAGGGTCTCCAAGATAAAAGAACAACTTGAAGTTGTGGGAGAAGGTATAGAAAATGGATAAGTGGTGATGACCACTCTTAATGGCCTTCCTAGGGCATGGGATTCCTTCATCCAAGGAATTTGTGCTAGGAAGAAGCTTATCACATTCAGTAGACTGTGGGAAGAATTATCACAGGAAGAAGCTCAGATTATAGCTTGAGAAGAGAAAATGGGGAATGAAGATCAAGCTCTCACAACAAACTCCAGAAAAGATAATATCAAAAGGGAGAACTCTCATCACAAGAAAAGTAAACACTATCACCATAGACAGAAGGAAAGCTCTGGAAGATCTATGAAACATCTTTCTCATATTCGGTGCTATACCTATGATGAAAGGGGACACATTTCCAAAAATTTTCCCAAGAACAAAAGAAAGAACAACAAGAAAAGACATCATGCTCATGCTGCTGAGGATGATGAACCTCCCAGGAAGAGGGATAGAGAAGATAGTGAATATTCTTCTAGTGATGAAGAATATGTTTTGATTTCTGCGCTCACTAGAACCATTACTCATGGAAGTAATGATTGGCTTAGAGATAGTGGGGCTTCTAAACACATGACAGGATTCAAGGAATCCTTTAGTAACATATCTGAACATGAATCACCCCATAAGGTGAAACTTGGGGATGACTACCAGTATCTAATAAAAGGGAGTGGTGAAGCCTCCTATAAACTAGACTCTGGAAAGTCTATGAAGATGAAAGATGTACTATATGTTCCAGGTCTCAAGAAGAATCTACTCTCCATATCTAAATTGGATGCAAAAGGCATGAGGGTTGCATTTGTAGATGGCCAAGTCCTAATGTGGCCAAAGGGTAAGACTATAGATGATGCAGTGGTGATTGGAGAGCAAGAGGGAGGATTATACAAATTGAAGGGCCAACCAGAAAAAGCCATGGTCCGTGATTCAGTAGAGCCAAGTGAACTTTGGCATAGAAGGCTTGCACACATGCACTATAGGGCATTACCAATTGCAAGCAAAGCATTGGAAGGTCTTCCTGAAATCCAGACAAAGCATGAAGGCATTTGCAAAGATTGTGCAAAGGGAAAGAACACAAACAAGGCATTTCCAAGTAGTAAAAGCAAGGCATAAGGAATTTTGAAAATTATCCACTCCGATGTATGCAGTCCGGTGTCATCTAGTTATTTGAGTGGGTATGTGCACTATGGTTCTTTCATTGATAATTTCTCTAGGAAGACTTGGACTTATTTCTTGAAGAACAAAGATGAAGTATTCAGCAAGTTCAAGGAATTCAAAGCCTTGATAGAAAACCACACTTAAAAGAAGATCAAGACCTCTAGATCCGATAATGGTGGAGAATTCACTTCAGAAGACTTCAAGAAGTTATGTAGTAATTCAGGGATTAAGAGGGAGTTGACCACTCCTTACAATCCACAACATAAAGGAGTAGAAGAAGCTACTTCAAAGTTGGACTCCAGCAGCTCCTGCAAGGAAGCAAAGATTCAGAGGGAGTCCACCCAACAAACAAACAAAGATAAGTATTTGAATTGCCATTTCTTGTATATTCTGATTGTTTAAATAATGTTGTTCAATGATGTATATACTTATGTTCCTAGACTTAGGTTGTATATTATGCATATTAGAATAATTGCATTAATGAACAATATACTACTAATATGCATGTGATGGGTAAGTGGCCTATGGCACTATACAACATTCCATTGCTACTTATCTAGAATGAAACGTCTTTGCTGACATGTTGGGAGTTGTGCACACTCTTAGCAATGTTCTGGTAGAGATGGAAGGCATCTAGAAAGTTACGGAATATGGATAAATGTTGTATTGAAGAATTGGCTAAAATAATTGCATGGATGTGTGACATATTCCTTTATGTGTAAGAATTTGTTCTGAAAACTTAAGATGTTTCTAATCATGCAATTTAACTTGTCTTGTAGGAAATATCGTATACCATCACCTACAAAAGAAGGACTACAACATTTGTTCCAGCAACAAAGTTATCTATTGAAGATATTGTTATCAGACAATCCACTCAAGCGGACACGAGCCGGATCTCCCTAGCTCAAAGTGAGTCTAGAACAAATAGAACAAACTACCAATGCATTTCCTAGATCTACTTAAGGATCAAGTACTAGATGTCTTACCTTTTCACTACGCAATCCTTTCTCCTTAATGCTGCTCCGCGTCTCACGGTTGTCAGATCCAAGCTGCAAGACTTGTCAAGACAAGAAACAAGAGAAACCAGTAAAAGACATCTATACAATAAGCGATCTAAGTAAACAGTTAAGCAGGTAAACTACTCAATATCATTACACACATGAACAATATTGGTGGAAAGCATTTGTATTACTTCAAATAGAGGAATACATGATAGAGATATAGAACCACAACCAAGGCTTAATGCTGTAGCCCTTCTCCGACAAAGCCAATTTCCATATCCTTCCAAGGAAGTATGAGTTCTCCAATAGGTGAGTGGAGATGTTCTAAGAGAGATTTCACCAGCATGTAGATACCATAGTCTTCCTACCTTTGGGATGGGAGTGAGCTTCACTTATATAGGACTAAATGGATAGGATATGGATAGGATAGGTTGAGAGATGGTAGGAGAGGCTTAAGGTATCTCTCCAAAGGTCTAGGAACCGAGTTCCAGCTCTTCCAAGAGGTCAGGGATAGGGTCCCAAGTCAGCAAGCTTCAAGATGGACCTCGAAGAAGCTATTTTTGCCACTTAACTGACTTCCTCACACCCTGCAATGGAGCAAGATGCGACATCGCATATTGCTAGTGTGCAACCTGCGACGACCCTTCAAAACCTAGCACAATTGGGTACAAATCCTCCCAGGGTGAGTACTTAGTCCAGGTATCTTCAGGGGTGTACACATTGAATCTTATGATGAGTATATTTTGGGTGTAACAGATATTGATGTTCCCAGGATCCGGGATGAAGTAATGGAAGAATGCCATGATCTGTTGATCATGAAGAATGATGCTTGGGATGTAGTCCCAAGACCTGAAGGGAAGTCTGTTGTGACTTCCAAGTGGATCTATAAGTTCAAGCACGCTGCAGATGGCAGCATAGAAAAATATAAAGCAAGGTTTGTAGCTCGTGGCTTCTCCTAGAAAGAAGGAATTGATTATGAAGAGACTTTTGCTCCTGTAGCCAGATACACTTCCATTAGATCAGTACTTGCTCTGGCTGCAATGATGAAATGGAAGGTACACCAGATGGATGTCAAGATAGCTTTCTTGAATGGTGTAGTTGAAGAGGAAGTGTATGTGGAGCAGCAACTCGAGTTTGAGACACATGACTGAGAGACACATGTGTGCAAACTGAAGAAAGCCTTGTATGGTTTGAAACAAGCACCCAGGACCTGGTATGGCAAGATAGATGGATTCCTATCCAGTTTGGGATTTACCAAGAGTAAAGCAGATTCCAACCTTTACTACAAGGTTGAGGAAGGAAATCCAGTGATACTAATATTGTATGTGGATGACCTGTTTGTAACAGGTGAAGATAGATTGATTGCCGATACGAAGAGGAAGCTTGCTGCCGAGTTCAAGATGAAGAACTGGGGTATGATGCACTACTTTCTTGGTATGGAGGTGGGGCAGAGTGAAGACGGTATCTTCCTTGGACAAGGGAAGTATGCAGTAGAGATCCTGAAGAGGTTCGGGATGATGGACTGGAAGGCCATGGCCACACCTATGGCATCGAACCTGAAGCTTCTGTGTGATGCTTCTTTTGAGTCGGTTGATGCCATGATGTATCGTCAAATGATTGGGTCCTTGATTTACCTGACGAATACAAGGCCAGATATCTACTTTGCAGTGAACACCTTGAGCCAGTCCTTGAAAGATCCGAGACATGTTCACTTGATAGCAGCAAAGCATATTCTGAGGTACCTGAAGGGTACAGTTGACAATGGGCTCAAGTATGAGGCGAATAAAAAATTTAACCTGGAGGGTTATGTTAATTCAGATTGGGCAGGCAGTGCCATTGATCGTAAGATCACTTCGAGGTGTTGCTTAAGTATGGGATCCAGTATGATCTCTTAGTTTAGCAGGAAGCAGTCCTGTGTGGCACTGAGTATAGTTGAAGCAGAGTATGTTGCAGCTTGTTCGACCAGTTGTGAGGCAGTATGGCATAGGAAGCTACTGTCTGATTTGTTTGATCTCCAGCTGAGTGCTACTTGTATATATTGCGACAACCAGAGTTGTGTGAAGTTGTCGGAGAACCCAGTGTTCCATGACAAGTCGAAGCACATTGAGATCAAGTATCACTATATCAGGGATATAGTGCAGAGGAGCAGTTAAGCTCCTGTATGTTGCGACGGACGAGCAGATAGCCGATGTGTTGACCAAGCCACTTGCTAGAGTGAAGTTTGAATACTTTAGAGGGAGACTTGGTGTACTTCAGATCAAGATGCCTTCCAAGGGGAAGTGATGAGTCCGGAGACACAGATGCACATGAGCCATTCCAACATGGTTGAAGTGTGTCTTACCATGGTCGTTGATGTAAGTGTTGGGGCGATTCAAGCATGGTTGAGGTGTGTCTTCCCATGGTTGTGATATAAGTGCTGGGGCCATTCGAGCATGGTTGAGGTGTGTCTTCCCATGGCTACGATATAAGTGCTGGGCCATTCCTAGCATGGTTGAGGTGTGTCTTCCCATGGCTATGGATATAAGTGCGGTGCCATTCTCGCATGGTTGAGGTGTGTCTTCCCATGGCGTAGATATAAGGGCTGAGCCTTTAACGGATGGTTGAGGTGTGTCTTCCCATGTCGGTGAGTGTAAGTGTTATGTGATGTGCATCTGGGTTGTGCTCTGTGGACGATGATGATGATCTGAAGACAATGATGCGACAGTAGGGTACACAAGTTTTTGTAGAGGCATGTAATCAGTCCTGAGATGATCTTACAGGTTTTGCAGAGGAAGTGTAATCAGTCCTGGGAGATCTTGCAAGTTTTGTAGAGGTAGTGTAATCAGTCCTAAGGTGTACCTACTTGATGGTTTGCTCACAGAGATGATGAAGACCTACATGGAGGCTAGGCCTACATCCAGCATGAAAAAGGGTTGGCTCTGTAGATGTTGATGATATACATCCAGCATGAAAAAGGGCTGGCTCTGTAGATGATGAAGACCTGTAGGTGGCGGGTCTACATCCAGTATGAAAAAGGATTGGCTCTGTATAACTTCCTATGACGAGTAGATCGGAGATTGATTTAGATAGCAGCAGTGATGATGATTCGATGATGATGATTCAATGACGACGATCCAATGATGATGATCCAGAGAAGAAGACTTGTGCCTGTAGATCTGTGTCGAGAAATACCTTCCTAGTTAAGAGGGAGTGTTGATGTATATGTAACTTCAGAATGTATTTCATCTATGTATTATTATACTCCTATAGAGATGTATTATTCCTCTATACGAAAGTGTCTTCATTTGTATTAACAAGTGTTGCAAGTGTCGTAACTTGTTGATGGGTTATTAGACCACCTATTGAGGGGTCGGCTCGGATTAATGTAACCTAGGGTTATTAGGCTGAGTTAGACAAGTCAGCCCCATAGGTTTATTGGATAGGATAGGACAAGTATAAATAGAGATCGGGAGATCTCTATTTGATCATCTCAGTATTGACTTCTACACTACTCGGAAAGTGGCGCACATGTGAGGAGGAGGATCACCTGCTAGTAGAAGATCTGTCTCTAGTACTTTGGTTGTATCATTGCTCTTTCTATCTCTGAGGAAGTTGTGGGGTTTTTCACCTTTATGGTTTTCCCCAGTGAAACTCTTTGTGTCCATTGTCTTATGTGATTGCTTGATATGCTTGTCACATGCTTGATATGATTAATATGTTGTACACGTTATTCTCTCAGTAAAGATCCTAGAGTATGTTGAATTAATGCTCAAAATCTAACATTGTGAAGCATGTCCCTAACTATTAGACTATTATTAAAAACCAATCCTCCAAGAAATTTGGTGTTGATGGATGCATGAGCTTTCCAATACCCTGAAATATTTGGATCTGCATGGCTTCATAACCCTGGACTGTCCAGCTTCTATTGAGTCTATCTGCAAGAGATAAACTTGGGCGAGTACTGCAATAAAGCTATTTTTTGCTCCAGTTGAAGAAGGATTTTCATAGTACCAGTGGGAAAATCAAAACACCCTCCTGGTTCCTTCACAGCTTTTGACGAGGATAGGATGTCTACTCTCTACTTTTTCTTACTTATGATGTTGATGTTGAGAGAGGGCCTTGCACCTCTTAGGGTTTGTCTAGCTATTGCTCTTTTCTATCAATAATTGTCATTTATAGCTCTTGTACTTTGATATCATTTTAGCCGTGTGTGTTCTAGATGCCCCCACTGCTTTGTGGGATTGCTTATAATCTCTGGTCCTACTTTTCCATATTTGGACATGAATAAAGTTATCATATTCCTAATTGATAACTGCATTTGGATTTGGAATAACTTTACTTTTTAATTTGTTTTTTATTTTTTTTAAGCTTATAATAACATGGTAATCATTCATGGTTACCAGGGGAATATGTATAAATTCATTTATACTGATTTTGCATGTGCTTGTCATGAATTTTTCATAAGTATGTCTTGCATTCCAATTCTCCAGACAAAAACAATTATATATATTTTGATTGTGTCATGAAACTATGTTAAGCAGTTTTATTTTTTGACTTGAAAATTATGACGTGTACAATTGTCAATGCATGTTTTATTAGTTGTCGGTAGGGACTCTACAATTGAAACTCCTTTAGTAGATGAAAAGAAAGAAAGTCCAAGGCATGTTAAAGTGAATTATCTAGCTAAGGGTTCTAGTTTTCCTGAGTAAACTGATAAAAAGAAAAAGAAGTACTCGTTCAAAATGCAACAGGGAATTCATGAACATCGCTCTGCCACAAGTAGTGATACTCTCATGAATTATCTGGTGTAGGAAAATGGTCCTCAAATATTAGAAGCTGATATAAAAATGCCAGAAGGAGGATGTTTGACAGATGATGACATCAATAAGTATGTATTTAAAAAAAGAATTCACACTGGAGAAGCTAAGCTTGTTGAAACAAAAGAAGATATGAACCAGCTAAAGAAGAGCCCACAAAGAGGGAGAGGTTGTATTGTTGATGTATATGTAACTTCGGAATGTATTTCACATATATGTATATTGTATTCCTATAGAGATGGTATTATTCCTCTATACGGAAGTGTCGCCATTTATATTGTAAATGTCGCAACTTATACTTGATGGGTTATTAGACCACCTTGTTGGGGTTGGCCTTGTATAAGTCATGTGGGTCAAAGGGTTATTAGACCACCCTATTGGGGGTCGGCCCAGTCAGCATTATGTTATGTGGTTAATTTCGAGCCTATATGAGTTATGTAAAAGGCAAGTCAAGTCAAGTATAAATAGAGTGCGGGAGGCACTCTATTTGATCACTCACTTCTCACTCATGCACTCAAGGAGGAGTGGCGCACTTATGGAGGAGGAGGATCTTTTCTGCTAGGATATGTCTATCTCTTATGGTTGGGTTGTATCATTGCTCTATCTATCTCTGAGGAAGTTATTGGGATTTTTCACCTTTACGGTTTTCCCCAAGTAAATCTTTGTGTCTCTTGTGTGCTTGCATTATTGTCTCCATGATTGATATGCTGTAGATATGCTATACATGTTGTTCTCTCAGTTAAGATCCTAGATCAGATTGAAGTAAATTCTGAAAATTTAACATGGTATCAGAGCTAGCCTGAAAGAAGGCATGATATGGCATGTATGACACTTGTTGCACTTACGATGCTAGGTCTTGATATAGCAAAAACCATTCATCGTAGCACTTTCGATATAAATCTGTTTTGGAGACGTTTTCGGATCTGAAATATTTACAGGTCTAAGATTAAATCCCCATGTACCTTGTGTCCAAAGGAAAACCTCTAATTTGTTTTACTTTGGGATTTATGATCTGTACAATATAGGGTTTCTTCCTCTTCCAGATCTGAGTCAAAATCAGGTGACCTTGGGAAAAAGGTCATAAGTTGGGAAAGGAAGCTCCAAATGAAATTTCGTAAAAAGTGACAGGTAGTGCACAAACTGTACTATCTCAGGAAATGTTTTCAGAGGCGGAAGTTGAACCAATGACACGTGGCACTCCGTATAAGTTTGCTGTCCTGTATTATCCCATAAACATGTCACATTACGACACTTGGCATAACTCTCTCTCAGAGAGTCCAATTGAGGTCAGACCTATCAGGATGGAAATATAACAGGTCGAGATATCTCAAGAAAAGTTTTCAAAGGCTGAAGTTCAAACAGTGACACGTGGCATGCTGTACAAGTTTGCTCTCCTGTATTATCCCAAAACAGGTCACGTTGCGACATTTGGCATAACTCTCTCTCAGAGAATCCAATTGAGGTCAGACCTGTCAAGATGGAAAGATAACAGGTCAGGATATCTCAGGAAACATTTTTAGACCCTGTGGATTGAAAAGTTTGGAGTTACACCAGAAACAATCAGGTACATATTTCTGTCAAAACAGAATTATTTTTGAGTACCTTCATTCATGGCTTCCAGAATTTAGGGCTTTGGAGAAAGTTGCAATTTTTGTAATCGGAGACCACGGCTGAATGCTACTCATCAAAATAAAAATTTAGAGACCAATATTAGAATTTTTGGTTGGGCAAAAGGTCGGGCTTGATCAGACCCTAGTTCGGTACTTTGATCAGAAAAGTGGAAAATTAGGGCTTCTGTAAAAATGGGAATTTTTGAAATCTGTGACCACAGCTGGAAGCCCCTCAAAAAAATAGAAGCTTAGAGCTTGGATCAAACCTTTTGATTGGGCAGAAGAGTGGGCTTCATCAAACCCCAGTTTAGGGTCACGTCCAGTGAATTCGGAAGTTTCAAAGGCAAAATTGAGGAGTGAAACTTTGCAGTTTTCAAATTCTGAATATACCAGCTTGATCAACTCATCACATCGCATATTTCTATCGTTTTGGAAGTTTGAATTTTTGGGGTTTCTCTGACAAACCCATATCCATCTCCAGGTCCAGTTCTTGCAAATCAAGTGGATTGGGTTAATCCTAGAAGAAGATGGATTTGTCACTTGCATAAGTGAAGAAGTTCCTGTTTCAGAGGGAGACGAGGCTAAGGCCTTACATAAGAAGATTACAAGCGATCTCGACAGGTATGAATCATCGAGGTATGTTTTGAGAGTTGTTCATGATTAAGTTTATGGTATGTTTGTCTTCATGTTATTACGGTTAGTACAATCTTGATTTTAGACTTGTCATATCACCTTAATAAAATTATGAATGCACAATAGAAAATATTCATTGATTAAGGTGTTGACGCTTATGATTGTACTAATGCATTATGGTGTTGTATGAGGTTTATGTTGTCTACTAACATGAAAGGTACACCAAGAAAGACAAATCATGTTCTGGTTCAAGAACATATGATCATGATGACATGAGGACAAAGATTCATCCATTGTCATGGATCTCATAGAAGATCCATTTACGAGGTATGTATAACTTGGTTTTATCATGGTTAACCTATGAGATATACAGGTTACTAGCACAAGTCATTGAAGAAGAACAAGAAGACATCATGTGAGTATGTTAGACATAACTAGCTAGCATGCTAATCCAGGTATGTTTTTCCTATATCAAGATATAATCCTACCTTGTGTTAAGATCTTATACTATTGTGTTGTTGATAATGATTATTCATGAAGTCATAGGTTTGAATAGTCATGGTTGTATGCATATTGTAATTGATGATATGACTAACCAGAAGAATCATGAAGGTATAGGTTTGAGTAATCACGAATTTTATGCATATTATATCTCTTATCTTGATTGATGATTTAACTAACCAAAAGAGTCCTATGATCAAATAAGAATATGCATGAGTAAAAGAAGACTTCCCTAAAACCTTGAACACTAATGTTTATTATCTGTGTTTGAAATGATCCTGACTATACATGCTTGAGATTATTGTGATTATACTAATGAATGTTTGATTACGTATGAGACCTAGAGGATAACACAATGGTGATACTAACAAGCATGCATAGGGATCGAGAATGAATATAAGTTCAAGGACAAGTAATCCAGGAAGCAAAGATCAAGAGGAAGTACACTCCAGTGGTTTATGCAAGGATGCAGATATTTAGAGGGAGTTGACCATATCTCTACATTCCACATCAAAAGGTGTAGAAGAAGCTACTTCAGATTAGGACTCCAGTAGCTCCTGTAAGGAAGCGAAGACTCAAAGGGAGTCCACCCAATGAACAAACAAAGATAAGTATTTGAATTGTCATTTCTTAAATAATACTGTTCAATAATGTATATACTGATGTTCCTAGAATTAGGTTGTGTATTATGCATATTAGAATAGTCGCATTGATGAATAGTATACTACTAATATGCATGGGTAAGTAGCCTATGGCACTGTACAACATTCCATTGCTACTTATCTAGAATGAAACCTCTTTGCTGACATGTTGGGAGTTGTGCACACTCTTAACAATGTTCTGGTAGAGATTGGAAGGCATCTAGAAAGTTACGGGATATGGATAAATGTTGTATTGAAGCATTGGCTAAGACAATTGCATGACTGTATGACATATTTCTTTATGTGTAAGAATTTGTTCTGAAAACTATGAGATGTTTTCTAATCATGCAATATAACTTGTTATGTAGGAAAGATCGTATGCCATCACCTACAAAAGAAGAACTACAACATTTGTTCAGCAACAAAATTTTCTATTGAAGATATTGAAGTTCCCAGGATACGGGAAGAATGCCATGATCCGTCGATCATGAAGAACGATGTTTGGGATGTAGTCCCAAGAGCAGAAGGGAAGTTTGTTATGACTTCCATATGGATCTATCAAGATCAAGCATGCTGCAAATGGCAGCATAGAGAAATATAAAAGTGATGAAATAGAAGATACACCAGATGGATTTCAAGACAGCTTTCTTGAATGGTGTAGTTGAAGAAGAAGTGTATGTGGAGAAGCCACTTGGTTCTGAGACACAGGATAGGAAATCATATATGTGCAGAACTTGGTATGGTAGGATAGGTAGCTTTCTATCCAGTTTGGTCTTTACCAAGAGTAAAGCGGATTCCAACCTTTACTACAAGGTTGAGGAAGGCAATCCAGTGATACTACTTTTGTATGCGGATAACCTGTTTTTTACAGGTGAAGATAGATTGATTGCCAACACACAGCGGAAGCTTGCTGCAGAGTTCAAGTTGAAGAAATAGGGGATGATGCACTATTTGTTTTTGGAATGGAGGTGTGGTAGAGTGCAGATGGAATCTTCCTTGGACAAGGGAAGTATGCAATAGAGATCCTGAAGAGGTTTGGGATGATGGATTGCAAGGCCATGGCCACACCTATGGCATCGAATATGAAGCTTCTTTGTGATGGTTCATCTGAGCCGATTGATGTCTCTATGCATTGTCAGATGATTGGGTCCTTGATGTACCTGATGAACACGAGACCAGACATTTGCTTTGCTGTGAACACATTGAGTCAGTTCCTGAAAGATTCGAGGAGTGTTCACCTGGTTGCTGTAAAGCATGTTCTGAGGTACCTGAAGGGTAGAGTGGATTATGGGATCAAGTATGAGGCGAATCAAAACCTGCAGGGTTATGTTGATTCAGATTGGGCTGACAGTGCTGCAGATAGGAAGAGCACATCTGGGTGCTGCTTCAGTATGGGATCATGTGTGATCTCTTGGTTTAGCAGGAAGCAGTCCTGCGTAGCATTGAGTACAGCTGAGGCTGAGTATGTTGTAGCCTGTTCAGCTAGTTGTGAGGTAGTATGGATGTGGAAGCTACTGTCTGAGTTATTTGATCTCCCGCTGGATGCTACTTGTATCTTCTGTGATAACCAGAGTTGTGTGAAGCTGTCTGAGAACCCAGTGTTTCATGACAGGTCGAAACACATAGAGATCAAATATCACTATATCAGGGATATGGTGCAGAGAAGAGCTGTGAAGCTCCTGTACATTGCGATGGACGAGCAGATTGCAGATGTCCTGACGAAGCCACTAGCCAGGGTGAAGTTCGAGTACTTCAGGGAGAGGCTTGGTGTTCTTCAGATTGATGACACTTCGAGGAAGAAGTGATGGACACATTTGCTGAAGCCATTCCAAGCATGTTGGAAGAAGGATCCTTCACATGGTTGTGGATGTAAGCGCTGGATGATGAGCATCAGGATGATGATCTGGTTTCTGCTTGGATATGATCAGTTGGATCATTTTTATATGTATGTATGTATCATGCTGGATGCTGGATATGATCAGCTGGATCATTTTTATGTATGTATGTATGCATCATGTTGGATGCTGGATATGATCAGTTGGATCATTTATATGTATGTACGCATCATGTTGGATGTTGGATATGATTAGTTGGATCATTTATATGTACGCATCATGTTGCATGCTGGATATGATCAGTTAGATCATGTGTATGTATTTTTGTATATGCATCATGTTGGATGCTTGGACCATGTATCTGTATTTGTATCAGGTGGATCATTTATGGTGATATGTATCATGTATTTGTATTTGTATCAGGTGGATACATTGTATGATTAGGTGGATCATGTATGATGATATGTATCAGGTAGATACTTGGTATGCATTAGGTAGATGCATTATATGATCAGGATGATCATGGATGACGAGCTTCAGGATGTTGCTCCAGATGACATGCAGCAGGATGTTGCAGTGATGATGATCAGGATGATCATGAGTACATCACGATGATGTATGATGAGTATTAGGTTGATACTCTATGGCCGTGGATCAGGTTGTGCAGATGAGCATGTAATCCGATGCCCTGGGAGATTTGCAGATAGTCTTTCGAGGTTTTTCCTATGGCATGTAATTCGGTGCCCTGGGATATCTGGCAAATGCTCTTTCGAGGTTTTTCTTTGGAAGGACATATAATTCGGTGCCCTGGGAGATTTGCAGATAGTCTTTCAAGGTTTTGCGTATGGCATGTAATTTGGTGCCCTGGGATATCTGGCAGATGCTCTTTCGAGGTTTTGTCCTATGGCATATAATTCGGTTCCCTGGGAGATCTGATAGGTTGGGCTGTGTGCTCGTAATCAGTCCTGGGATGTTCTTGCAAGGTTTTTCCATGACCACATGTAATTCATTGCCTTGGGAGATCCTATAGGTAGAGCTGTGTGCTCGTAACAGCCTGGGATGCTCTTGCGAGGTTTTGTGGTGAGGTCACATGTAATTCGTTGCCTTGGGAGATCCTATAGGTAGAGCTGTGTGCTCGTAACAGCCTGGGATGCTCTTTCGAGGTTTTGTGACGCACATAATAAGTCCCGAGGATTCCACAATATGGCCAATGATGACGAAGACCTGCAGGTGGTGGGCCTACATCCAGTATGAAAAAGGACTGGCTCTGTAGAACTTCCTATGATGAGTAGATTCAGAGAATGATTGAGATAGCAGTAGTAGTGACGATGATGATGTCTCGATGATGATTATCCAGTGACGATGATCCAGAGAAAAAGACTTGTGCTAGAAGACCTGTGCTGAGAAATACCTTCCTAGTTAAGAGGGATTGTTGATGTATATGTAACTTCATAATGTATTTCACATATATGTATATTGTATTCCTATAGAGATGGTATTATTCCTCTATACGGAAGTGTCGTCATTTATATTGTAAATGTCGTAACTTATACTTGATGGGTTATTAGACCACCTTGTTGGGGTCGGCCCTGTATAAGTCATGTGGGTCAAAGGGTTATTAGACCACCCTACTGGGGGTTGGCCATGTGGTTCGAAGGGTTATTAGACCATCCTATTGGGGGTCGGCCCAGTCAGCATTATGTTATGTGGTTAAGTTCGAGCCTACATGAGTTATGTAAAAGGCAAGTCAAGTCAAGTATAAATAGAGTGCGGGAGGCACTCTATTTGATCACTCACTTCTCACTCATGCACTCAAGGAGGAGTGGTGCACTTATGAAGGAGGAGGATCTGCTGCTAGGATATGTCTATCTCTTATGGTTGGGTTGTATCATTGCTCTATCTATCTCTGAGGAAGTTATTGGGATTTTTCACCTTTATGGTTTTCCCCAAGTAAATCTTTGTGTCTCTTGTGTGCTTGCATTATTGTCTCCATGATTGATAAGCTATAGATATGCTGTGCATGTTGTTCTCTCAGTTAAGATCCTAGATCAGATTGAACTAAATTCTGAAAATTTAACATGTATTGGAGAGGATTAAGCAAGAAAAAAGGAAGTTGCAAAGAAGGATTCTCACATGGGACTTTTGGACAGGCATAATGATTTGGACAAGTCTATGCTTGCAAGGAAACTAGGTGAAATAGAAGAATTGCATGAAATTCATACGTCTGAAGCTGGGATGCCCATTGAAATTGGCTTAAAATCAGGGAGGATACGGAAGTCAGACAATTTATCTTCCACAAAATGTTTGGTTGGAAGTTCTGTGTCTCGAGCTGAAGATGGGAAGATTTCAGCCAAAGCTTCTTAGAAGAAGAATGGGAAAAAAGTGGCCATGAGTCCAAACAGTTCTACTGAAAATGCTATTTGTGGTAAGACTCTTGAAGCTCAAGGGGAAGTAATTATTGTTGATAAATCATGTGAAGAAAAGCAACAGATAGGTCTAGTGGCAATGGTTGTTGATAAAATAGGTCTTCCAGCGAATGTACACTGAATTAAGACATTGCAGTCTGGAAGGTAACAAGCACCAAATCCAAGGCACTGAAGATCTGTAATAAAAGACAATGAACCCTATCATATGCCTTATCAAACTCAATTTTGAGAAAGCTAGTCACCCTTACCTAGTTCATGGCCTCCTATGAAGAGATCACTTTGTTGAGGATGAATTTTCCCTGGAAAAATCCTATTTGTTCTTGTCTAACAATCCATGAAGCAACTCTGCACATTCAGAGAGCAAGGGCCTTAGCCAAAATCTTGTAGGAGTCACTAACTAGAGTTATGGGTATCCATCTATATGAAAGTTCCTAAATGCATCTACATGTTAACTACTGGAGATATTTTCTTCATACTGGTACACCCATACAATATATGTGGAAGGTATGTGTTTCCCCATTTCCTATTTTTTTCCAGAGTGCCTTGTATATTCTAGCTGCTCATTATTCTAGCTAAAATTGTATATAATGGACTTCTTTTTATTTGGATATTGCTTCATTAACAATCAGTCAATGGACTCCCATTAGTAAATATTGGACGATATATCTGGCCATTTCAACTTGCCTGGCTTGTAGCATTATCCTTTGAGGCATTGCATTTACATACTTGTTTTCAAGGCATCTGCTATCAAGATACACTTTCTTTCCTATGTAGTTCTAAAGGAGAAATCTAGGAGTCGAAATGAGAGAGAAATCGTAAGGACTATTTTAGTTTCACTATTCAGAATGTTCTTTGCTATCATAGTAACTTAGTATTACTGAAAAAATTTAAAGATCCTGTACAAAAAATGTCATTTCTGTTAAAAATCCTCAGGATTTCTCCTCTTGTGGAAAATACTATGCTTCAATTATCATGGAGTATGTTGCTGCCTTTGCAAATTCTACAGGGTATTTCACTTCTCAATGTATTTCATGAGTTAGTTCCCTTAGAAACCCAAACTCTAGTTTAATAATCTCTTTCACATAACCAGCAAGCTTACCTTCTGATATGGACTCAGCGATGATCAAAGAATTCGAATTATATGATTTTGTTATTCTTGGAATTGCTACCATAAAGCTGTAATGGTCCTACTAATAAGGCTAATAAGGAACTATATTATGTTTATAGCTTAAAGGGATGCTAAGGGAGAAGAGGCTGGATAGATTGGTTGATCCATAACTCCAGAAAAATTATGAAGAATCAGAGGTTGAGGAACTTATTCAAGTTTCCTTACTTTGCACGCAAAATTCACCAATGGAAAGACCAAAGATGGCCGATGTGGTACGGATGCTAGAAGGTGATGGCTTAGCTGAAAGATGGGATGAATGGAAAAAGGTGGAGATTATGCGTAACACTGATCAGGAAGTTGAATTATCTGGTCCAAGATGAGAAGTCAAAAGTACATTGAACATGTGGCAATTTATTTATTTTTGTTCAACTTGTAATGAGTATTACATAGAAAATCACACTGGTGGCCACAATATCATCTTCAAGCATTTTATATTATTGGTCGTCTCACCATAGTGATGTTCGGTGCATCCTGGGTTTTCCTCAAAAATATATTGATGGGAACCATGGGTTTCGGGTTAACGAGGATCAAAGTTGGCCTTGTAATGTGCTCGAAGGATTAGTATCGTATACTTTTTATAGTAAAAGTTCCATTTGTATGTAATGAAGCCATTATCTTTGGACACGAAGCTCCATAGATCATTGCCACTGAAAATACCCTTTTTGTCTTTTAATTCATATATATTTATTTAAAGATTGCAATAATGTCGATTATAATCTCTATATGCTTTCCACTTTGTGTATATTCGGAAGGATACAGTAAGCCAGGACTTTATTAGCCTCGAGTTGACTTTTAAGCACATGAATTGGAATCACTACTGGTTTGCATGCCCCAGATAATCTGAAGTAAAAGAAAGAGAAGTGCTCAGTTGCAACGTATCTCAGATCTCTGGGAAAATTAATATCAAGCTACTGCCTTGGATTTTTTTTTAACTATTGAAAATTTATACTTGCATTTGACAAAACTTAGGTACCCTTATATTCATTGTTAAAATATGCTTAGATTGAACTTGGCTGGTCAGGTATTATACATGCCAATATTTGATATAGACTAGACCAACACCGATACTTGTAAAAAACCTTAGCATTGTTATGATACTGCCTATTCCTAATATTCCAAATCGTGTAAATATAGAACCTACACAAAATGCTAGAACCATTTTCCTGAGAAACCGTTGATTTTACTGCTAATAAAGTTGTTGATTATGATACAGCCAAGGTAATGTTAAATGCTAAGTAGCTGTTGATTGTTGGTATCCTTGGTATACTCCATTATTTATTTAAATTTATGGTTTTATAATGATAGTTTTCTTCTGTTGGCAAGTTGTTTATGATGTTACTGGTCAGGAGAGTTTCAATAATGTCAAACAATGGTTGAATGATGATCACTATGCGAGTGAGAATGTCAACAAGTTGCTTGTTGGAAACAAATGTGATTTGACTGCTAATAAAGCTGTTGATTATGATATAGCCAAGGTAATGTTAAATGTTGAGTAGCTTTGGCATCATGTGCACTGCTATGTGTTTCACTATATGCATCATCGTCATTGACTTGATGAGGATTTAAATATGAGTGTGCCTTGAAGTTGTTGGTGCTCTGTTTTTTGTTAATTGCAACACTATGGCAGTTTGTGGTCTTAAGTTTGTTGACTTGGCTTGTAGATTCTTTTTTTTATTAATCTCAAGGGTTAGTTTTTTGTCACTTTTTAGTCTACATTTTTCTTGACATGCTTTGTGTATTTTGTTCTTCAAGGCATTTGCTGATGAGATTGGCATTCCATTTTTGGAGACAAGTGCGAAAAATGCAACAAATGTGGAGCAGGCTTTCATGACCATGGCTGCTGAGATAAAGAACAGGTGCACTTTTTTGTTATGATGTTTTCCAACCTTTAACAAGTGCCTATATTATACAATTGTGATGTTAGATGTTTGTCTGACTCCCTAATTTTAATTGTGTAATGGTGTAAACCTGTGCCAGCAAATCCTAACGAATCTGATTGAGATTCTCCTTTTTCTATGATCCTGTTGTTTTATGATAAATTTAAATGGTGATACATAATTCAAATTACATGTCGCGACTATTGGTAATCTTGTTGGTTTGAGACACGTTCCTATTGTCTATTTTATTATTCTTGAATATGTTTGACATTCATTTTGTTCCCATGCAAAATTTGTTTGAATATCATCATTGTCAAGCAATAACAACTTCTTAAAGGGTGCTAGCTCAATGGTAGAGCACCTACCTAATTATAGGCAGGAGATTGGTGGTTCGATTCCTCCGTACCCTATCATAAATTAGTGACTAAGAAAACGACTAAATTCACACATATACGACTATTAGTAGCTACTTTCCAGTATCTTATAGCGCAACTAACGTTTAGTCGTATTTAGCTTAGTCATTAATATGTTATCATCTAGTAGTTTATTTAGTCGCATATTTGGTCATTAATTGTGACAATCAATGACTAAGTCAATGACTAAATGAATGACTAAATCAATGAGTATCAATGACTAAATCAGTGAGTATCAATGACTTAATCAGTGACTATCAATGACTAAATCAATGACTAAATCAATGACTATATGTCAACCAATTAATGACTAGTGAAATACGACTAGAGATAAGATAGTGGAAATCGGATACTGTTAGTCACCGACTCAAAACTAGTCGTTTATAGTTGAATTTTAGTCATTAATTTCTCATTTTGTACTAGTGTACAGATATCCTCCAACCATACAATGGTGTTGAATAAGAGATGAGAGAGTTGAGGTTTTGTGGACCAGTGAAGTGATATTTTTAGTCATGTTTAGTGAGTGTAATATTTTTTAAGAGCATAATATGAGGTGAAAAGAGCAAAATTAACTTGGGAACTAATTACACAATGAGGAGGTTGCATACTTCATCTTGTCTAGTGTTCATATGAGTTTTTTTAGATGTGAACTTGGGAATTCTTCTTGTCAAATTCTTTGTTGTCTATGCATGGAATATATTGCTATAGGCATATGATAAAAACAAAAAGGCATGGGAGAATCTCAAATCTTGTGAATGAAAAGAATTATTTACAATTCACCATACCTCTATAGAAATGATCTCCACTTGCAATGGAAACTGGTAGCTTGAATGTATCCACTAGATTCCAAGACCACTGAAGATGTTTGTTAGATTACAAGGGTGATTTTGTGTCCAATAGATCAATGAGTGTCCAAAATATCAATGAGTGTGAGCCAATAAGAAACCTGTAAGATCTTGAAACCCGCGGAAGAGATGAAACCCGTGTTTTTGGTAGAATTCCCAGGAAACAGAGAACTCTGTTTTTTTTTAAACTAGTAACAAGGACGTGCATGCGTGCTTAAATGCACGCACACATGTTTTTAGTGTGTACATGTCACTAGCACACACGCGCTAAAACACGTGCATGTGCCCCTGTATAACGTTTACACCATTTAATGCCAAACCTTCCCCCACTTCGAAAATATTTGCATAAATTGGACTCGGTGATGAAGATTGAAGGGTGGGTCTTAATTTTTATTTGAAGGGCTTACTCTTTGTGTCTTGATACATTTGATAATTTATGGTTTTCTATGCGCCTTGTTGTAAGGTGAGGATGTGCATGCATAATAATCCTTATTTATGACTATGCGATGAGGATTTAAATGGAAGAGGATGCATGTTATTTTTATACGTATTTTGATGGCGAGTGTTGAAGATAAACGTGGTGATAAACCATATATGTTTGGAAGGACAGAGGGAGGCTACATGATCATGATCATGCCACCCATCAAATTGAAGACAATCCCTGAGCCAAAAAATGTTTTTTTTAATTTTATTAATAACCATTGTGGTGTTGATGTATATGTAACTTTGGAATGTATTTCATCTATGTATTTCATATATATTTATTGTACCATTATAAGAGAAGTGTTATTCCTCTATAAGGAAGTGTCATCATGTGTATTGACAAGTGTCACAAGTGTGTGTACTTGGCGACGAGTTATTAGACCACCATGTGTGGGGTCGGCCCTGAAATATATATTATATTGTGAATGTACCTAGCTAGACAAGTCGACCCCATAAGGTCACTGGGCAAACAGGTTAGTATAAATAGAGATCGGGAGATCTCTATTTTGATCATTCGAAAACTCACACTTCTTTCACTCAGAAAGTGGCACACTAGTGAGGAGGAGGATCATATGCTACTAGGAGACTATCTCAGTGTATTTTGGTTGTACTTTGGTTGAGCCATTGCTCTCTCTATCTCTGAGGAAGTTGTGGGGTTTTTCACCTTAGGGTTTTCCCCACGGAAACTCTGTGTCTCTTGTCTCTCATGCTTTTGATTCTTGTGATGTTTGTCATGCTTATTGTGATTGTTATGCATTGTTATACTGTATATGTTATTCTCTCAGTGAAGATCCTAGAGTATTGTGAATTAATGCTCAAAATTTAACATGGTATCAGAACTAACCTAAGAAGAAGACATTTTGCAGTGATGGAAAGTTGTGTTTCTTATTTATTGGGTTTCTCTCCATAGATGTTGGAAAAGAAATATAGTAGATTGACTCTACTCATCAAGGAGAATCTATCTGTCCAATCATAATTCAGTTCTGAGGATTTTCAGATTTGGCCCTAAAAATTAGGGTTTCCACAAAAATAGGAATTTATGAAAACTGAAGACATAGCTGGAAGCTCCTTGCAAAAATCAAAGGTTAGAGCTTTGGATCGGGATTTTTTGGTTGGGTAGATCTCCAAGAAACCCAAACCCTAATTCAGGGCTCTCCCGAGTGAACCCAGGAGGACGAAAAGGCAAATCTGAAGGGTAAAGCTTTGCTGATCTCAAATTCTGAATACACCAGGCTGATCAGCTCATCAAGGCGCATCTTTTTATCCTTTCAGAAAGTTGAAATTCACATTTTGAATTTTTAGGGTTTTTCTGACAAACCCTAATCTAGGACCAGATCCAGTTTTCAGCATTTCAAGTGGTAAGACCTAAATCTTTTCTATTTCCATTTGAAGTACTCTTTAAGATGTCTCACCACACCAAGCTTGAGGATAAGCTTGAAGGGGATGATAACTTCCGAGCTTGGAAGTATAGGATTGGGTTAATATTGGAAGAGAATGAGTTGGACTCATATATAAAAGAAGACATCCCTATCCCAGAAGATGAAGAGGCTAAGGTATTGCATAAGAAGAACTTGGTCAAGGAAAAGAGAATCATTGCTGATTCTATCAAAGACCATCTTATACCCCATGTGTCTTCTCTAAAGACACCCAAAGAGATGTTTGACTCTTTGACCAAGTTATTTGAAGGGAAGAACATAAATCGGAAGATGAATCTGCGGAATCAATTGAAAGGTGTCAAGATGTTGAATGGAGAAACCATTCAATCTTACTTCTCCAAGGTATCTCAGATCAAGGAACAACTTGAAGATGTGGATGAAGTAGTGGACAATGGTGAAATTGTTATGACCACTCTGAATGGCCTACCTAGGTCATGGGACTCCTTTATTCAAGGAATCTATGCAAGAAAGAAATTGATCTCTTTTAGTAGACTGTGGGAGGAATGCTCTCAAGAAGAAGCTAGGCTTGTGGCCCGAGAAGAAAAGATGGGAAATGAAGATCAAGCTCTCACAGCACATGCCAGTAAAGGCAAGTCCAAGAAGGAATCATCTCATAATAGGAAATTCTCACACCACCATTATCATAAAGATAAGAAAGATCTCAGATGCTTCAATTGCAATGAGAAGGGACACTTTGCTTCAGATTGTCCCAAGAAGAAGAAAGACAACAACAACAACTTCAACAAAGAAAAAGAAGAATAACAAAAGAATATAGCATGCTCATGCTGCCGAAGATGATGAACCCCCAAAGAAGAAGGCTAGGGCAGAAAGTGAGAGTGATGATGACTCATCAAGTGAAGAAGAGTATGTTCTAATTTCTGCTCTCACGGGTACTATCTCCCATGGTTGTAATGATTGGTTGATTGACAGTGGGGCTTCCAAACACATGATTGGGTTTAAGGAATCTTTTGTGAATCTATCCGAACATGAATCACCCCATAAGGTGAAACTTGGGGATGATTATCAATACCCAATCAAAGGAAGTGGTGAAACCTCCTACAACCTAGATTCTGGAAAATCTTTGAAGATGAAAGAAGTCCTTTATGTACCTAGGCTCAAGAAGAACTTACTCTCCATCTCTGCATTGGATGCAAAAGGTATGAGGGTTACATTTGTGGATGGCCAAGTCCTAATGTGGCCAAAGGGAAAGACCATAGATGATGAAGTAGTGATTGGAGAGCAAGAGGGAGGTTTGTATAAATTGAAGGGACAACCTGAACATGCCATGGTGCATGAATCCATGGAGCCAAGCGAACTTTGGCATAGAAGACCTGCTCATATGCACTATAGGGAACTTCCAATTGCAAGCAAGGCTGTAGAGGGTCTTCCCGAAATCAAGAACAAATATGAAGGTGTTTGCAAAGGATGCGCAAAAGGTAAGAACATTAAGAAGGCTTTCCCAAGCAGTGAAAGCAAGGCAAAGGATATCCCGGAAATCATCCACTCAGATGTATGTGGTCCTATGTCATCCAGTTCTCTAAGTGAGTATGTTTACTATGTCTAATTTATTGATGACTTCTCTAGGAAGACTTGGGTATACTTCTTGAAGAACAAAGATGAGGTGTTTGATAAGTTCAAGGAATTCAAAACCTTGATGGAGAATCAAACTGACAAGAAGATCAAAACATTCAGATCCGACAATGGTGGAGAATTCACCTCAGGTGACTTCAAGAAGCTTTGCAGTGATCTAGGGATTAAGAGGGAGTTAAATGCTCCTTATAATCCTCAACAGAATGGAGTTGCAGAAAGGAAGAACAGAACAATCATGGAAGCAGCAAGGGCAATGCTGCATGACCAGGATCTACCTATGCATCTGTGGGCAGAAGTAGCTAGAACAACTGTATATGTGCATAACAGAACACCTCACAAGATATTGGACAACAAGACACCAGAAGAGGTATTTTCTGGTAAGAAACCTAAAGTCAGCCATCTCAGAATATTTGGTTGTCCAGTATACACTCATGTCCCAAAGGAAAAGAGGACCAAACTACATCCTTCAGGAAAGAAGGGTATCTTTTTGGGTTACAGTGAAAGCTCGAAGGCTTACAGAATATACTTTCCAAGGTTCAAGAAGATTGATGTCAGCAGGGATGTAACATTTGATGAAAACTCAGCATTTATCAAATCAAGGAAGGCACCTATCGAAGTTTATGAAGAACCTAAGGAAACTAGATTTCAAGACACTACCATGACTGAAGGAATTCCAGAAGTTGTTCATGAGTTTGAAGATCCTCAAGAACCTGTAGATCCACCCCGTGAGGATAACCCTCACAAGAGGAAACCTGCATGGGCTAGAGAGCTCATTCAAGATGCAGAAAGATTTGGCATTCCAGAAGAAGAACACAGAGCAAAGAAGAGAACCAGATCACATACCAGCTATGTTTCTTTACTCTATGACATTATGAACAAAGAACCTTCCAATTATGAGGAAGCAGCAGAAAAGAAAGAATGGAAGGATGCCATGGTTGAGGAATACCAATCAATAATGAAGAATGATGTTTGGGATGTTGTCCCAAGACCTAAAGAGAAGTCTGTTGTGACTTCCAAATGGATCTACAAAATCAAGCATGCTGCAGATGGCAGTGTAGAGAAATACAAAGCAAGATTCATAGCTCGTGGCTTCTCTCAGAAAGAGAGAATAGATTATGAAGAAACGTTTGCACCTATAGCCAGGTATACTTCCATCAGAACAGTACTTGCCCTGGTTGCAACTATGAAATGGAAAATACACCAGATGGATGTCAAGGCTACTTTCTTGAATGGTGTAGTTGAAGAGGAATTATATGTGGAGCAGCCACTCAGTTTCGAAATACATGACAGGGAGTCATATGTGTGCAGATTGAAGAAAGCCTTGTATGGCTTGAAACAAGCTCCCAGAACTTGGTATGGTAGGATGGACAGTTTCC
The DNA here is from genome assembly GCA_027924585.1 of Larix kaempferi. NCBI lineage: Eukaryota > Viridiplantae > Streptophyta > Pinopsida > Pinales > Pinaceae > Larix > Larix kaempferi. The sequence continues at coordinate 1,882,523 of BSBM01001261.1, forward strand.
TATCTAGTTTGGGCTTTACCAATAGTAAAGCGGATTCCAACCTTTACTACAAGGTTAAGGAAGGTTATCCTGTGATTCTAATCCTGTATGTGGATGACTTATTTGTAATAGGAGATGACAGATTGATTGTAGATACTAAGAGGAAGCTTGTTGTCGAGTTCGATATGAAATATTTGGGAATGATGCATTATTTCCTAGGTATGGAGGTGTGGCAGAGTGCAGGTGGGATCTTCCTTGGACAAGGGAAGTACACAATAGATATCCTGAAGAGATTAGGGATGATGGATTGCAAGGCCATGGCCACACCTATGGCATCGAATATGAAGCTTCTATGCGATGCTTCATCTGAGCCAGTTGATGTCTCTATGTATTGTCAGATGATTGGGTCCTTGATGTACCTGAGAAACACAAGACCAGATATTTGCTTTGCGGTGAACACATTGAGCCAGTTCCTAACGGATCCAAGGAGTGTTCACTTGGTGGCTGTAAAGCATGTTCTAAGGTACCTGAAGGGTACAGTGGATTATGGGCTCAAATATGAAGCGAATCAAAAGTTTAACCTGCAGGGTTATGTTGATTCAGATTGGGCTGGCAGTGCTGTAGATAGGAAGAGCACATCTGGATGCTGCTTCAGTATGGGATCAGGTGGGATCTCTTGGTTCAACAGGAAACAGTCCTGCGTAGCACTGAGTACAGCTGAGGCAGAGTATGTTGTAGCCTATTTAGCTAGTTGTGAGGAAGTATGGCTATGAAAGCTATTGTCTGAGTTATTTGATCTCCTGTTGGATGCTACTGGTATCTTTTGTGATAACTAGAGTTGTGTGAAGCTGTCCGAGAACCCAGTGTTTCATGATAGGTCGAAACACATAGAGATCAAATATCATTATATCAGGGATATGGTGCAGAGAGGAGCTGTGAAGCTCCTATACATTGTGACGGACGAGCAGATTGTAGATGTGCTGACGAAGACACTAGCCAGGGTGAAGTTCGCGTACTTTAGGGAGAGGCTTGGTGTTCTTCAGAATGATGACACTTCGAGGAAGAAGTGATGGACACATTTGCAGAAGCCATTCCAAGCATGTTGGAAGGAGGATCCTTCACATGGTTGTGGATGTAAGTGCTGGATGATGAGCATCAAAACAATGCTCCAGTTACTACTCTGTATATGCATCATGTTGGATGTTGGATATGATCAATTGGATCATTTATATGTATATGTATGTACTCATCATGTTGGATGCTGGATATGATCAGTTGGATCATTTATATGTATATGTATGTATGCATCATGTTGGATACTGGATATGATCAGTTGGATCATTTATATGTATGTACGCATCATGTTGGATGTTGGATATGATCAGTTGGATCATTTATATGTATGTACGCATCATGTTGGATGCTAGATATGATAGGTTGGATCATTTGTATGTATTTTGTATATACATCATGTTGGATGCTTGGACCATGTATCTGTAAATGTATCAAGTGGATACATTGTATGATCAGGTGGATCATGTATGGTGATATGTACCATGTATTTGTATTTGTATCAGGTGGATACATTGTATGATCAGGAGGATCATGTATGATGATATGTATCAGGTAGATACTTGGTATGCATCGCATTGTATGATCAGGATGATAATGAATGACAAGCTTCAGGATGTTGCTCCAGATGACATACAGCAGGATGTTGCAGTGATGATGATCAAGATGATCATGTGTACATCAGGATGATGTATGGTGAGTATCAGGTTGATACTCTGTGGCCGTGGCACAGGTTGTGTAGATAAGCATGTCATTTGTGCCCTGGGAGATTTGCAGATAGTCATTCAAGGTTTTTCCTACGGCATGTACTTTGTACCCTGGGATATCTGGAAAATGCTCTTTCGAGGTTTTTCTTGGGAGGACATATAATTTGTGCCCTGGGATATCTGCAGATAGTCTTTCGAGGTTTTTCCTATGGCATGTAATTTGTGCCCTGGGATATCTGGCAGATGCTCTTTCGAGGTTTTTTCCTATGGATGTAATTTGTGCCCTAGGAGATCCGATAGGTTGAGCCGTGTGATCGTAATCAGTCTTGGGATTCTCTTTCGAGGTTTTTCCATGACCACATGTAATTTGTTCCCTGGGAGATCTGATAGGTTGAGCCTTGTGCTCATAATCAGTCCTGGGATGCTCTTTCGAGGTTTTGTGGTGACCACATGTAATTTGTGCCCTGGGAGATCCGATAGGTTGAGCCTTGTGTTTGTAATCAGTCCTGAATTCTCTTTCGAGGTTTTGTGGTGGGGTCACATGTAATAAGTCCTGGAGATCTGGACAGGATGAAAAAGGCCTCAGATGCTCTTTAGGGTTCTTGCTAGTTAAGAGACTCTTTTAAGGTTTTTTGATACACGTAATAAGTCCTGAGATTTCCACAGTATGGCCAATGATGATGAAGACCTGCAGGTGGTGGGCCTACATCCAGTATGAAAAAGGACTAGCTCTATAGAACTTCCTATGACGAGTAGAGTCAGAGATTGGTTGAGATAGCAGCAGCAATGACGATGATGATGATGATGATCCCGAGAAGAAGACTTTTCTAGTAGATCTGTGTCGAGAAATACCTTCCTAGTTAAGAGGGAGTGTTGATTTTTATGTAACTTCAGAATGTATTTCATCTATATATTTATTGTACCTTTATAAGAGAAGTGTTATTCCTCTATAAGGAAGTGTCGTCATGTATATTGACAAGTGTCTCAAGTGTGTGTACTTGGCGACGGGTTATTAGACCACCATGTGTGGTGTCGACCCTGAAATATATATTATATTGTGGATGTACCTAGCTAGACAAGTCGTCCCCACAAGGTCACTGGGAAAACAGGTTAGTATAAATAGAGATTGGGAGATCTCTATTTTGATCATTCGGAAACTCACACTTCTCTCACTCAGAAAGTGGCGCACTAGTGAGGAGGAGGATCATCTGCTACTAGGAGACTATCTCAGTGTATTTTGGTTGTACTTTGGTTGAGCCATTACTCTCTCTATCTCTGAGGAAGTTGTGGGTTTTTTCACCTTAGGGTTTTCCCCACGGAAACTCTGTGTCTCTTGTCTCTCATGCTTTTGATTCTTGCGATGCTTGTCATGCTTATTGTGATTTTTATGCATTGATATACTGTATATGTTATTCTCTCAGTGAAGATCCTAGAGTATTGTGAATTAATGCTCAAAATTTAACATGTGGTACTTTGGTCCAAATGTTTTTTCTAACTCATTATTTCTCCATATTGTGTGCCTACTGCCACCTATCTATATCAATGCATAAAATTAACCTCTACTTGGTTTGTGGTTATAGTTACATGCCATTATTTCTAGTTTCATGCCATTGAGTGTTGTTTAGATTTTTTGTGAGTCTGTGACATTCATGCAATAAATGAGTCTTGTAGAGGAGGACTCATCAAAGAGGCAATTTGAATTTCATTTTGGCAAAAAACATATTTTGTAAAGATCAAATTCCATGAATGCATCCTCATCCTACCATGCAAGACCATGGATGTGTTGAAAATCATTGAACATCTTCAAAGAATGAAAACAGGTTCCTCGAGATCTTATTGAAGCATATTGAGCTCAATTGAATTCCACTTGGGCCTTAATTGAAAATTCTAGATCTCAAGCATCATTAATAACACATAGAATCCATGACACTATCCCTCTACAAGAATCCTTTTGCATATGAATTGAATATTGCTGCCATTATAATGTCTTGGACATCAAGGATTTATCTTGGCTCCTTAACCATGGCTAGTGGAGGGAAACAAGAGCCTCCAACACTAACTCTTTATTCTTAGGCACAAACACCATGAATGAGTCCCTGGACCACCACATATGAAATCAATAGGGTATTAGTCAACTTCAAGTGTGTTATGTGTGCGATGACTAGGTTAGTCGTGAACCAAAAATGGGTCTCGAGGTCTCACCAAGGTATGTGGACAAAAAGAAGCTTCTCATGCCTTAAATGAAGCTTCTCAAGCTCAAGCACCATGAACAACACCTACAACTCAAGAAGCTTCTTAGGATACGATGTTGAATGCATCTTCAAACCACCACACCTAACCCTTGTGGGGTATCTCTAGCAAATGTAGAGGGATACATATACCATGATTAGGCTACATTGCATGCCTTAAATAAGATGAGGATGATGATGATGATCATCATCATCATGATCATGACTAATATCATGATCAACATCATCATCATCATCATCATCATCATCATCATCATCGTAATCATCATCACCATCATCACTATCATCATCATCATCATCATCTTCATCATCAACATCATATTCGTCGTCGTCATCATCATCATCATCATCATCATCATCATCCTCATCATCATCCTCCTCCTCATCATCTTCTTCATCATCGTCATCATCATCAACATATTCGTCATCATCATCATCATCATTATCAACATCATCATCATCATCTTCATCATCATCATCATCATCTTTGTCATCATCATCATCATCATTGATAGTGATGATGATGACGAAGATGATGATGATGATGATGAAGATGATGGATGATGATGAAGATGAGTGCGAAGATGAAGATGTTGATTGTCACATACCCCAATTTTGTAAAAATAATGTAATTATTTTATCATATTCCTAAGACATTATGTTAAATTTAATGCTTAGTAGGAATTGATGACTCAGCAGAGTCACTAGAAATGGAATGTCATTCTGAATATTTTATTATTAATAAATAAATTATGGAGACAACAACATGGGAGAGCTGTTAAAAGAGGTTACTGGTCTAACTGGTGGATGGATCTAGGTGGAAAGGCAAAAGACAAGTGGCAGCATCCTCAAACACTTCCTAAGTTGCAGGTGGCAACTTCCCTATATTTTGGGGTCATGATTCCCCAAGAAAGTGGAATCAGAGCAGGTGGCTCATTAATGACAGTTAACCCAACAAAGACCTAGGCAATCTTTTAAATAGTACTCAATGAACTGAGCTGGGGGTTCAATAGTTCTGGAGGGAAAATACATTCAGGTGAATGTTAGGAGTCCCATTGAGGAAGAGGGAATATACAGTAAGGAATTTGTTTGAGAGGATTGCTGTAGTAACTTGGTTCCAGTATAGTTGTTTGGCTGAGTGAATTATTCTGCTGCACGTAGTTCCAGCCAGGGAGACTAGAGCAAGCTCAGGGGTCCTGAGAAGTGTTGTTTGGGCACTCTCCAGGAGTTGGTAGGGAGGAACAGCCTCCCTTTGCTGTTGTTTTCCACAGTTTGAAACAGGTTCTATCACCTAATCCTGTTATTTATTAGGTCTAAATGTATGTATCTTATATATTATCTTCTGTACATCTGAATAGTAATTAGTTCAGTAAAAGTTAGTAATTCTAAATTATCAGCAGTAGAATTATTGGAAATTATGGTGTTTCCGTATTTCTTAAATGTCATGATTTTCTTACTAATAAAGTATTTCTTCTACAAACCCTAATTATTACAAGAAAGACGAATACATTACATATGACTGCAACCATATCATACCACACACATCACAGGGTCAAACATGTCCGTGAACGTGATAACAAACAACCACAAGACCAACAGCACGGAGCTAGCCACAAAGGTGGTCTTATCAAATCAAACCCTAACCATCCTAACCACCAAACGGAGGAAAAGCCATGGTGAAATCAGGCTTACCCGGTAGGAGCCAAGCGCCGGAGGTTGGGCCTCATACACCTTTAGGTTTAACCAGTGCCTGCACAGTACAAGTTATCGATTTAAGTTACAAATTTTTCTTAAAATAAACAATCTATTTTTTAAATTGAAAACCACGAAGCAAATGTTATAGCTTACCAGCGATTTTGGAGGAAGTAAAAACGCAGTGAATTACCTTGTAGCCACGAGCTGAGCTAAGTGGAAAACCCCACCTTGATCATCAGAAGAAACGGGCTGGAAACTCCCAGGTTACCTTTCAAGATGGAAGCTGTGACATGAAACATTTAGAACGATACCCTCACGCCTTGGGCAGACTAGTTTTGGAAGCACGAATATAAACCCCAGGTCATAACCACTTCTTAGCTACCAATAGCAGGAATACCATGACTCTAAAACAATACAATGGATAAGTACAAGGGCATGGGAGAAGCATAGGAACTGCAAGCAAACAGTAACAGCAGAAAAGATAACCCGAGTTGCTCATTATACTTATAGAATGCCAATAGCAGAGTATACAAACTCACGAACAACACGAAGGACACACACCATGAACTGTAGCAGCATGGGAACTGCTACTTACAGCACTACAATGAGAAACTCAGACCAGGAGGCTCTTCTCAGGGAAACCGAGCCCGAAGGCAAAGGAGAAATGGCCAAGTAGGGTTTGGTCAAACCATTTATATCATCAAATACAAGGCCCAAGACTATCCACATAGCCCCTAAATATTTAACCTGCCATGGGTCAACAATCCAAAGTCCATGTTGTGTTTCAAATTATTTGTTTCTCAATTTTAAATCATCGTATGGATAATATATAATCATAGTAGGGATATTCTCCTATGATCGAGACACTATCATTTAACCCATCATATAATGCATGTTAGAACTTTGCCTTCGAAGTTGCCTAGTGGACATAAAACCTTGCCCTACAAACAAATAAAATTATGTATAGTCAATAATGTTCAAAATTACTACGAGGATTCATCATTGTTTGTAGAATTAAAATCTTATCATGGGTAATATAGTTAACTTCATTGTTTATCCATAAAGGTTTTAAGAGCATAGTTCTTATATCATCCTTTTTAAATCAAAACATTAGTGCAATACATATAATACTTGTATTAGATAGATTTAAACTTTGACTCATTATAACATACAATACGAACGTTGTTCAAAACTCAGTTATGAAGTATTCTAGGCATGGAGGAAGCATTTGGTATTATAGAAACTATCTTGGAAATGATGTAATGGAAGCTATAGTTGGTTTAGAACAACATTTCACTAACTTTGGTTGCCTTAACCCTGGTCTCATGAGAAAAGACAAGGGGTACATCAAATCTTAAATCTATAAAATAATGAAATGAAGTCAGCATGGTGATTTACAATCCTACTGGATTAGTGTCATTGAGATAGTTGTTAGTCTTGATCTTATATCTATTAACATTATAGGAATAGGAGTAGCAGCGCAATCAAATCAAACCCTTAAGGATATTATAAGAAGATATGTAAATGATAAAATATCATACAATGCTAGCAATAAGTAATTTATACGAGGAAAATCTCCAGATCTGTTATAAGGGAAATTGCAATTGATACAGTATCAACAGATAAATAAAAGTGGTCTGATTATCATAATCCAGTGACTTTATACAATGCTAAATAAGAGATATTGTTATAGCACAATAATAATATCAAAGAAACGATACTCCATAGGGATACTTAAGTCGTTTTTGATCAAGAACAATAGCTATCATATTCTCATATAAATTTCGACTCTCTAAACAATAAGATTTATGAATATCACAGGAAGGGAGTTCTACCTTTACGCAGTTGACAACCAACTAGCATGTTTAGACTTTTACTGACTAAGTTGGTGCAGTTAATTGAATTTTAATACTTTAAAGATTTAATTGTCGCGACCGCACTTTACCTGTATATCTGTAAAGAGAAAGACAGTTTGATGCATTAGCTCAAAAGCTACGTAAGCCCAGTCTGCTATGACAACTCCCCCTTGAGGTTGCAAAACAATAAAACAATCAGTAACGGAAAAGAGAAAACCATAATAACAGTTAATTACAACAAAGATCATTCAGACACACTTACAATCACGTAACCTAAGCAGACAGTTAAAAGACTGCATTTAATAACATTTATTGCTATCTTAAAAATTTTAAATTTTTCGAAAAATTTTGGGTTTTGACATGTGGTATCAGAGCATGGTTCAAATACTAGGCATTGATGTGACTCAACTAGTTTCCGCAGAACATTGCCAATGAAAAGAAAAATATTATATATATATATCATGTACTAACTTGTACTTTCTGTTTCATAAAATTAGAGCAGAAAAAAAAAAAATTTCCTTTTTCTGAATCTAACAGGCAGGTATGGAAAAGCTAGGAGAATATACTGAGGAGGAAACTCCAAACACTGCGACAAGACAGATGTCGAGAGAACCTGTGACAGAGGAGGTAATTGCTCACTCCTCGGAACTGATGCAGACCATAAAAGGTTTAAAGACAGAAATAGAAACAGTCAAGAAGGATAATGAAAGGATTCTAAAAACTCAAGAGCAGCTAAATCAATTATTGATAGAAAAATTTCAGACAGAAGGAAGAAGCAAAAGAGCTGAATCTGAAGAAGCTAGTCATCAAAGAGGGTCTAAAAGGATGAAACCAGCTAAATATGACAGCAGTTCATCATCTGAAGAAAGAAGGGAACAACACAACTATCAGTGACAGCAGTGAAGCTGAGCTGCATAACAGAAAGAAAAAGTACAGACCTTATGAAGAGATTTCCGGGGAGTTTAAGAAAATAAAACCCCCAACTTTCAATGGAGAATCTGAGATAGGAGAAGAGGCAGAATCCTGGTTATCTGGGATGAGAAAATATTTTTAGATCTACAATTATTCAAATCAGCTGAAGGCAAGAATGGCCATCTATAACCTTTCTGGAAAGGCGGACATATGGTGGCAAGACCGGAAAAGGGTCAAGGGGATCAAAGAAAAAGAAGTCAATTAGAGTACTTTTAAAAGGTATTTCAAAAAGAAATTTCTGTCTGAACAATACTATGAAGAAAGGGCCAAGGAATTTTATGAACTGAAGCTAGGATCTATGACTATGAAGGACTTAAACAGTAAGTTCTTAAGTCTGTTAAGATATGTGCCGTATTTTGTTGAAGAGAAACCTAAAATACAGCGGTTTCTTAGCTGCCTGCCATATCATATCAAGGACAGAATTGAATATGATAACCCCAAAACTCTGGAAGAGGCTATGCGAAAGGCTAATTTCTGTTTTGAACAGAATAAAAAGAAAGAAGGGATAGCTAACTGGAAGGCTAAAAAGAATAGTAATCAGCTTGAGTACAGGAAAAAGGAGTTTGTAGCCCAGAAAAATTTCAAGAATAACAAGAACGGAAACCATTTTAATGGTAAAAGCTTCCAGGGAAACAAAAATGGAGCTGCAAATTACTCCAACAGTTTCAAGGGCAGCAAGGAGGCTCCTAACAATCATTGAAACTACACTAAGAAATTTGAACGAAAAGAACCTGTTAAGTGCTGGGAGTGCAATGGCCCACACTATGCTTCAGTTTGCCCAAATCAGAAGAAGCCAAATAGCAATATTCATACTATACAAGATGAAATGACTGTTGGAGACTTTGCAGGAACTATGCCCCGAATCAATGCAGCATTGGAGAACCGCCAAGCTGACTATCAAACTTCCATGGTGGAAGTAGGAGGTATGATTAACAAAATCCCTATAACTATTTTAATAGATCAGGGTGCTAGTCTTAGTTATATTTCACCCTAGCTAGTAGAAAAATGTAATCTGACTGTTGAAAGGTTTGATAATTCTTGGTCCGTACAACTAGCTACTAGGGCAAAAAGAAAGGTAAACTGTTATGTTAAGGAATGTGTCCTAGATATGAATGATTTTAAGACTACTGTTAAATTAAATGTTTTGCCACTTGGCTCCTATGACATACTTATCGGTATGGACTGGTTAGAACAGCATAAGGTAGTTTTAAATTGTTTTGACAAAACTTTTAGGTGTGTAAACAACAATGAACAGCCTGTAACTGTTAGGGGTATTCCTAGGAAAACAGTAGTCAGGCAGATTTCTGCTTTACAACTTAAAAGGGCAGTCAGAAAAGGGTGCAAAGCCTCTGCTGTAACTATTACAGATGAGGCAAATAAGTTTGAAATCAGCAAGATAACAGTAGAGGATATTCCTATATTAAATGATTTTATTGATGTTTTTCCGGAGGAAATCCCAGAATTACCTCCCAAGAGAGAACTAGATTTTACAATTGAGCTGGTACCCGGTGCTGTACCCAGTTCAAAGGCTCTGTATCGTATGAATATTTTGGAGCTTAACGAGTTAAAAACTTAGTTAAAGGAGTTAATAGATAAGAATTACATTCGACCCAGTGTGTCCCCTTGGGGAGCACCAATAATTTTTGTTAAAAAGAAGGACGAAACTATGCGACTTTGCATAGATTACCGTCAACTGAACAAGATGACAATTAAAAACAGATATCCGTTTCCTCGTATAGATGATCTGTTTGATCAGCTACATGGAGCTACGGTGTTCTCTAAGATAGACCTGGGATCAGGTTATCATCAAGTGAGGATTAAAGAAGAGGACATATTTAAGACAGCTTTCAGAACGAGGTATGGGCATTACGAATTTGTCGGAATGCCATTCGGGCTTACTAATGCCCCAGCCGTCTTTATGTGCCTAATGAATAACATAATGCATAAATACTTAGATAAATTTGTTGTCGTATTCATCGGTGACATTCTAATTTATTCTAAGAATGAAGAGGAGCATAAATAACATTTACGGATAGTCTTACAAGAACTACGAGAGCAGCAGCTCTTTGCGAAGTTCAGTAAGTGTGACTTCTTCAAAGATGAAATCTAGTACTTAGGACATGTAGTCACCAAGGAAGGGATTTCAGTTGATCCTGAAAATATCCGGGCAATTGAGGATTGGCCAGTACCAAAAGACATAACAGATGTTAGGTCCTTCATGGGAATTACCGGTTACTGCCGGAGATTCATTGAAGGCTTTTCAAAAATAGCCAACCCAATCACTTCTTTGCAAAAGAAAGGCAAGAAGTTTGATTGGAACTTGAAGTGTGAAGAAAGCTTTAAGAAATTAAAGACTTTATTAACAACTGCGCCTATTCTAAGAATAGAAGATCCTAATAAGGATTTTGTGGTTTGCACCGATGCTTGCAATGACGGTCTAGGTAGAGTGTTGACTCAGGATGGGCATGTCATTGTCTATGAGTCTAGGAAGCTTAAAATTCATGAAAATAATTATGCCACTTATGACTTAGAATTAGCTGCTGTTATTCATGCTTTAAAGATGTGGCGAGACCACTTAATAGGCAGAAAGTTTACCTTAATGACTGATAATAAGGGTCTGAAATACCTTTTGGATCAGCCTAACTTAAATGCAAGGCAAGCCAAGATGGTTGGCCTTCTTAAGTGAGTACAATTTCGAAATTAAGCACATAAAGGGAAAGGAAAATAAGGTGGCTGATGCTTTGAGCAGAAATGCAAGGCTGAATTTTATATCAGCTATCAGCACTTATAATTCTGATTTAAATGAACAGCTGGCTGAAGGGACAAAATTGGATGAACTTTATCAAAATTTACAAGCTACAACCAAAGAACAACCTACAGAAAGTTTGATAAAGGGTTATAGTTTAAATAAAGATGGATTTTTATTGTTTAAAGACAGGCTGTATGTTCCAAATGTGCCTAAAGTTAAACTGTTAATTCTGGACAAAGTTCATAAAACCCCTTACTCAATGCATCCAGGCTACTAGAAAACTGTCACTATGTTGAGAAAAGATTATTTTTGGCCTAATATGAAATCTGAAACAACTGAGTATATAGCTAGATGTTTAGACTGTCAACAGGTAAAAACAGAACACCAGCATCCAGCTGGGTTATTGCAACCTTTGCCCTATTCCTAGTTGGAAGTGGGAAATACTCAGCTTAGATTTCATTACGGGATTACCCAAAAATCAGCATCAGAATGATTCAATTATGGTGGTAGTAGATAAATTAAGTAAATCAGCACACTTTATTCCTGTTAAAACCACTTACAAGGCTGCAAACATAGCTGATATATTTCTGAAACAGATTTTTCGGTTACATGGTGTCCCAAAAGTTATTATTTCAGATAAGGATCTTAAATTCACAGGAAATTTCTGGAAATCTTTGTTTAAAGGATTAAACACAACTCTGAATTTCAGCACTTCTTTCCATCCTCAGACGGATGGACAAACCGAAAGAGTTAACCAGGTATTAAAGATCTGCTAAGAATGTGTGTTAAGGATCAACCAGGTAAGTGGGAGGATTATTTACATTTAGCAGAATTTGCATACAATAACAACTATCAATCGTCAACTAAGTTCAGTCCTTTTGAAATTCTGTATGGATGTAAATGTAACACTCCTATCTCCTGGGATAATCCAGTAGATAGATTAGTGTTAGGTCCTGAATTATTAAAAGAAATGGAACAGGTTGTGAAACAAGTGCAGGAAAATTTGAAGATTGCCCAGGATCGGCAAAAGAGTCAGGCAGATTTGAAAAGAACTCCTAAAGAGTTCCAGGTAGGTGAACATGTGTTCATCAAGGTAAGACCAAAGAAGAGCTCCCTAAGATTGGGGAGTTGTGCAAAGTTAGCACCACGTTACTGTGGTCCATTTGAAATTTTGTCTAGAATTGGTCAAGTTGCTTATCAGCTAGCATTACCACCTAATTTGAAAGTGCACAATGTTTTTCATATTTCTGTTCTGAAAAAGTATGTACATGATGCTACTCATGTTATTTATTGGAACATTGTACAGGTAGAACCAGAAGGGGAAGTTCTGGTGGAACCGGATTGTATCCTCGAGAGGAGGGAAATTACTCTGCGGAACCGCATAATTGGACAGCTGAAGGTGCAATGGAAGCACCTTAGTCCTGAAGAAGCTACCTGGGAACTGGAAAGTAAGATGCGGGAAGCATACTCAAATCTGTTCCAGCAGGTGGCTGAGGATGAAGAATAAGTAACATCGAGGGCGATGTTACATTTTAAGGGGGTGTGTATGTCACATACCCCAATTTTGTAAAAATAATGTAATTATTTTATCATATTCCTAAGACATTATGTTAAATTTAATGCTTAGTAGGAATTGATGACCGAGCAGAGTCACTAGAAATGGAATGTAATTCTGAATATTTTATTATTAATAAATAAATTATGGAGACAACAGCATGGGAGAGCTGTTAAAAGAGGTTACTGGTCTAACTGGTGGATGGAACTAGGTGGAAAGGCAAAAGACAAGTGGCAGCATCCTCAAACACTTCCTAAGTTGCAGGTGGCAACTTCCCTATATTTTGGGGTCATGATTCCCCAAGAAAGTGGAATCAGAGCAGGTGGCTCTTTAATGACAGTTAACCCAACAAAGACCTAGGCAATCTTTTAAATAGTACTCAATGAACTGAGCTGGGGGTTCAATAGTTCTGGAGGGAGAATACATTCAGGTGAATGTTATTCAGGAGTCCCATTGAGGAAGAGGGAATATACAGTAAGGAATTTGTTTGAGAGGATTGCTGCAGTAACTTGGTTCCAGTATAGTTGTTTGGCTGAGTGAATTATTCTGCTGCACCTAGTTCCAGCCAGGGAGACCAGAGCAAGCTCAGGGGTCCTGAGAAGTGTTGTTTGGGCACTCTCCAGGAGTTGGTAGGGAGGAACAGCCTCCCTTTGCTGTTGTTGTCCACAGTTTGAAATAGGTTCTGTCACCTAATCCTGTTATTTATTAGGTATACATGTATGTATGTTATATATTATCTTCTGTACGTCTGAATAGTAATTAGTTCAGTAAAAGTTAGTAATTCTAAATTATCAGCAGTAGAATTATTGGAAATTATGGTGTTTCCGTATTTCTTAAATGTCATGATTTTCTTACTAATAAAGTATTTCAATGCCTGCTAGATAATAGTAGTATCGTAGACTACAGTTTATTGTTGACATTGTAAAACCTAGTTTAATTATTTGAGTTTAATAGATAAGTAGAATTTAGTATAAAGTAATTATTATTTGGAATTACAACATGTTTAAATAATCTTAAAAATTGACATAAACATGGCTACAGGAATTTCAGTTTTGGTACTTTACAGAATAATAAGTAAAAGCTAGGTACCCAGAAATTTCACCCTGTGTTTATAAAACCAAATAGACAATCATAGGAACAGTATTAACATATAAACCGATATAGATTACAGTATCGATAGCATATCAGTATTTTTGCAGAACTTTTGTAGCCACAGTTAGGTTACGTATGTTAGGGTACAAACCCTAGTTAAAGTCTGACTAGTTTTAAATCTGTTATTTAAATCAAACTTAAAACCTTAACCAAAGATGATTTCAGTTTTCACTTATCAATCAAATCCATGTACAAAAACCCTAAAAGAACTACATCACACAAGATTCACTAATAAGATAGATAATTTAGTATTTGTTTTAGGAACAATAGAACTAACAGAACCATAGCTAGCTCGGTATCGAGCTTAAGTATTATTTGGTATTATCCCTCCTTCAAAACTTTCATGTATCAACAGAACCTAAATCAAAACCACAGAATAGTATAAACATCAAGTGCAAAACTTATAATTTATATCCTTCACTTGATTCTTAAATAGACAGAGTCATTTTCCTAATGACTTAGTAATCATTTAAACAATTTCGTAACTGTTAAAAATATATTTAAAAACCCCATCATCCAAAACTATACAGGTTTCAAACATTGACAATCAATACAACGACTTTATTTACGGCCGCAACCTATTTTGTTATAGAAGCTTTTTAAATAAACATAGGAAGTTAAAACATACACCACACCCGGCTCAGATTTACAGAATGACTGTAACAAATCATTTCTATCAAAGCTTAAACTACATAGCATACAAACGTATAAGCAAAACCAGTGCTAAATAGGAAGACATTATCTTCACCCACAGCTGAGTTACAAATCCACTATTTAAGTGGTTTAAAAACTTAAAACAATTTAAGAATCACAGTACATAGCATAGAACTAATAACAAAAACGCATGTATTAAAACAAGCCAATATACAGGCAACCTTTCATTATAATTTAACTTCCACAAAACTAGGTGATTACCCTAATCTTTTCAAAGTACAGTAACGAAACAAAAACCCCAAGGTCATCACTTCAGAACAAGCCACAACCTGTTTCTTTTATACAATAATTCTTCTACAAACCCTAATTATTACAAGAAAGACGAATACATTACATATGACTGCAACCATATCATACCACACACAGCACAGGGTCAAACATGTCCGTGAACGTGATAACAAACAACCACAAGACCAACAGCACGGAGCTATCCACAAAGGTGGTCTTATCAAATCAAACCCTAACCATCGTAACCACCAAAGGGAGGAAAAGCCATGGTGAAACCAGGCTTACCCGGTAGGATCCAAGCGCCGGAGGTTGGGCCTCGTACACCTTCAGGTTTAACCAGTGCCTGCACAGTACAAGTTATCGATTTAAGTTACAAATTTTTCTTAAAATAAACAATCTATTTTTTAAATTGAAAACCATGAAGCAAATTTTATGGCTTACCAGCGATTTTGGAGGAAGTAAAAACGCAGTGAATTACCCTGTAGCCACGAGCTGAGCTAAGTGGAAAACCCCACCTTGATCATCAGAAGAAACGGGTTGGAAACTCCCAGGTTAACTTTCAAGATGGAAGCCGTGACAGGGAACATTTAGAACGATACCCTCACACCCTGGGCAGACTAGTTTTGGAAGCACGAATATAAACCCCAGGTCATAACCACTTCATAGCTACCAAGAGCAGGAATACCATGACTCTAAAACAATACAATGGATAAGTACAAGGGCATGGGAGAAGCATAGGAACTGCTAGCAAACAGTAACAGCAGAAAAGATAACCCGAGTTGCTCATTATACTTATAGAAGGCCAATAGCAGAGTATACAGACTCACGAACAACACGAAGGACACACACCATGAACTGTAGCAGCATGGGAACTGCTACTTACAGCACTACAACGAGAAACTCAGACCAGGAGGTTCTTCTCAGGGAAACCAAGCCCGAAGGCAAAGGAGAAATGGCCAACTAGGGTTTGGTCAAACCATTTATATCATCAAATACAAGGCCCAAGACTATCCACGTAGCCCCTAAATATTTAACCTTCCATGGGTCAACAATCCAAAGTCCATGTTGTGTTTCAAATTATTTGTTTCTCAATTTTAAATCATCGTATGGATAAAATATAATCATAGTAGGGATATTCTCCTATGATCGAGACACTATCATTTAACCCATCATATAATGCATGTTAGAACTTTGCCTTCGAAGTTGCCTAGTGGACATAAAACCTTGCCCTACAAACAAATAAAATTATGTATAGTCAATAATGTTCAAAATTACTACGAGGATTCATCATTGTTTGTAGAATTAAAATCTTATCATGGGTAATATTGTTAACTGCATAGTTTATCCATAAAGGTTTTAAGAGCATAGTTCTTATATCATCCTTTTTAAATCAAAACATTAGTGCAATACATATAATACTTGTATTAGATAGATTTAAACTTTGACTCATTATAACATACAATACGAATGTTGTTCAAAACTCAGTTATGAAGTATTCTAGGCATGGAGGAAGCATTTGGTATTATAGAAACTATCTTGGAAATGATGTAATGGAAGCTATAGTTGGTTTAGAACAACATTTCACTAACTTTGGTTGCCTTAACCCTGGTCTCATGAGAAAAGACAAGGGGTACATCAAATCTTAAATCTATAAAATAATGAAATGAAGTCAGCATGGTGATTTACAATCCTACTGGATTAGTGTCATTGAGATAGTTGTTAGTTTTGATCTTATATCTATTAACATTATAGGAATAGGAGTAGCGGCGCAATCAAATCAAACCCTTAAGGATATTATAAGAAGACATGTAAATGACAGAATATCATACAATGCTAGCAATAAGTAATTTATACGAGGAAAATCTCCAGATCTGTTATAAGGGAAATTGCAATTGATACAGTATCAACAGATAAATAAAAGTGGTCTGATTATCATAATCCAGTGACTTTATATAGTGCTAAATAAGAGATATTGTTACAACACAAAAATAATATCAGAGAAACGATACTCCATAGGGATACTTAAGTCGTTTTTTATCAAGAACAATAGCTATCATATTCTCATATAAATTTCGACTCTCTAAACAATAAGATTTATGAATATCACAGGAAGGGAGTTCTACCTTTACGCAGTTGACAACCAACTAGCATGTTTAGACTTTTACTGACTGAGTTGGTGCAGTTAATTGAATTTTAATACTTTAAAGATTTAATTGTCGCGACCGCACTTTACCTGTATATCTGTAAAGAGAAAGACAGTTTGATGCGTTAGCTCGAAAGCTACATAAGCCCAGTCTGCTATGGAAACTCCCCCTTGAGGTTGCAAAATAATAAAACAATCAGTAACGAAAAAGAGAAAACCATAATAACATTTAAGTACAACAAAGATCATTCAGACACACTTACAATCACGTAAGTTAAGCAGACAGTTAAAAGACTACATTTAATAACATTTATTGCTATCTTAAAAATTTTAAATTTTTCGAAAATTTTTGGGTTTTGACATTGATGCTGATGATGACGAATATGATCATCATCATCATACTCATCATCATCATCATCATAATCATCTTCATCATCATCAGCATCATCATCATCAGCATCATTATTGGTGTCCATTTTGTCACTATTTTTAATCATTCAATCTACTCGAAATTGCATTATTTCTATCATTCTTTGTTATATCAGGTTGTTTTCTTGTCATTCAGCCCATCAAACAATCCAGGTATGCATATATTTACCTATGATGCAAATCTTGTTTATACTTCATTATATTATGGTTTGTTTATGTTCAAATGACAATTTCTGGACATTATTGACATTTACGTTTTTATTGACAGACTACGTTTTGTGAATGACCCTTCGTTCAGACTATGTGCTACGTGTTAAATATTAAACACATTCAGCTCTTCATTCAGTCCCGCGTTCAGCTCCTGAAATCCACGGTTGGCATATCTCAGACCGTTAAAGTAGAAGAAGGGCACGTGGGTTCTATTTGTTAGTTGGAGCTGATGGTTAATGAGTTGTTGCTCTAGAAGAGCCGTCCCCAAGTTTGCTGAGCTTGCCAATGCATCACCACGCCCACGTTAACTCTCCAACATGCTGATTCAGCCTTGCATTCAGCCTGGAATCATGCTTTTATTCACGCTATTGTTCTCAAAGGAGTCCAGGTCACACATGTTCATCCTACTAGCACAATGCATTGCCACTTCAGTGTTCCAGTAGCCTCTCCTCCGTTCGTTTTGCTCATACATGTTCACGCTCATTCATGTCGGCGTTCTGGAAGAAGCCTGTCTTCCCATGATCAGTCCGTCAATATACAGCTCATCCCACGTCAAGGGTAGATCGACATTGCAGCACCTACGTGAAGAAACCAACCCCGTGTACGCTGGGTAGATGCTCTATGCATTGGCATGCACCATTCAATCAATAGTTACAGTCATTTAAACACCTCTATTATTAGAGAGGTCGACTCTGTCAACCCTCTCACCTATTGTAACTTATAAATAGTCATCTCCATGACTAAGACGAGTTAGTCAAAGTTGATTTAGCTAGTTTTTCAGTCTTAGTAATTCACAGTTGTTCAGAGACAACGTAGAGACAGAGTTCTGTAATTTTCTCAAGTTAATGGAAGTTCCAGTTTGTTGATATTCTAAGTAGCTAAATCAATCCAATTTTCCATCTTTGATTGTTGGGAAGGGCCCCTCATCAACTAGAGGTTTTGTCTTTGTTTTATGCATTTATTAGTTTGTTTTCCTATGTTTATAATCGATTTTGTTTTTGTAGATGATATTTTCTTCTTTCTCTGTAATTTATGTTGTGCTTCTAATTCAATTTGTGTGTACAGGATTAGTACATGGTCGACTAATAGTTTAATAATTCATAGTTTGCTTTCAGTTTTTCTTTCTTCCATCATTTATAATTAGATATTGCTATCAATTCCTCCATAGTTAGCCTCAGCCTCAAATTCTTCCTCTCTATTAATTTCCTTCCTGTAGCAATAGGTTCACTCTCTCCTTTCATCTCAACCTTCTTCTTCCATGTGTCATAGAAATAGTTTATCTCCTTTAGACAATGATTAAAATAGGTTGTTTTCTATTAACGTAACTTATCAACAAGTCTTCTAACTATTTTCTCTGCATTATAGGATCATGTGCATTCGCCAGCTGACATCAAGATCATCAAAACTCTCCTTTTCCTTAGTTTAGTTCGTTTTTCCTCCATTCAGACTGTCCTTCAGACGGTCATTCAGACTGCCATTCGGACCGACATTTGAATCGTCATTCATATTTTTACCTTTTCTGCATTTATTTTATGTTTTTTAGATTCCAATCCTTCCTGCTTATTAGATATAATGCTTCTTGCTTCTAATTTATAGTTCTAGGTGTAATTTAAATCTGGTTTTATGTTACATAAAGTTTTTAATTGAATTTTTCTTATTATCTCCTTCTTCTATATTTCCTTCCTTCAATTTCTTCTAACCTTCTTCCAAAGTTAAGCTTTTGTATCAGATTTGATAGTTAGTTACTGTTTCAGAATCCATCAGTTTGTTTTTAGATAGTTTACTTCCGAATCATAGTTAACAATTTCCTTCTTTAAGTAGTTTTAATTTGTTAATCATAAGAATTATTTTCTATTCATGCAGATAATGAGACATTCATAATATTTAGATTTGTATTAGTAATAAGTATCTTTATCAAGTTTTCTACTTGCTTCTATATTCATATCTTTATCAAGTTTTCTACTTGCTTCCAAATCAAGTTCAGAACTAAATATCTTTATTAAGTTTTCTAATTGCTTCTAGTCTCATTAGTTTCATGGAAAGTAGATGGATCAACATGTTTAAAGTTAACTGTAGTTTCTCTCTTTGTAGTTTACATCTCTTTATTGAAGTTAGATTAGATTTACTTATGTTTTGTTTCGTTGTTACATTTGAAAGTCATTACGATACATTCACTCCAGTACCTGTTACATGGGGATAGATTTTTCTTCTTGAATTAGTTGTTGAAATTATTTAGCTTGTAATTTACTTTGAGTAGCATAGTTCCTGTTTTTGTAATTTATCATCGAATTCAATTATCGCATAGATAGTTTATTTTTGTTCTCTATTTGAAGTTAAGCAGTTCAGTCTTAGAATTATTTACATTTACAAGTTCTCCCTTGTAATTCTCATTTGGTTATTAGTTATTTTTCTATTCCTTTCCATCATTTAAATATAAAGTAGAGTAGTATGATTTGACACTATTCTAGTCGGTTGTTTAATTAGATTTGATTCAGTTCTCTTATTGCATATCTGAAGTTTGACTCGATTTTTCATTTTGAAAGATCTTTCGATCTTCTCTTTATTAAATATTTTGAAGGCCTGACAAGCCAAAAAAATTAGGTACTATTCTACCTTAGCATATATTTTTCCTCAACTCTAAGATTACCAATCCTGGTCGATAATTAAATATTAGGTGTTTTATTTGAGATAGCTCACACACCCAACATTTTGGTGCTGTTTCCGGGGAGTTGTAGATAAATAGGCAGAATTCAGTCATAGCTAAGTTGAACTCTTTTTAAAAAAAAATTCAGTTCTTTTCTTTGAATCTTAGATTAGGCTGGTGGAGGGTGAGCAGTAAGACGAGAGGTAAGAACCTGCGCATCTGTTATAACAGACATCGCCAAAACCCAATAGTAGTAGTTATGCAGTCAAAGTTTATTTCAGTTATAATTTGTTTTCATGAATAGGTCTAGAGATTCACAAGGTAGATTTATTAAAACTAATCCTCTTACTAAAATCTCTACTAAAATTCCTATTAACTTATATGGGGGGCGTGCCACCCCAACTACTAACTCAACAGAAAGGTATCGGAAGACACCTAAAGGGGATAGTCCTACTTGGAAAGCAAAAGAAACCTTTTCTGGAAACATTTTAAGGGAAATTATAGGGACATCAGAACAGTCTGTTCATAAAGAAATTCCACTAGAAGAACCTCAAGTTCGTATTGAGACTGAACTAAAACAAGAGGACATCCACAAAGATAAAAATTCAAAACCTCTTAACTCTCCATTAGTCCAAAAACCTACAGACACTAATTTTTCAGTAATAGGTGGTCCAAACTTAGTAGACTTTAGTGATCCTGCACAAGTCGATGCTCTTTTGGGGAATTCTTAAAACATAATTATCTCACAGATTGACACAACAATAGTAGGACCTCCAAAATTGGGTTTCCACGTAGCTGATAATTCTCCTCCTAGAAAGAAGAATACCCTTCCTGAAACAGAACGTTGGGACATCCCATATTCACCAAGAAAGGAGCAACCTAGTTTTTCTCTCTTTGGCAATAGAATCTTCATGGGGGATGAAAATGAAGATCATGTCCGACAAGATGAAGAAGATGGAGAAGTTAGAACTGAAGGTACCTTCAGGTTCCCTATCTTAGACACTGCACAAGATGTTACTATGAAAAACATTCCTCCCTCCTCGCTACGAACCTTCTATGCGAGGAGTAGTGAGGATCGAGACACATTCTTATTCAAGTTTGACATTTTGTGTAGGAGTTACAATTACCTACAAGATAGCCAAAAACTAAAACTCTTTCCTGCCACATTAAAAGATTCTTCTCTTCGATGGTTCATGGGATTAGGAGAGTCTAGTATTAGGACTTGGGAAGACATGAAGAATGCATTTCTTTGGAAATATCAGGATTACTATAGACCTAAAGACTCTCGCAATGACATTTTTAAAATTCAACAGCTTGAAGACAAGAGCTTAGAATACTATCTCGAGGGATTTAACTATGTGTTACATAAATCTAAATATAGTGATCTTTGAGAAGATGCAGTAAGAACACTCTTCCTCAAAGGAATCTTAGAAGAATTCTTAGATAACCTTAATCTCATGGAAGCAGGAGACATTTCTCATAAGTCTTTTACAGAGATTTGTGAACTATGTAGGAATTACTCTAGGAGCAGAGGGAAAGGTGGAGGACACTTTCGAGAATCTTATGCTAGGAATTCCAAAGGGAACACATCCAGTCCTAGTGGAGTTACAAGGGTAGAATTGGGAAACCTATTGGAAAATTTCAAAACAAATATTTTAGGAGCCATGGGTTCTCAATTAGATGCACTACAAGCTAAAAAAATACAGGATGAAGAGCATGCAGCAATGAGTGTTTTTTGTCCTAGGTGTAGAACTAAACATCCTCAACAAGAATGTCCATCAAATAATGTTTCAGTCTGTCGCCTTTGTACCGAAGAACATCCAACCAATGATTTTCCATAGTTGCCCGGATTGCAAGCTGTATACAAGAGTGGAAACTTTGGTGAACCATCTGGGAGGCCTTGGAAACTTAGAGATCAACCATCATATCAAGACTCATCCCAAATTACACCCTATTACTATCCTTATCAACCTTATCAACAATGGAACACTTCAGGTTGGCAGAATTGGCCACCGCAGTACCCTCCTCAGAATGCTCAACAACAGCAATGGCCACATGGATGGAGAGGACAAACTTATACTCAAACACCTCCTCCTATGCCTAACTATCATTACCCACCTAATGTTCAACAACTTTTGCCTGGATTTGTACCTCCTTCATTACCCCCTATCCCGAATCAACATCACCATTTCTAGAACATGAATCCTCCAAGACACACAATATTACCTGCACAACCGATACCAAATCCTAACAACAAACCAACCCAAGCCCTTAATAGAATTAGGTTGTTACCTCTTCCATCATATGTCATTTCAACCGCACTTATACATGAGATACAACTGCGGTCTGGAAGATTTTTGCAAGATAAGCCCAAGTCACCCGTTGTTATTCAAGAAGAGAATGAAGAAGACATACCTACTGAAGTTTTGAATAATGCCATTTTTGAAAATGTGGTTATTCCTAAACCTTCAGCACACAACCATCAACGTAAAGAAGTAATTTCAGGAGAAAAGTCACCTCCATATCCGGAGCATCTAATAATAGAGAAACCTGTAACTTATCTAGAGTACGATATCATTAACGAATTGAAAAATATTTGCATTAAGATCCCTTTGTTACAAGCCATTAAGGATATTCCAATCTATAGCAAGGTAATAAAGGAAATCTATATTAAGAAACCACTGAGAAAACAAAAGGACCCTCCAACAATTCATGTAATAGGAGAGATATCAGATTGCATAGCAAACCAGCCTAGAATTCCAAAATATTCTAACCCAGGGAGTCCTGTGGTGACTGTTATCATTAATAACACCGCCATAGGAAATACACCTATTGATCTAGGAGCTGATATCAATTTGATGACTACGATAGTTGTCGAAACTCTCAATCTAAAACAATTCCTCTGCCCTACTCCAACAATGCTAGAACTAGCAGATCGCACGATGGTGCAGCCTGCTGGGATCTTAAATGATATCACTGTGTCAGTAGCTTCTTGGGAATATCCCGTGGACTCCATGGTTATTGAATCAAAAGACCCTTCCAAAGGTCACCTCATTATTTTGGGAAGACCTTGGTTAGCTACTTCCAATGCATTTATAGGATGTAGGGATGGAGAGATGGTTATCTCTGATGGGTTTTCTACAAGAAAACTAGCCTTATATCCACCAGCTTAGCCAATAGCTGAAAACCTATTTTGGTTAGATTTTCATTTCGGAGATGATAAATTGGAAGAACTTTCCCTTGTTAGTGATTTCTCCTGGGCACTTCAAGAACAGAACACTGAGAATGTGTTGAACCAATTTATCTCTTCCACAACCTGTATAGATTTTCCTCAATCTTTTTCCCAATTTGACCATATCTTTGGAGATGAATTCCAAGAAAATATGAGCCTCTCAACATTCATGAGTACACCCTGTGTCTTCGCAATCGAAGAAAATCTAGGATCTTATACCATACCATGTGAGGTTAGTTCCGACAAATTTCTGCATATAAATGCGGGTTTAGATGAGAACCAGCAAAAACAATTACTAAAAGTTCTCAAGAGTCAAACTGGAGAATTTGCATGGGAGTATACCGATATGAAAGGTATACACCCAGACACCTGTATCCATCACATTTACACAGACCCAACCATATCTCCTGTTAGGAAGACCCAGAGAAGAATGAACCCAGCACTAAAGGACATAGTCAAAGACGAACTACAAAAGCTCCTTAATGTTGGATTCATTTACCCAATTTCCAATAGTAAATGGGTTTCTCCTCTGGTGGTAGTTCCAAATAAAGTCACAGGGAAATGGCGTATCTATGTTGACTTTCAAGAACTGAACAAGGCCACTCTTAAAGACTACTTCCCTTTGCCTTTCATCGATCAAGTTTTAGACACCTTATCAGGAAAACAATATTTCTCATTCCTTGATGGGTATAGCGGATACAATCAAATACTAATAGTACCTAAGGATCGGGACAAGACAAACTTCACTTGTTCTTGGGGGACATATTCCTATCGAGTATTACCATTTGGCCTGTGCAATGCACCTACTACTTTCCGGTGTGCAGTTCTAAGCATCTTTGCTGATCTCATACATGACTGTGTAAAAGTTTATATGGATGATTTTACAGTTTATGGTAGTACATTCCAAGAGGCCCTTGATAAACTTGAAACAATTCTTATTCTATGCCAAGAAATGAACTTAGCTCTCAGTCATGAAAAATGTAAGATGTTACTGATTGAGGGCATAGTCTTGGGACATCATGTATCTCTTCAAGGTATCAAGGTGGATCCTGTCAAGATAGAAATCATTGTTAATCTTCCTCCTCCAAAAACTCTGAAGGAAGTAAGAATTTTTCTTATCCATGCCGGTTATTATAGACGTTTCATTGAAAATTTCACTAAAATAGCCGCACCTATGTTCAAAATACTCATGAAAGACACAGAGTTTCGATGGACTGAACCATGTCAACAAGCCTTCAAAACTTTGAAGGCAAAGCTATCAGTGGCACCCATACTTAGGGGCCCAAATTGGTCCCTTCCTTTCCATATATCCACTGATGCTTCCAACATAGCTATAGGGGCAATCTTAGGTCAAAAGGAGGGACAGACATCACATGCCATTTATTTTTCCAGTAAAAATTTGACTCCTGCAGAATCGAAGTACACTATTATGGAAAAGGAGTTTCTAGCAGTAGTCTACTCTATCAACAAGTTTCGTCATTATATCACAGGATATGAAGTTTTTATACACACTGACCATTCCGCCATCAGGTTTTTAATGAATAAACCCATCACCAATGGCAGAGTGACTCGGTGGCTTATTTTGTTGCAATATTTTTAACATTACCATTATTGATCGTCCCGGTCGAGAGAATGTAGTAGCTGATTTCCTCTCCCGAATTCAAATTGACGATAATGCCAGCCCTGTTGATGATAGCTTCCCAGATGAACATTTGTTCATTGTATCTGTTCGAACCCCATGGTTTGCAAACATAGCCAATTATTTATCAACTGGAAATCTACCTAACCATCTCTCCCCACCTAAGAAATGTAGGATCATAGTTCAAAGTTCCAATTATTAGTGGGTAGATAATGATCTCTTTCGTACTAGTCCTGATCTTATTATTAGACGATGCGTACGAGAGGACGAGATGGTAGAGATCCTACATGCATGTCATGGTGGACCTTGCGGTGGGCATTTTTTCTGATAAAAGTACAACATACAAAGTATTGCACTCTGGGTACTATTGGCCAAGCATCTTTAAAGATGCTGCCAAGTAAGTCAAGGGATGTGACAGTTGTCAAAGAATGGGTAGACCTACACCATTCGATGAGATGCCTTTGCAACCCCAAGTTATGATTGAGCCATTTGAAAAATGGTCTCTAGATTTCGTTTGACCAATCTCCCCGATGTCTCGCAAGAAGAACTACATCCTAGTATGTACAGATTATGTCACCAAATGGGTGGAAGCAAAAGCTTTATTCCGAGCCACAAAGAAGTATGTGGTAGAATTCATTTATAAAGAGATATTTACTCGATTGGGTGTACCTAGGGAAATTGTAATCGATCAAGGATCTCAGTTTACCTCCAAATTAATGAAAGAGCTTACTGACAAGTATGGTATCAAACATTGTAAATCTTCACCATATCATCCACAAGTCAATGGTCAGGTGGAGTCCACCAACAAGGTATTAGAAGCCATCCTGACTAAGACTATCCAATTACACCACAAATATTGGGCAGATAGGCTTCCTAAAGCTCTGTGGGTTTATAGAATAACTTGGAGAAACACTACTGGTCACACACCTTATGAACTTGTTTATGGTAAACAAGTTCTTCTACCTATTGAATTTCAAGTCAAAACCTTTCGTATGGCTGCACAGTTACGGATGAACTTAGAAGAAGCACAGAGTCTACGAATCCTGCAGATAAATGAATTAGACAAGATTAGGCAAGATGCTACTCAACATACAATTTTAATACAAAACCAACGTAAAAAGTGGCATGATAGATACATTAAACAAAAACAATTCAAAACTGGAGACTGGGCACTACTTTTTGATTCAAGATACAAAAATTTTAAAAGTAAGTTGACTACTCATTGGATGGGTCCATATGAAATTGTTACAGCCTTTGATAATGGATCCGTTAAAATTAATACAATTGATGATTCTCAAATTTCCTTTGTTGTAAATTGACACAGACTTAGACTTTATCATCAGCCAATATCTAAACAAGATTTTGTATAGAATGCCTTACAACAGGAGGAAATGGAACTGGTAGAAGAGGAATTAATTCCTCCTCCTCCTAGTCTTTGAATTATTTTGGTTTATCTTCCTTTGTATATATGTAAATATGTTTTTGTTTTCAATAATAATAGTCATTTCTAACGACTGATTGAATTTTTACAGGGAAAATTATTATGATTAGTTCATAAGAAGTTTGTCAATCAAAACAGGAAGACTGTCTTCCTTTTGTTAATTTCAAAAATTTTACATGACTTGTTTTGTACATATGTTTTGTTTTTAATAAAAATTTGAATCATCTGATAAGTGGTTTTGTAGCTAAATCACAAGAACCCTATCTTTGTAATCAGCACATGTGATATTATTCGAAGAAGGGAAGTGCTTAAAAGAATTTTCCAATATATCCTACCCCCTTCTCTTTCAATTATGTGAAATTGACTTTTTTTTTAAGCAAAAGATAAAGTGTTCTTTATGTTATTTCGAACCATTTCTTTTATGATTTTGAATATAGTATTTGATTCAGACATGCACATTTCTGATTTATCATTAGAACAATTGCTTAAAAGACTTACTTTCATCATTATGATCTCTAGAAATCCTTATTCTACACCTATGGATCACTAGCTCATCCGTAGATTCATTATCAAAACTTGTCTCTTAAAGCATATTTTAAGGGTAGCTTAGAAGTGAATGATGTTTTTATTTTTGTGGGGAACATTATTGATTCTTATGAAAAAGATAGATATAGATCAAGGAACAACTTTAGGTTATTATCTTTTGACATGATCTTGAACTTTGGCCATTATTAATAAAGTTGCTCATAAAGGTTCGTTCTAATATTTTGAATTATGTGTTTAGAAGGATTAGCACACTCTAGTGCCAACTGAATTCCTTACAAATATATATATATATATATACACGAAGCAAACCCGTCGGGCTACTGAACAGGATCGCTAGCAGTGGGTCCATGCTAAGTAAAAACTTAAACAAGGAAGCTAGGTAAATGCAATTAAACCCGTTAGGGTACTGAATAGGCTTGCTGGCAGCGCGGCTATGCTTGCATGGTACCAAGATAAACCCATCAGGGTACTAAACAGGCCTGCTGGCAGCAGGTCAATATTGGGTAAAAGAGATCGGTTAGTGCAATTCTATGCACATAATTCATATATAAGAAACATGAGTATACAAACATATGTTAGGCCAATTATTTATACTATCATTAGAGAATAACTATAGGTTGAATTTGGAACTTGTCATCTAATTCAAAACAATACCTAGGATGTGATTATCCTAGAAATGGGACCCATAATTATAAAAATCTCACAAGATTTACGGTGCACCTTATCTATATCTTGGGATGACAAGAAATCTTTAACATGAGTCATGGATGGCTAGTTTCCCTGTGGCATATTTCATATCAATTGTACTATTATTCTTCATATGGTCCTTTTTAAGTACTGTTCTATTCTTTCTGATGAATGTACATATCTGAATCATCTACATGTTTAGCTAAAATTTCATTTTCTTGAGAAAAATATCACAACACTTTTAGCTATCGGTAAACATCCTAAGGGAAAATAATTAAATAGTTAACAATCTTTTTGTGGCTTGAGGACACGCCATATCTTTGGTTTTGGGGGGAGATTAGAATTGTTCTTACTCATTGAATATTTATGAAATTTTATTTATCTCTAATAAAACGATAGGTGTTTTTCCGGTTATGCAAAAAGAAGAAGAAAAATGATCTAATCAAGAACAAAGAGGAACGCAATTAAAAGACCAAGAAAAGCAAAGTTTACAGCATTTGTGCATTAATAGCTTCAGAAATTCTTTGCAAATCAGTTTCTGTCAAATATTAGTAAAGCAAATCTTGTATAGATAAAAGTCTGTTTGAAGGACTGAATGATGGGTCGAACACTGATCCGAATGAAATGACTATATATATCAAATAGCATGCTAGATATTTTGAAAATTCTAACTAACCAATGGTGACAGGGATCAATCAAACGTCAAATCTCACACTTGGTTTTATTCCTTTACCTATCTCACCTTCGTTGAACAAATGAATCTTGTGTCATATATCATTTTGATCTTTCGAATTATTCCATGACCGCCGTGATCCTAGATATCACATGAATCGCCAGCATCTGGATCAAATCGCTATGATATCCAACGTGTAATCTGTCTTGTTACGTGAATTTAGTTCAACCTGTCCAAAGCTTGGCTTTGGACATGGTTGAACACACTATACCAAACACGCATCCACTAAATTCACGCACTTCAATACTGGCACTTGACTCAATATCTTCGAAGTACAAGTGTGATCCTTTTAAGCATGCTCACCTATGACCATTCAGCCATCCAAACGAACTTTAAGTTAACTAATGGTTGCGTGAACTTCTGCTTCACTCTGCTCGCTCTTCATTTCTTCTTTGTGAACTGCGTCCTCTACAATTTATTGTATTATCCACACTTATTCATTGTATCCCCCGTCTTCCATCGACAATGCCTAACCACTACGAACCTGGAAGTTATCAAGATCTTCTACATATCCCTGGTTTAAAAGATGCCATGAGTTATTCTCTCAAGCAGGCTGGAGTCCGTTTCTCCACCGCCTTGATGGCTACGACCACAATATTTAGTTACTGTTTGCCAAAGGTTTTGATGGAAAGACAGCCAAGGTTGGTCATCTTTTTTTCTCTGTAACAAAAGAGTCAATAGATTTAGCTACAAAGATCCCAAGGGAAGGTGCCCATTGGCACAAGCATTTGTTTCTTCCACGAATAGCCCACCAGTTCGCTCTCAAGCCCGATTTTCAACACATTACTAGCACTAAAGGCTTCCATAGAGAATGGATCAAGCCAGAGTACTTGGATCTTTTGACCTTTATCATCCACTTAATCACCTGTGAAGGTAAGTTTATTGTTTTTAAATCTTGCCATGTCAGATTATTAGCTCATTTTGTCAATAATCAGACCTTAAATTTCCCATTTTACTTCCTAAAGAGTTTGGAAAATATGTCGAGCCAAGTTAGAAGAAATATTATTAATCCTTCTGGAAGCTTGTATCGCCACTATCTTATTAAGCTTTTGATCATTCATTAATTAGGGGAGAGAGGTCAAACTTGGGATCACTTTGTTTTTGAGATACTAAACCCTAATTTATCTACTGTCAAAAATTCCCCTTCTCAGAAGCACTCTTCTACCCAAGAAGAACCAAACGCGAAACGTGTATGGTTTGATGAGAGTTCCTTAGATGATATGCACTCTCTCCACTCATTACATTCTTCTGAGATTGCTCTCGAATCTCCACTTTTCTCATCAATACCTACCGAACTTAGAGAGATAAATTGTGACCAGTCCATTGATCAATCTGTATCTTAGATTGTCTCTCAGCCATCATGTTCAAATATTCAGTCGGACGATCATACCTTCGAGTCACCCCTCCTCACACTAGCTAATGCATCCGCTCATATGGGTGAAACCCCTACTGCTAGAAGCTCTCCTACATATAAAAAAGACAAAAGTTCTGAAGAACAGACTATTAATGTTGAGACATCTCCAAAAGAGACAAGTCCTCAATTGGACTTGGAGCATGATATAGAACAACCTATTTCGAGTCAGCAGAAATGGGATAAGTTGACCCAAGTGATAGCACGACTAACATATGAAAATCAAAGCTATGTGGAAACAATTTCTGAGATTCATGAAGAAAACAAGGCACTGTGTGCACAAGTAAAAGACATTGAATGTTTGGTTAATGTCAAAACAACATACAATACTTACCTGAAGATGAGATATAATTCTTTAAACGACCAATTTAGGAAGCTCAAGGCCAAATCTATGTCTTCATCATCCAAGTCAAAGGAAGCTGCTGCCATAGCTCAGCCTTCTTCCTAATGTTTCTTTTTCTCAGTGGGACCTGGCATGTCCTCGGTTTGGGGGAATGTTGGTGTCCATTTTGTCACTATTGTTTATCATTCAATCTACTCGAAATGGTATTATTTTTGTCATTCTTTGTTATATTAGGTTGTTTTCTTGTCATTCAGCTCATCAAACAGTCCAAGTATGCATATATTTACCTATGACACAAATCTTGTTTATACTTCGTTATATTATGGTTTGTTTATGTTTAAATGACAATTTCTGGACATTATTGACATTTACGTTTTTATTGACATACCGCGTTTTGCGAATGACCCTTCGTTCAGACTATGTGCCACGTGTTAAAGCTTAAACGCATTCAGGTCATCATTCAACCCCATGTTTAGCTCCTGAAATCCACGGTTGGCATATCTCATACCATTAAAGCAAAAGAAGGGCATGTGGGTTCTGTTTGCAAGGTGGAGCTGATGGTTAATGAGTTGTTGCTCTAGAAGATTCATCCCCAAGTTCACTGATCTTGCCAACGCATCACCACACCCACATTACCTGTCCAACACGCTGATTCAGCCTTGCATTCAGCCTGGAATCGTGTTTCCTGTTCATGCTATTATTCTGGAAGGAGTCCAGGTCGCACACGTTCAGCCTGCCAGGACAACGCATTGCCATGACAGTGCTCCAGCAGCCTCTCCTCTGTTCGTTTTTCTCATACCTGTTCATGCTCATTCATGCCAGCGTTCTGGAAGAATCCTGTCTTCCCACGATCAGTCCGTCAATGTAAATCTCATCCCACGTCAAGGGTAGATCAACGCTGCAGCACCTGCGTGAAGAAACCAACCCCGTGTATGCTGGGTAGATGCTCTCTGCGTTGGCATGCACCATTCAATCAACAGTTACAGTCATTTAAACACCTCTATTATTAGGGAGGCCGACTCTGTTGACCCTCTCACCTATTGTAACTTATAAATAGTCATCTCCATGACTGAGATGAGTTAGTCGAAGTTGAGTTAGCTAGTTTTTCAGTCTTAGTAATTCGCAGCTGTTTAGAGACAACGTAGAGACAGAGTTCTGTAATTTTCTCAAGTTAATGGAAGTTCCAGTTTGTTGATATTCTGAGTAGCTAAATCAATCCAGTTTTCCATCTCTGATTGTTGGGAAGGGCCCCTCATCAACCAGAGGTTTTGTCTTTGTTTTATGCATTTTTCTTTTGTACAAATAGTTAGTTTTTTTTCCTGTGTTTATAATCGATTTCATTTTTGTAGATGATATTTTCTTCTTTCTCTGTGATTTATGTTGTGCTACTAATTTAATTTGTGTGTATAGCATTAGTAAATGGTTGACCAATAGTTTAATAATTCATAGTTTTCTTTCAGTTTTTCTTTCTTCCATCATTTATAATTAGATATTGCTATCAATTCCTCCATAGTTAGCATCAGCCTCAACTTCTTCCTCTCTGTTAATTTCCTTCCTGTAGCTGTAGGCTCAATCTCTCCTTTCATCTCAACTTTCTTCTTCCATGTGTCATAGAAATGATTTATCCCCTTTAGACAATGATTAAAATAGGTTGCTTTCTATTATCGTAACTTCTCAACAAGTCTTCTAACTATTTTCTCTGCATTATAGGTTCATGTGCATTCGCCAGCTAACGTCAATATCATCAAAACTCTCCTTTTCCTTAGTTTAGTTCTTTTTTCCTCCATTCGTACTATCATTCAAACTGTCGTTCGGACTCTAGTTCGAACCGGCATTCGGATCGTCATTCAGATTTTTACCTTTTCTGCATTAATTTTATGTTTTTCAGATTCCAGTCTTTCTTGCTTATTAGATATAATGCTTCTTGCTTCTAATTTACAGTTCTAGGTGTAATTTAAATCTAGTTTTATGTTACATAAAGTTTTCAATTGAATTTTTCTTATTATCTCCTTCTTCTATATTTCCTTCCTTCACTTTCTTCTAACCTTCTTCCAAAGTTAAGCTTTTGTATCAGATTTGATAGTTAGTTACTGTTTCAGAATCCATCAGTTTGTTTTTAGATAGTTTACTTCCGAATCATAGTTAACAATTTCCTTCTTTAAGTAGTTTTAATTTGTTAATCATAAGAATTATTTTCTATTCATGCAGATAATGAGACATTCATAATATTTAGATTTGGATCAGTAATAAGTATCTTTATCAAGTTTTCTACTTGCTTCCAAATCAAGTTCAGAACTAAATATCTTTATTAAGTTTTCTAGTTGCTTCTAGTCTCATTAGTTTCATGGAAAGTAGATAGATCAACATGTTTAAAGTTAACTGTAGTTTCTCTCTTTGTAGTTTACATCTCTTTATTGAAGTTAGATTAGATTTACTTCCGTTTTGTTTTGCTATTACATTTGAAAGTCATTACGATACATTCACTCCAGTTCTTGTTACATGGGAATAGATGTTTCTTCTTGAATTAGTTGTTGAAATTATTTAGCTTGTAATTTACTTTGATTAGCATAGTTCCTATTTGTGTAATTTATCATCGAATTCAATTATCGCATAGATAGTTTATTTTTGTTCTCTATCTAAATTTAAGCAGTTCAGTCTTAGAATTATTTACATTTACAAGTTCTCCCTAGTAATTCTCATTTGGTTATCAGTTCTTTTTCTATTCCTTTCCATCATTTAAATATACAGTAGAGTACTATGATTTGATACTATTCGAGTCGGTTGTTTAGTTAGATTTGATTTAGTTCTCTTATTGCATATATGAAGTTTGACTCGGTTTTTCATTTTGAAATATCTTTCGATCTTCTCTTTATTAAATATTTTGAAGGTCTGACAAGCCGAAAAAATTAGGTACTATTCTACCTTAGCATATATTTTGCCTCAACTCTAAGATTACCAATCCTGGTCGATAATTAAATATTAGGTGTTTTATTTGAGATAGCTCACACACCCAACACTCATCCTCATCATCATCCTCGTGATCATCATCATTATCAATGAAGATGATGAAGAAGATGATCATATTTTCATCATCATCATCATCATCATCATCATCTCCATCATCATCATCATCGTTATCACCCACTTCCTCATCGTCATCCCCATCCTCATCATTATCATCATCATCATCATCATCATCATCATCATCATCTTCATCATTAACATCATCATCATCGTTGTCATCATCATGAACATCATCATCATCATATTCATCATCATCATCTTCTTCTTCATCAGCATCATTGATAATTGTAATGTCCCCATTTTGACCCCCGTTGTATTAAATCATAAATGATGTAAATATTGTTATTTGATCATGGTGAGGAGCTCAAGGCCAAGGCCCCACCATTGATTTAGTGTTTTATGTATCGGCAATTAAAAATAGATGCCTATGGCTCTTGTGCTAGATATGCACAATGTAAATTAAGACATCATGTAAATACAAATTTTAATGAAAAAACCCACAACTAGCTATGCAATGCAACAAAGAGATGGGGACATGATTCTACAAGGAATAGGGAGGGAAATTATTCAAACCCTTGAGCCAATGGTGTTAATCCACGTGTCAATGAGAAAACACATAAACCACCAACTACCCATTTTGGGTTATGCACCCAATCATTTAATTCTTCCAAGAGTTGGTTGAGGCAGTTAATGCCTTGGGAATGAAGAGGTATGGCAGCCAATTTTGTGTATGGGCAAGCCATCAACCTGGGAAATTGTATTTTGTCTCCTTACGAAAGAAAACACCCATGAAATGGTGCCCAAAAGCCATTCTGAACATATAGTTTTTCCTCCCTCACATAGTCTGAACGACTGGGTCTTTCCTCATCACATTTTTACCAATTTTCATGCATTTTTCCATAGCGGGGAGCTCATTTCTGTGTTGCACAGTGGCTAGGAGAAAGGGAGTCACGTTCTGGGGGTTTATAGAGGTCGTTTTTTCCCCAAAATGCCCATGGACGTTTTTCTGAAAACGATTTCTGCTCTCCAAGGTTGAATCCCCAATTGCTTTTTCATTTTTGGGCTTTGTCACATTTTTCTGAATTGGTAGAAACCCCCTCTTTGGGTAACCCACTGAAGAAATGTTTTTCCACATGCCCAGCACTTGTGGTTTTGTTTTTATGTGCATCCCTATTTTGGTTTGAATCTGTGAGCAAGAGATTGGAGTGGTAGTGGATATAGAGGGCTTGATAAACCTAGTGGGGAGATAACCTCTCAAGAAGATCAAGAGGGCTTTGGTTACTCTTCTATGCACACCCTGAGAGCACTAGATAGGGAAGGTATGGCTTGAGGGACTATACGGCAGTGAAAAGAATACTTCCTTGTGCTGGGTGTGTAGGTATTGTGGGTGCCAAGCTAGATAGATCTTGTAAGGTTATCCCTGGCTCTGTGCTTGAGCTCACTAGCTTAGCCACTCTTCCTTTCCATTTCCTAGCAGCTTGATAAACCCAAATGTAGATTGGCTTGGATCATCTTGGTGTATGCTTGGCTATGTGTGAGTCTGCTGTTCCTTGGTTCCTTGTAAAGATCATGCCCAGCTCGGGGGTGGTAGTTGTATCAAGAGGTTGATAAGCACGACTGGCCTATGGTTCGGTGGAATGTTGTAGATGCATAGCTGGTTGCTTGGGACTACTTTGTTAAGATAAGTATTCTCTTTTATAAATTCTGCAATGTCTTTATTTAATGACTATCACATAAATGTTTGAATGTATGTTAGATATTAAACATGATTTTTAATTTCGTTGTGTTTCTATAACATGCACATGTATATGTCTCTTTATCAATGAGTTTTACTTAATGGATATGGGGTTAAATGCCCGGTTTTAGCATCACGATCCTCTCTATCACGCTGGTATGATAGGAGGGGACGTTACATTTTGGTATCAGAGCCATTGGTTGTAGCATTGGGCCTTTATGGGGCTACCTATCATAGTTGCGGAGGTAAGTATGCTTCCTACTCAGCACTGATAGATAAGAAAATTTTCAAAAATTTTCAAATTTTCAAAAATTTTCTATGTTTCTATGAGTTCTGCCGGAAACTGCAGAAGGAATTGTCTTCCGAAATTGTGGAAGGAATTCTCTTCTGAAATTGCAGAAGAAATTCTCTTACGAAACTGTGGAAGGATTCCGCGAGTTGTTCTGCAACACGGAAGAATTCAGCGAACTACTCCGAAACAGTGAAAAAAATTTCTAAGTGTTCGGCATCGAAAGGAAATTTTTGGAAGGAATTCTCTTCCAAAACTACGGAAGACTTTGGCGAGTCGTCCCACAACTGTGGAAGCATTCGGCGAATCATTCCACAACGCGGAAGAGTTCGGGAAGTTGCCCAGCAATTGCGGAAGGATTCCACGAATCGTTCCGCAACACGAAAGAGTTTGGGAAGTTTCCCCGCAATTGCGGAAGGATTCCGCGAATCGTTCCGCAATGCGGAAGAGTTCGGGAAGTCGCCCCGCAATTGCGGAAGGATTCCGCGAATCGTTCTGCAACGCGAAAGAGTTCAAGAAGTCACCCCGAAACTGTGGAGGGATTCCTCAAATCGTCCTGCAACACAAAAGAGTTCGGCAAAACGCCCCGCAATTGCGGAAGGCTTCAGCAAACCGCCCCGAAACTGCGAAAAAATTTACAAAAATAAAAACAAAAAAAACGAGGGCGTTGCCCTCGACCTACCCTACAGTGGCGCAGGGAAGCCACAAGGGGGAAATCCCCCTTGACCCCCTTTGTCCCCCCCCCCCTCATATGTCGTTGATTGTGAGAAAATTCGATGATTTGACAAATTGTCAATATAATATTTTTCCACGTGCATGAAAGTAATTTATGAATTCCTGAGAATATAATGCAGTTAACAATTGGTGGATGAACACATTTTGCAGAATCAAAGTTACATTAGGGTAGCACTCTAGATAGTACAGTTAGAAAGTTTTGGATCTTGGTTGGGCCAAGAAAATCAACATCATGGATGATGCACAGGATCCCTATAAACCTGAGACAGATGCCATGGGGGAGAACATACATGTTGAAAATGATGAAACAAAATCTAATGGGAGAAGAAATCAAGAGACTCCTCCAGGTATTGCAGCCACCGTGAGAAGCCTAAGGGTGGAGTTGAAAAGCTGTAGAGAAGACAATGAAAGGATGATTAAAGCTCAGGAAGAACAAAATCAGTTGAATGCAGCCATGCTACAGAGTTTGACAGACATCCAAAGGCAAATAAACTATGGGCATCAGACATCAAATCCAGAAAGGGGTGGGATTAGTTCTAGAAGGAATTCCCGTAAGAGGGCCAGTAGCTCAAGAAGAGTTTCTACAGACAGAACATATACTCCAGAAATATCTTCTAATGAATCATCTGACTCGGAATAATCCATTGAGGGTTCAAGATCTTCGTCTCGCGGGAGTAAGAGGAAGAAGCACTACAAGAACAATTCACATGGGGAATTTAATAAGGCGAAACCTCCTACATTTGATGGAGAGATAAAGTCTGGTCAAGAAGCTGAAGCTTGGCTTCTTGGGATGAGAAAGTATTTCCAAGTCCAAGACTACTCAGGAAATATGAAGGAAATGGTAGCCATCTTCAACTTGAATGGAAGAGCATCTATATGGTGGGAACACATCAGGAAAGTGAAGAAGATCAATGAAAGGAAGATTGTGTGGAAGCAGTTCAAGAAATACTTCAAGTAGAAGTAACTCTCTGATAGGTACTATGATGATAAGATCGAAGAGTTCCATGAGCTGAGATTGGGACAATTGACCATGGAAGAATATGCAAACAAATTCTTGGAGCTGCTAAGATATGTCAGGTACATTCGAGATGATGAGGTGAAAATTCATCGTTTCCTAAGTGGATTGCCCCAGTCATATAAATATAGAATTGAGTTTGATGAACCTTGAACTCTAGAGGAGGCCATAAGAAAGGCCAAGTATTGCTTTGATCAAAATAGAAGCAAACCAGAATTCCATAAGGCATGGAAGGATAGGAAAAACGAAAAGTTTGATCAAAGGAAGAAGGGGTTCAAGCCTCAATTCTGGAATCAGCAAAGGCAACCATCACAGGTTGTGACTAAGCCAACTAGGATGATGGGAGACAAGCCAAGAGATCCAAAAGAACCAAGAGAACCACTTCAATGTTGGGGTTGTGGAGGAGACCACATGCTCAAGAGCTGTCCACATCGGAATGGGAATGCAAATGAAGTCCGCAACATCCAAGGAGCTGAAATTGTGGGTCAAGTGGCGAGGACAATCCCTAGAATCTATGTAGCACTAGACAACCGCTAGGTAGATCATTAGTCAACTGTGGTTGAATTTGAAGGTAAGATTGCTAAGCAATCTGTTTCTATTTTTATTGATCCTGGATCTACTCACAGTTATGTCACTCCTAGAATTGTTGAGGTTTGTGCTTTCAAGAAATTAAAGCATAGTAAATCATGGTTAGTTCAACTAGCCACTGGAACCAAGAGAAAAGTTAGTGAAATAGTAGAGAAATGTCTTCTAGAGATGGATGGGATATTCACTTATGCAGATCTGAATATTTTACCACTGGGTTCCTATGATATTCTCATTGGAATGGATTGGTTAGAAGCACACAGGGTTAAACTTGACTGCTGCAATAAGAAATTTGAATGCATGGACGAAGAAGGAAACCCGAGGGTTGTAAAAGGAATTCCAAAGGTGACTTCTGTTAGACAGGTTTCAGCCATGCAGTTGAAGAAGTTCTGTAGGAAGGGATGTCAATTGTATGCAGCCCACATTTTAGAGGCAGCAGAGAGTGAAACTCTTAAATTAGAGGACTATCATGTATTGCAAAAATTCAGGGATGTTTTTCCTGATGAGATTCCAGGACTCCCTCCAAAGAGAGACATTGACTTTACAATTGAGCTTGTGCCAGGAGCGGCACCAGTGTCTAAGACACCCTACAGGATGAGTACACTAGAATTGCTAGAATTGAAGATGCAATTACAAGAGTTGTTGGAAAAGAAATATATTAGGCCAAGTGTGTCCCCGTGGGGAGCACCTGTTCTATTTGTGAAAAAGAAAGATGGAACACTCATGTTATGTATTGACTACAGGCAGTTGAACAAAGTCACTGTGAAGAACAAATACCCATTGCCCCAAATTGATGACCTTTTTGACCAAATGAGAGGAGCAAAGGTATTTTCAAAGATTGACTTGAGGTCTGGTTACCATCAGGTACAAATCAAAGAAGAAGATATTTATAAGACCGCCTTTAGAACGAGGTATGGACACTATGAGTTTGTAGTGGTACCATTCAGTCTCACAAATGCACCAGCTACATTCATGTGTCTCATGAATAATGTTTTTAGCAAATATTTGGACAAGTTTGTTCTTGTATTCCTAGACAACATTCTCATCTATTCTAAGAAAGAAGAAGAGCATGAAGAACATTTGAGAATGACAATGCAATTACTAAGGGAGCATAAGTTGTATGCAAAGTTGAGCAAATGTGACTTTTATAAAGATAGAATTCATTATTTGGGTCACATCATCTTCGACGAAGGAATATCAGTAGACCCTGAGAAGATTGAAGCCATGATGAATTGGCAAACTCCAAGGAATGTGACTGATGTGAGATCTTTTATGGGCCTTGCTGGTTACTACAGGAGGTTTATCGAAGGATTCTCCAAGGTTGCAAACCCGATCACTTCTTTGCAAAAGAAGGGGATAAAGTTTGAATGGTCACCAAGATGTGAGGAAAGTTTTCAACGGTTGAAGAATCTTCTTACAAGTGCACCAATTTTGAAAATTAAAGACCCAGAAAAAGACTTTGTGGTGTGTACCGATGCATGCAATCAAGGACTTGGAGGAGTTCTTATGCAAGACAACCACGTGATATGCTATGAGTCAAGAAAGTTGAAGGAGCATGAGAAGAACTATGCTACCCATGATATAGAACTTGCAGCCATAGTACATGCTTTAAAGATGTGGAGGCATTACTTGATAGGAAGAAAATTTGAGTTAAGGACAGACCATTGTGGTCTGAAATACTTGTTTGATCAGCCAACTTTAAATGCTAGGCAAGCTAGATGGTTGGAATTTTTGTGTGAATTTGATTTTGTAATAAAACACATAAAAGGGAAAGAAAACAAGGTGGCTGATGCACTCAGCAGGAAGGTACATGAAATGTATGTGGCAGCACTTAGTACTTGCCAACCATATTTGAGGCAACAGATTGTTAACCATATTGTTGAGGATAAAGTGTACGTGCAGATAAAGGACAAATTGCAGCAGCAAGACCTTGGCAAGAAGTATGAAGGCTATCATTTGGAAGGAGACAGACTTCTTACTTATAAAAATAGAGTCTATATTCCAAATGCGGCAGATTTGAGGAGGATTGTTATGGATGAAATCCATAAATCTCCATACTCTGGTCACCCAAGATATCAGAAAACAATTGCTACAACAAGAAAATATTATTTCTGGCCAGGCATGAAGAAGGACATCACTGAATACATTTCTAAGTGCATGGAATGTCAGCAAGTGAAGAGTGAACACCAACATCCAGTAGGTTTATTGTCCCAATGCCAATTCCAGAATGGAAATGGGAATTAATATCCATGGACTTTATTACAGGATTGCCAATGAATGTGAGACAACATGATTCCATCATGGTTGTGGTGGACAAGTTAACAAAGGCAGCACATTTTATACCGGTTAAGTCCACACATAAAGCCGATGCCATTGCAAATATTTTCATGAAGGAAATTTTCAGATTACATGGGTTGCCTAAGGCAATAATTTCTGACAGGGATACCAAGTTCACTTCCAATTTTTGGAAAGGTCTCTTTGCAGATTTGGGTACACAGTTGAGCTTTAGTACCGCATACCATCCTCAAACAGATGGGAAAACTGAAAGAGTAAATCGGGTGCTTGAAGACATGCTCCGCATGTATGTAATGGAAAAACCATCCAAGTGGGAGGATTATCTACACTTGGTAGAATTTGCATATAACAATGGGCAACAAGCATCATTGGGAATGAGTCCTTATGAGGCTTTGTACGGCAGAAGGTGTAGGACACCAGTGACTTGGGACAATCCAGTGAACACAATTGTACTTGGGCCAGAATTGCTTAAGGAAATGGAACAAGAGGTTGCAAAGATCAGACAGAATTTAAAAATAGCCTAGGATAGACAGAAAAGCTATGCAAATAAGCATAGGATCCATATGGAATTCAATGTTGGGGATCATGTGTATCTTAGAGTGAAATCAAAGAAGAGTTCCTTGAAGCTTGGGAGTTGTGCCAAGCTATCACCTAGATATTGTGGGCCATTTGAAGTGTTGGAAAGAATAGGGCCAGTTGCATATAGACTTGCATTGCCTGCTAGCACTAAAGCTCATAATGTTTTTCATGTCTCTTTGCTTAAGAAATATGTACATGATCCTAACCATGTGATTAATTGGGATGTGATCCAGGTGGCACCCAAGGGAGAATTCCAAACTGATCCATTGTGCATCCTAGACAAGAAGGTAACATTGCTCCAGAACCGAGCCATCAGACAGGTAAAGGTGCAATGGAAGCACTACGGTCCCGATGAGGCTACATGGGAGCTAGAGGA
Organism: Larix kaempferi; assembly: GCA_027924585.1. Classification (NCBI taxonomy): domain Eukaryota; kingdom Viridiplantae; phylum Streptophyta; class Pinopsida; order Pinales; family Pinaceae; genus Larix; species Larix kaempferi. The sequence goes on from BSBM01001261.1 coordinate 1,923,541, forward strand.
TGCCATGAGAGTGGCATATCCATTTTTGTTCAATTTTGATGAGCACTGAGGACAGTGCTAATGTAAGGGGAGGGGAATGTAATGTCCCCATTTTGACCCCCTTTGTATTAAATTGTAAATGATGTAAATATTGTTATTTGATCATGGTGAGGAGCTCAAGGCCAAGGCTCCACCATTGATTTAGCATTTTACGTATCAGCAATTAAAAATAGATGCCTATGGCTCTTGTGCTAGATATGCACAATGTAAATTAAGACATCATGTAAATACAAATTTTAATGAAAAAACCCACAACTAGCTATGCAATGCAACAAAGAGATGGGGGCATGATTCTACAAGGAATAGGGAGGGAAATTATTCAAACCCTTGATCCAATGGTGTTAATCCATGTGTCGATGAGAAAACCCATAAACCACCAACTACCCATTTTGGGTTATGCACCCAATCATTTAATTCTTCCAAGAGTTGGTTGAGGCAATTAATGCCTTGGGAATGAAGAGGTATGGCAGCCAATTTCGTGTATGGGCAAGCCATCAACCTGGGAAATCGTATTTGGTCTCCTTGGGCAAGAAAACACCCACGAAATGGTTCCCAAAAGCCATTCTGAACATATAGTTTTTCCTCCCTCACGTAATCTGAACAACTGGGTCTTTCCTCATCGCGTTTTTATCAATTTTCCTGCATTTTTCCATAGCTGGGAGCTCGTTTTTGTGTTGCACAGTGGTTGGGCGAAAGGGAGTCACATTCTGGGGGTTTATAGAGGTTGTTTTTGCCCCAAAATGCCCATGGACATTTTTCTGAAAACGATTTCTGCTCTCTAGGGTTGAATCCCCAATTGCCTTTTCGTTTTTGGGCTTTGCCACGTTTTTCTGAATTGGTAGAAAACCCCTCTTTCAGCAACCCACTGAAGAAACATTTTTCCTCATGCCCAGCACTTATGGTTTTGTTGTTATGTGCATCCCTATTTTGGTTTGAATCTGTCAGCAAGAGATTGGAGTGGTAGTGGACAGAGAGGGCTTGATAAACCTAGTGGGGAGATAACCTCTCAAGAAGATCAAGAGGGCTTTGGCTACTCTTCTGTGCACACCCTGAGAGCACTAGATGGGGAGGTATGGCTTGAGGGACTATACAGCAGTGAAAATAATACTTCCTTGTGCTGGGTGTGTAGGTATTGTGGGTGCCAAGCTAGATAGATCTTGTAAGGTTATCCTTGGCTCTGTGCTTGAGCTCACTAGCTTAGCCACTCTTCCTTTCCATTTCCTAGCAGCCTGATAAACCCAATTGTAGATTGGCTTGGCTCGTCTTGGTATATGCTTGGCTATGTGTGAGTCTGTTGTTCCCTGGTTCCTTGTAGAGATCATGCCCAACTCAGGGGTGGCAGTTGTATCAAGAGGTTGATAAGCATGACTGGCCTATGGTTGGGTGGAGCGTTGTAGATGCATAGCTGGTTGCTTGGGACTACTTTGTTAAGATAAGTATTCTCTTTTATAAATTCTGCAATGTCTTTATTTAATGACTGTCACATAAATGTTTGAATGTATGTTAAATATTAAACATGATTTTTAATTTCGTTGTGTTTCTATAACATGCACATTTATATGTCTTTTTATCAATGAGTTTTACTTAATGGATATGGGGTTAGATGCCCGGTTTTAGCATCACGATCCTCTCTATCACGCTGGTATGATAGGAGGGGACGTTACAATAATGATGATGATGATGATGAAGATGATGATGATGATGATGATGATGATGACAGATGATGATGAATATGAGTACGAAGATGAATATGATGATGTTGATGATGACGAATATGATCCTCCTCCTCCTCCTCCTCCTCATCATAATCATCTTCGTCATCATCAGCATCATCATCATCTTCCTCATCATCCTCATCCTCATCATCGTCATCATCCTCATCATTATCATCATCTCCATCATCATCATCATCGTTATCACCCACTTCTTCATCATCATCATCATCATCATCCTCCTCATCTGCATCATCTTGGTCATCATCTTCATCATCAACATCATCATCATCGACATCATCATCATCCATCATATTCATCATCATCATCATCATCGTCATCATCATCATTTTCATCATCATCTTCATCATCATCATCATCTTATTCTTCATCATCATCATTATCAATGATGATGTTTATAAAGATGATTATGATGATGATGATGAAGATGATGGATGATGATGAAGATGAGTACAAAGATGAATATGACGATGTTGATGATGATGAATATGATCATCCTCCTCCTCTTCCTCCTCCTCCTCCTCATCATCATAATCATCTTCGTCATCATCATCCTCATCCTCATCATCCTCATCATCCTCATCATCCTTGTCATCATCATCATCTCCATCATCATCATCATCGTTATCACCCACTTCCTCATCATCATCCTCATCCTCATCATAATCCTCATCCTCATCCTCATCATCATCATCATCATCTTTGTCAGCATCTTCATCATCATCTTCATCATCAACGTCATCATCATCTTCATCATCATCATCATCTTCTTCATCATCATCATTCATAATGATGATGATGAAGAAGATGATGATGATGATGATGATGATGAAGATGAGTACGAAGATGAAGATTATGATGTTGATGATGATGAATATGATCATCATCCTCCTCCTCCTCATCCTCCTCATCATCATCATCATAATCATCTTCGTCATCATCATCATCATCCTCATCACCCTCATCATCCTCATCATCGTCATCATCCTTGTCATCATCTTCATCATCATCATCATCGTTATCACCCACTTCCTCATCATCATCCTCATCCTCATCATCATCATCATCATCATAATCTTGGTCATTATCTTCATCATCATATTGGTCATCATCTTCATCATCAACATCATCATCATCGTCATCATCATCATCAACATCGTCATCATCATCTTCATCATCATCATCTTCTTCATCATCATGATTGATAATGATGATAATGACAAAGATGATGATGATGGTGATGATGATGATGATGATGATGGATGATGACGAAGATGAGTATGAAGATGAGTACGAAGAGAAGATGATGATGCTGATGATGAAAAATATGATCATCATCATCATCCTCATCCTCATCATCACCATCATCATAATCATCTCCGTCATCATCAGCATCATCATCATCATCCTCATCATCCTCATCATCATCATCCTCATCGTCGTCATCATCGTCGTCGTCATCATCATCTCCATCATCATCTCCATCATCATCATCGTTATCACCCACTTCCTCATCATCATCCCCATCCTCATCATCATCATCATCGTCAGCTTGGACATCATCTTCATCATCAACATCATCATCATTGTCATCATCATCATCAACATCATCATCATCATCGTCATTGTCATCATCATCTTCTTCATCGTCATCATTGATAATGATGACGATGACGAAGATGACGATGATGCTGATGATGATGATGAAGATGAGTATGAAGATGAAGATGATGATGCTGATGATGATGAATATAATGATGATGATGATCATCATCATTGTTATCACCCTCATCCTCATCCTCATCCTCCTCCTCATCATCATCTTGGTCATCATCTTCATCATCAACATCATCATCATTGTCATCATCATCACCACCATCATCATCACCATCATCATTATCTGCATCATCATCATCATCGTCGTCGTCATCACCCTCTTCCTCCTCCTCCTCCTCCTCCTCCTCCTCCTCCTCCTCCTCATCTTGGTCATCATCTTTATCATCAACATCATCATCATTAACATCATCATCATCATCATCATCATCTTCATCATCATCATCTTCATCCATTCAATAGGATTTTTGTATTGATGCATATGTGCTTGAGCTATGGTTTGGTCTGATTTTACTAAATAGCACGTATGCACCGCATAGCACGTACGCACCGCATAGCGCATACACACTATTAGTGTGTATGCGCTATTTATGCATACGTGCATTTAAAATCAACGTGCACGCGCCATTTAAATTTTTTATTTTTGGCGGGTAATTCCTGTCCCACCAACGTGGTGGATGACTTGGCTGCTATGGTTTTAGGTTCGGGTTGCCAAACACTATTTTATAACAAAATACATCTTATTCTGTAACTTCTTCTATTTCGAGCATGATTATGTGTATGCTACACTAGTCCACTGTTAATGCAATTGCACACACTTGTAGAACTATGTGTGTAGATTCCGAATATGTAATGTTTTATTAAATCTATTATCTGTTCCTATTTTTTAATTAATTTCAATTGCACTAATATCAATCTTACACAAAAAGTAGGTTATTTATTTCATCTATAACTTTTGATTGGCTCACCTATTTTGAAAACGGAAAAGAACCCACACAAGTACACACAAAGACCTGCATCCTAAAAAAGAAAAAAAAAATCATTGATTATGTTAAGACCATGATGTTGTGGACTAACGCTCGACCTAGTCATTCTACGGCTTGGTAAACTTCCTTAATTAAAAATAAATAAAAAATTAATATAAATAAATATGGAAAAATAGCACTGCACTAGAAAGGCATGTTATCTATGACTGTATATAATTTTTTTCACAAAATCCCACCATTTGCATACCGAACCAGGGAACTAACGCAAACATATTCATTATTTTTCATAAAAAAATAACATACCAACCTTAGGAGAACCCCATTTTTTGGGAGTTATACTTAATTTCCATAAATATTATTTATATATTCCGGAAGGTAATTCGATTGCCTATGTTTCATCTTCTTGCGCCATATTCCAAAACGTTGTGTAGGTATCTCTAATATTGCTTTTTGACGTTCAGATTTCTGTTTTTCTAGGAGTCCATTGCGACTAACGCGTCATGAGTGGCCAGCATTAGATTGCACCAACCCATACCTTGGTCGTCTAGTCACTTTCCATCTTCAAATTTGAAATAGAAAGATAATAAATTTGATCCTCATTGTGCCTTTAAATTTCTTACTATTAGAGTGGGTGACTAATATAACTTGTGACAGCTCTATTTTTAATAATATTTATTTTGATGTTACTTGCAATTAATGTTTTCATATCAAGATTCTAATGACAAATATATTATCAAAATGTTTTTATAACAAGATTTTAATGATACAAATATTAATATAACTTTAATGGAGGAGGTTCTTGTGTTTCTCTAGTTAACCAAAGCTTTGATATTCCAATGTGCAAACTAAATTATGGGCCTCTACACTGAATAAGATAACACAACATGTTCTAATATACAAAATTCTTCTTAGGAATATGGTAGGTATTATGAGTGATGCTAGAAGTCCTCGATTAGATAATCATGAGAATTGTTACAGAATCTTGTTGTTATTGGGCCGAGGATTTTTTATCGAAGGATCTTAATCCAAACATTTTATCGACTCTACAAGAGGCGAGAGAGCTCATAATGCATTGTGCAAATATTTTAGTATAGCGGAAAGCATATGATGCATAGTGACTTAGATGTGGTCATCTAGAAACTCATCTGTCATTAGCGTGATTTGGATATTCTCATACACAAACGCTATAAGGAAAAGACCCTCTAGCAGAGGTTTTTACGAATGCTCCTCTAAAAAGAGTCCAAATATCCATTTATAGCGGAGGTCACTAGTGGAGGTGAGCGGGTGGAGGTTTTAGCGGATGTTTTTTTACCGGTATGTTTATATATCTAAAATGAAAAGATGCATATAAATTGAGGACACACACACTAATGCTGACATAAATTAGGTGGCACCATGGCCACAGACACTAACAGGCAAAAAAAAACTAAAATTTTTCAGTTGGTGCATTTAAAAAACTAAAACACACTAGTGATTAGACATAAACGCACTCAAGCGGTATACATTCGAAAGCACCACTCTAGGGTTAAAAATTTTGAAATTAAAAACCATGGATGATATAAATTTTTATATTTGGTGTGGTTGTGCTACAAAACAACACTGATGCATTTTGGTATCTAGCGCACCGCAGTAGTGTTAAATAAAAAAATACTGAAATAAAAAACCTATCACATTAATTTTTTTATTTTTAATTCCCATTGTCGGCGCGGTTGTTTTAGATAAACGGATCGGTGCTTTATAGATTCGAGACCACCTCTCTAAGGTTAAAAAAATGAAATTAAAAACCATGTATCGTATTAGATTTTATTCATGGTGTAGTTGTTTAACAAAACAACATTGGTGTGTGTGGAATTGAGTGCACCACATTAGGGTTTCATAAAATATTTATGGAAATTAAAAACCTCACATTCATTTTTTTTCCATTTCGGGTGCGGTTGTTGTAGATAAACGCACCAATGTTGTATCACTTCGAGAGCACCGCTTTAGGGTTTAAAAAATGGAAACTAAAAATAAAGATAATATTAATTTTAAATTTTAAATTTTTATTGGTTATCGAAATGCACTCGTGCATTTGGAAGTCGAGTGCACCGATGCAAGGTTAAATAAATAAAAATTACCGATTTGAAAAAACCATTTTTACCATATATACAAGGCTTTTGACCCCCTTGGGCACCAATGTCGTACCTTCCCTGCTCAAAATCCCTACCATCCATGCTCCATGTGGTTTCATTTCCAATTTCCATTGCTTACTGAGTGGATTTTGAATTTTGCAAAACTATGGGAAAATTTTGAAATTTGGTGTACATCGCTACAAAATTTAAATTTTTAGTATATTAAAATTTGAAATTGACCTTTATTTTCCCTTAAGTTTACAAAAAATAAAAAACTTGCGCAACGAATTCGAGTCGTTCATCTCGCACTTCACGTTAGTGCACCCTATAAATTTACAGGGCACACCATAGATGATGCATTTATATTTGTACCGCATTGCACTCATGGTGCGCTTTATTTTGCATAATGCATCGCTAAACCAAATTTAAAAAAAAAGACACAATATTAACCAATGCGAATTTTAAACACAGGCACACCATAAAAATAGTGCGATAACATGTAATACGTGCATGGTTATCCTAAATAAATTACAAAACTCACAAAGGGATGCACCTACTATGGGCTCTCTGTTAATACATGTGCACCGCTGGTGGTACAATGACATGCCCTCAATGCACCGGTGCTTCCTATTGATGGATGCATTGCCAAACTAAACATTTTGAAAAAAACATCTTAATTGGCGTGCATTGTACATAAGAACGCATCAGATAGGAGATGCACTGACATGTAATAGGCGCACTATAATCCCAATAAATTATAAAACTTGGAAATATCTAATCATATCACAATGTGATCTATTAATACATGTGCACCATGTTCGATGCAATGAGAGACTTACAATGCACTGATGCTTCCTAATAATAGACACACCATGAGACTTAACTTATGAAAAAAACCACATTATTCAATGTGCATTGTAAACAAGAACAAACTGATTTGATGGTGCACTGACATGTAAAAGGTGCACTATTATCCCTAAAAATTATTAAACTCATAAAGAGATGCTCCTATTATGGTGCACTCTATTAATGCGTGTGCACTGTTTCCGGTGTGAAGATGTGTTTAGAATGCATTGGTGCTTCATATTTATGGAAGCACCACTACACTTAACATAGTAATAACATCATGTTGGCAAGTGCACTTTGTTAACATTTCTACACCGATTGTTTGGTGCGCTGACATGGAAGAAGCGCACCTACTATCCTCAAAAGAAATATAAAACCTGCAAAGAGATGCACTTACGATGGTGCGCTCAATAAGATGTGTGAACCGTGTACAGTGTGATCACATCTCTAGAATGAATCCGTGCTTCCTATTGATGGACGCATCGGAAAACAAAACATAGTTAAAAAGATTACCATGCTCGCTGGTGTGCTTGTGTATTCAAGCACACCATTGACGGTTCTCTTTTGTTTCAAAAGCACCGACAACGGTGCGTGACTATAATTTCGAAACACTACTTGTCAGATTCATTTATTTTGAGAAAAATATTATTTGATGTTAATAAATAACATGATCATTTAATGAAATATTTAATTTTTTATGTCTTTTTATGAGATTGATCAATGCTATATGTGTATTTGAGACATCAACGGCGAGAGGAATCTCAATAGAAGCACGCGCGAGTTAACCTGTACAACTTCGTGTGTGAGTGGGAGGTGAGAGAGAGGTAGAGGGATATGTACACTCACCCCATCACCAATCATACATGATACCTATTGATGATTGTAGGTCTCTTGAATTTCTATCAAGAGGCTACATCCCTCAAGGGGAAATTTGATTTGTTGGTGTAGTTGATCCATCATTGGGATCACGAGAGACAGGCATTTCGCCTTGATCTTGCTTAGTGGTTCTAGACCACTGAGGAGGATATTTATTTCATCACTTGGATACCTAGGAGAGGGGATTATTTTTCACAATTCCATGATCACCTAGTTGGTGTTGTAGCAGACATTCAACTCACTTACTCTAAGTGTTATATCCGTGCCCACATCCTCGATTCTGATGATTTTTAGGTTAACTATGGAGAGATACTAAATGGTGCTTTCGGTGCAGAGGAGGTTATGTGCCTGTCACTATTGGTTACGAGCATCATGAACCTCACCAGTAATGGGAAACATATTAGTTTCCCTCTTGTATATTATGTATATTCTATAGTGCGAACAACTAGATGCATTAGGTGGTCCGCTATTTTTTTACAACAATTTTGTTTTTCTCTAGATTGATGTTGTGTAATTTTTTATAGGAGAGCCAACTTCCATTTTTTTCACATTTGGTTCACAAACCCCCCAGTGGGGCTGCTATGTCCACAGTAAGAAATCACAGGGGGTGCACCCGAAGGAGTCTCACCCCGTTCAATCTGATTACAGAGCTAACCCGATGGGAACATCAAGTGAGGCCCTTATATAGCAAAGTATAGCCACCCAGGTGTTTGACCCTGAGACCTTCTGCTCACAACTTACAACACTCAACCACTTGAGCTAGCTCACTAAGCTAGGGCCAACTTCCCTTTTTCTTCAAAACTTTTGTGTTTATTTTTTTAGAGGATTTTGGACACAAGGCCATAATTTGACCACTGCCCTCCTAGGCCGTTGATTGAGGTGTGGATGCACATGTGGGGACAAATGATTCCCAAGAGGGTCTAGTTCGATTTCCTAGATAGGATCACAATAGAGGTGTTGGGCATGCTAGCCAATGAGGAGGACCATGTATTGGACCTTATTCCATATCCGTACGCGAGATTGGATTGGAGAGCACATGTCCCGACATATTTTTCACCTAGGTTAATCCATCGATGAGAGAGGTAATATTAGTGTTATGTTTAAATTAATTTAGTTGCATTTAATTGTCTTATTTAATGCAAATGAAAAATCTTATAAAAAATTCTTTAAATTGTTTGATTAAATAGTTGAAGGAAATTGTCTAATTATATTTGTCGTGTACTATATATTTTTCATATGTTGGAACATTTGATGGGGAGGATCCTCTTCCCTATCCACCTAATGAGGATATGCATGATGCCAAGATTCCTGCATTACGTAGACCCAACCTACGACGTAGTTCAGATGAGAGGTTTTGATGGGATGGGTTGAACAAGTTGTCAACATTATTGGGTCAAAGAGTGTTAATATATTTATAACTTCGGAAGACATTTCACTTGTATATTTTATCTTGTATTCATATGTCATTGTACTTCCAAAGGAGAGGTTTCATTCTTCCAATCAAGAAAGCTATTATTGTATTTGATAGGGTTATTAGACTCCCCTAGTGGGGTCGGCCTAGAGTTAAGTTGTAGGGGGTTATTAGACTCTCTTAGGAGAAGTCATCCCAGTTAGGGTAAAAGGCAAGTGAAATCAAAGTATAAATAGAGAGGAGCACCTCTCTATTTATCCATTCACTCACTCACTCATTCGCATAAGTGAGAGAGAGAGAAGTTTGCACAAGTGGAGGAGGAGGAAGCTGTTGGAGACCATCTCTTTGTTTTGGGGTTTTGTATTATTTCTCTTTCTATCTCCGAGGAAGTTGTAGGGCTTTCTCCTTTATGGTTTCCCCAGTGAAATGATTTGTGTATCTTGTCTCTTTTGTTTGATTTGTTGTGCATGTTTCTCTCTCAGATAAGATCCTAGATCATATTTAATTAAATTGTTAAAAACTAACATGGTATCAGAGCTAACCTGAGAATAAGACACTGTGCAGTTGCGGAAGCTAGGGATTCTTAATTTTTGGGTCTCTTTCCACATATAATAAAGGGAAGGAGGCTAGGGTATCTCTCCTAAGCAAGGTCCATATTTTTGTCGAAGCAGAATTGGATTCTGAGCATTTTCAATTTTCCGCCTGTCACTAATGCGGGAAATTAGGGCTTTTGACAGAAGTAGAAATTTGGAGTGCTCTTAGCATAGGATTTTTCTCCTCAATAAAATTGAAATTTAGAGACCGAGATAGAATTTTTTGATTGGGTATAACCCCAGGATACGTCAAACCCTAGTTTGAATTTTGGACGAGAAAAACCAGAAAACTAGAAAGGACTAGAAATTGCAGATCTAAAATTCACAAGTCACTTTTGAGGGGTCAATTTTTGGAATTTTCAAAATCCAAGTGTACCATCTTTCTTGCCTCGTCAAGGGGCATATTGTTATCCAGACAGAAGTTTGAAATTCAAAGTTTGTATTTTTAGGGTTTCTCTATCAAGCCCTAGCCAAGCTCTAGATCTAGTTTCAACAAATCAAGTGATAAGACCTAAATATTTTCTATTTCCATTTGAAGTACTCATTAAAGATGTCTCACCACACCAAGATTGAGGATAAGCTTGAAGGGGCTGATAACTTCCGAGCATGGAAGTATAGGATTGGGCTTGTCCTAGAAGATAATGAATTGGACACCGATGTCAATGAAGAGGTTCCAGTTCCGGAGGAAGATGAGGCTAAGGCCTTACATAAGAAGAAATTGGTCAAGGCCAAGAGGATCATTGCAGATTCTATCAAGGACCATCTCATACCACATGTGTCATCTCTAAAGACACCCAAGGATATGTTTGATTCCTTGACCAAGCTATTTGAAGGAAAGAATATAAATCAAAAGATGACATTGCGGAACTAGTTGAAGAATGTGAAGATTCAAAATACAGAGACCATGCAATCATACTTTAAAAGGGTCTCTCAGATAAAAGAACAACTTGGAAGCTATGGGAGAAGACATAGAAAATGGAGAAATAGTGATGAGCACCTTGAATGGTCTCCCTGGGTCATGGGATTCCTTCATTCAAGGAATTTGTGCTAGGAAGAAGCTCATCACATTCAGTAGGATGTGGCCCGTTGTGCTCACAATAAGAAGCTCGGATTGTAGCTCGAGAAGAAAAGATGGGTAATGAAGACCAAGATCTCACACCACACACCAGGAAGAACAACAACAACAGGGAGCATCCTCATCACAAGAAGGGTAAACACCACCACCAAAATCAGAGGGAGAACCTTGGAGGATCTAGGAGAGATCTTTATTGGAGGATCCAGGAGAGATCTTTCTCACATTCGATGTTATACTTGTGATGAGAAGGGACACTCTTCCAAAGATTGTCCCAGGAACAAAAGCAACTCCCACTAGAAGAAGAATAACAAGAGAAGACATCATGCTCACACTACAAAGGATGATGAACCTCCTAGGAAGAGAGCCAGAGAAGAAAGTGAATATTCTTCAAGCAATGAAGATTATGTTTTGATCTCTTCCCTCACAGGGACTGTTACACATGGAAGCAAGGATTGGATTATAGATAGAGGGGCTTCCAATCATATGACAGGATTCAAGGAATCCTTTATGAAACTATCTGAACATGAGTCACCCCAAAAAGTGAAACTTGGGGATGAATACCAGTATCCTATAAAAGGAAGTGGTGAATCCTTTTATAAGCTAGACTCTGGAAAGTCTATGAAGATGAAAGATGTCCTGTTTGTATCAGGACTAAAGAAGAACCTTCTCTCCATATCTGCATTGGATGCAAAAGGTATGAGGGTTTCATTTGTAGATGGCCAAAGGGAAATACCATAGATAATGCAGCAGTGATTGGAGAGCAAGAGGAAGGGTTATACAAACTGAAGGGACAACCAGAACAAGCCTTGGTCCATGAATCCATGGAACCTAGTGAACTATGGCATAGAAGGCTTGCATATGTGCACTATATGGCTTGGTCCATGAATCCATGGAGCCTAGTGAACTATGGCATAGAAGGCTTGCATATGTGCACTATAGAGTACTACCTCTTGCAAGCAAAGTTGTTGAAGGTCTTGCAGAAATCCAAGCAAAGCATGAAGGTGTTTGCAAAGGATGTGTGAAAGGAAAGAACACAAACAAGACATTTCCAAGTACCGAAAGCAAGGAAAAAGGAATCTTGGAAATCATCCACTCTGATGTATGTGGTCCGATGTCATCCAGTTCTTTGAGTGGGTATGTATATTATGTTTATTTCATTGATGATATTTCTAGGAAGACATGGATATATTTCTTGAAGAGAAAAGATGAAGTATTCAGTAAGTTCAAGGAATTCAAAGCCTTGATTGAGAACTAGGGATTCAGAATCAAGACTTTTCTTTCAGACAATGGCGGAGAGTTCACATCAGAAGACTTCAAAAAATTATGAAGAGATTCAGGGATTAAGAGGGAGTTGGCCACTCCATATAATCCACAACATAATGGAGTTGCAGAAAGGAAGAATAGAACAATTATGGAAGCAGCAAGGGAAATGATTCATGCCCAGGATCTTCCTATGCACCTATGGGAAGACACTGCAAGGACAACCGTGTATGTACAATATCGTACTTCACATAGAGTACTTGACAACAAGACACCAAAAGAATCTTTCTCTGGAAAGAAACCAGAAGTCATCCATCTCAGAATATTTGGTTGCCCAGTGTACATACACATTCCGAAAGAGAAGAGGACGAAGTTAGATCCTTCGGGAAAGAAGGGTATATTTGTGTGATATAGTGAAAAATCAAATGCTTACAGAATATATTTCCCAGGATTCAAGAAGATAGACATTAGTAGGGATGTAAAATTCGATGAAGACTCAGGATACAACAAATATAGATAGTTACATGTTGAAGAAATTGAAGAACCAGAAGCACCCAAGATCCGAGATACAACAATGAATGAAGTAAATTTAGAAGAAGACCATGAGATGGAAGATCCACGGGAACCTGCAGATCCACCCCGTGAGAAGAATTCTCACAAGAGGAAACCAACATGGCTACGAGAGGTAATTCAAGATGCAGAAATATATGCCACTTCAGAATGAATGCACAAAGAAAGCAAGAGATTGAAGCCATACACCAGTTATGTAGCCCTGCTGTGTGACATCATTGACAAGGAACTTGCCAACTATGAAGAAGCGGAAGAAAGGAAGAAATGGAAGGATGCCATGATCAAGGAGTACCAGTCGATCATGAAGAATGATGTCTGGAATGTGGTCCTGAGACCAGAAGGGAAGTCTGTGGTGACTTCCAAGTGGATCTACAAGATCAAGCATGATGCAGATGGCAGCATAGGTAAATACAAGGAAAGATTTGTGGCATGTGTCTTCTCCCAGAAAGAAGGGATAGACTATGAGGAGACATTTGCGCCTGTAGCCAGATACACTTCCATCAGAATAGTACTTGATATGGCTGTAGTGATGAAATGGAAGATACACCAGATGGATGTCAAGACAGTGTTCTTGAATGGTGTAGTGTAAGAGGAAGTGTTTGTGGAGAATCCACTTGGGTTTGAGACACATGACAGGGAGACTCATGTGTGAAAATTGAAGAAAGCCTTGTACGGTTTGAAACAGGCACTCGGGACATGGAACGACAGGATAGACAACTTCCTAACTAGTGTAGGCTTTACCAATAGTAAAGCAGATTCCAACCTTTAGTACAAGGTTGAGGAAGGGAACCCAGTGATACTCCTATTGTATGTAGATGACCTGTTTGTGACAGGTGAGGATGGGTTGATTGCTGACACGAAGAGAAAGCTTGCTGCCGAGTTCAAGATGAAGGACTTGGGTATGATGCACTATTTTCTAGGCATGGAGGTGTGGCAGAGTGCGGATGGAATCTTCCTTGGACAAGGTAAGTATGCTATAGAGATCCTGAAGAGGTTCAGGATGATGGACTACAAGGCCATGGCGACACCTATGGCATCGAACCTAGAGCTATTGAGTGATGCTTCATCAGATTCAGTTGATGCCACGATGTATCGTCAGATGATTGGGTCCTTGATGTACTTGACGAATACAAGACCAGATATTTGCTTTGTTGTGAACACATTGAGCCAGTTCCTAATGGATCCGAGACATGTTCACTTGATTGCTGCAAAGCATATTCTGAGGTACCTGAAGGGTACGATGGATTATGGGATAAATTATGATGCGAATCAGAAGATTAACCTGGAGGGTTATGTTGATTCGGATTGGGAAGGCAGTGCCATTGATAGGAAGAGCACTTCGGGTTGCTTCTTTAGTATGGGATCAGGTGTGATCTCTTGGTTTAGCAAGAAGCAGTCCTGCATGGAAATGAGTACAACCAAAGCAGAGTATGTTGCAGCTTGTTTAGCTAGTTGTGAGGAAGTCTGGATGAGGAAGCTAATGTCTAATTTGTTTGATCTTTAGTTGGACGTGACTTGTATATATTGTGACAACCAGAGTTTTGTGAACTTGTCTGAGAACCCAGTGTTCCATGACAAGTCGAAGCACATTGTGATCAAGTACCACTATATCAGGGATATGGTGCAGATAAAAGCAATGAAGCTCTAGTATGTTGCGATGGATGAGCAAATAGGCGATGTATTGACCAAGACGCTGGCCAGAGTGAAGTTTGAATACTTCAGAGAGAAGCTTGGTGTACTTCAAATCAAGGTTCCTTCTAAGGGGAAGTGATGAGTTCGGAAGACGTAGATGCACATGGGATTTTTCGACATGGTAGTAGGTTGGTCCTCCCATGGTCATTGATGTAATTGCCGATATTTTCCGACATGGTGGTAGGTCGGTCCTCCCATGGTCGTTGATGTAATTGCCAAAGCTTTTTCGACAGGGTGGTAGGTTGGTCCTCCCATGGTCGTTGATGTAATTGCTGATCCTTTCCCAAATGGTGGTAGGAAATTCCTCCCATGTCGGTTGATGTAAGTGTTTTGTTGTGTGCATCTGGATTGTGCTCCATTGACGATGAGATGATCTGAATATGATGAGGTGATAGTAAGGTACACGGGTTTTTCAATGGCATATAATCAGTCCTGAGATGCTCCTTTATGTTTTGCAGTAGCATATAATCAGTCCTGGGAGATCTTGCAGGTTTTGCAAGTGGCATGTAATCAGCCCTAGGATGCTCCTTCAGGTTTTGCAGTAGCATATAATCAGTCCTGGGAGATCTTGCAGGTTTTGCAAGTGGCATATAATCAGTCCTAGGATGCTCCTTCAGGTTTTGAAGTAGCATATAGTCAGTCTTGGGAGATCTTGCAGGTTTTGCAAGTGGCATATAATTAGTCCTGGGATGCTCCTTCAGGTTTTGCAGTAGCATATAATCAGTCTTGAGAGATCTGACAGGTTTTGCAAGTGGCATATAATCAGTCCTGGGATGCTCCTTCAGGTTTTGTAGTAGCATATAATCAATCCTGGGAGATCTTGCAGGTTTTGCAAGTGGCATATAATCAGTCCTGGGATGATCCTTCAGGTTTTGAAGTAGCATATAATCAGTCCTGGGAGATCTTGCAGGTTTTGCAGAGGCATATAATAAGTCCTGAGATATACCTACTTGATGGCTTGCTTGCAAGGATGATGAAGACCTACATGGAAATTAGGCCTACATCCAACATGAAAAAGGGCTGGCTCTATAGAAATTCCCATGATGAGTATATTGGAGATTGATGGTTGAGATAGCAGCAACAGTGACGATGATGATTCATGTTTGATGATGATCCAGTGACGAAGACTTGTGCTGATGAACTGTGTCAAGAGAATACCTTCCTAGTTAAAAGGGAGTGTTAATGTATTTGTAACTTCGGAAGATATTTCACTTGTATATTTTATATTGTATTCATATGTAATTGTACTTCCAACGTAGAGGTTTCATTCCTCCGATTGGGAAAGCTCTTATTGTATTTGATAGGGTTATTAGAATCCCCTAGTGGGGTCGACCCAGAGTTAAATTGTAGGGGGTTATTAGACTCTCCTAGGAGAATTCAGCCCAGTTAGGGTAAAATGAAAGTGAAAGTAAAGTATAAATAGAGAGGAGCACCTCTCTATTTATCCATTCACTCACTCACTCATTCGCATAAGTGAGAGAGAGAGAGAAGTTCGCACAATTGGAGGAGGAGGAAGCTGCTGGAGACCATCTCTTTGTTTTGGGGTTTTGTATTATTGTTCTTTCTATATCTGAGGAAGTTGTGGGATTTTCTCCTTTATGGTTTCCCCGGTGAAATGCTTTGTGTCTTTTGTCTCTTGTGTTTGATTTGTTGTGCGTGTTGTTCTCTCATATAAGATCCTCGATCATATTCAATTAAATTGTAAAAAACTAACAATGAGGAGTCCAACTTGTATGTGCCTCACATATCATGATAGACCATGAGCTCGTAGAGTTATGGAGTATGATTCCTCATGATATTATATTTTTGATGCACCATATATTTTCTGCATCCATGCTTTTAGATGCTTGGAGGTCAGAGGATTAGTCTATTCCATATTATGAGGATGGTGCTATTCATCCTTTCCCACCACCACCTCATCCTTCTCACCATGACATGGGAACGTCGTCATCTCATGATCCACCTCCTCCTACTCCTAACCATGATCACGACTAAACACTATTTACTCCTCAACACCCAATCAACCCACCACCATCTTTGATCCATCTAGTTGTCCTACCAGCCACTCCACCATCTCCTACTCCACTCACCTCAAATCTAGATAGGATGGTTGCAGCGGTTGAGATTCGTCTTGATGGAGATATATAGGCTTCTCTTTAGTCTACTTTCGTTCTTGACATGAGAGGTATTGATGCCTCTACTGATAGGGGTTTTGATGCCTCTAGTTCCAGAGGTGGATGAGATATGTTATAGCAATTATTGGATTGGAGATGTATATTTGGCATGTATCATGAGTTTGATACACACACACACACACTACATTTTCCATGTTGATGTTTATTGATATGTTAATGGTTATGTGTATGTAAGTTGAAGTTAGATATGTTTTCTAGGTGTTCTTGATAGATGTGTATGTTAGATGGTGTTATTTAGATGTGTGCATTATGGTTATGTTAGATAATGCAGCTTGTGATTTGTTAGATGTTATTATTATATTTTTGTGTTAGATGTTGTTTAAATCTATTAAATGTATATGTTAGATGATGTAGATAAAGTTTACATGTATATGTTAGGTGATGCTTGATGTGTACTGTTAGATTATGTTAGCTATTTTTTATGTGTTTGTAAGATGGTGCTTATGTTTGATAGGTGATGATAGATGTGTATGACATTAAGTGATATTTTTCATACATGTGTGACGGTTCTGTTAGATGATGTTTATGTTTATTAGTTGGCCATGATAATGATAATGATGGTACGTTACATGATGTTAGGTGATGGTAGTGGTGGCCATTGATTTGTTGATCACATTGAAATATTTTGTATTTTTATGTATATATATGTACTTAATTTTTTTATGAACTCAATGGGCTATCAAATTATTTTTTGATATTTATCTTCATGTGTATGATGTTTTTTTTTTTATGTTGATGAGTGTGATTAATGTATGTGATGCAATTTGATTTATTTATTTATGTATTGATGTCGAAATTTGTTATATTAGCTATGATTATAATTACAAATTGTGCATAATCACATTTATAATTGCAAGTTACAATGTTATCGATAATTACAATTTACAATCATTATTACATTTTCACAAATGCAAATCACAATAACAATTATAATTACAATAATAAATTAATAATTAGATTTACAAGGTACAAATTACAAATTGGATAATTACAACTACAAATTTACAATCACAAATTGTAGTTGTAGTTACAATCAGAACTTGTAAATTACAATTACAAATTTTCTATTATTTTTACAAATCAATTTACAAATTATAAAATTATTTACAAAATTGCAAAATTACAATCATTTTAATCATCTTATCAATTAATTATGGGTTGGTCAACTATAAAATATTTAATTGATCAACCAACAATTATAAAAAAAAAATCGAGATTTCATGCATTATATGTGCAAGCCTTAGATTTTCTTGATACTAGTAATATCTATAATGTGTTATACAAATAAGTTGCAAATAATTCTAGAATTGAAGTTGTAGTTACTCTAGTAGATAAAAATCATAATTGCATCTATATATCATAACTGTAAACTCAATGATATGAACATGGTAAACAATGAGAAAACACTATTATAACTGTTTTAATAGCAGAGGATACTTCCATAAAACATATTTCAAAAAGGATTTTTAATGAGAAGAGGATACCTCCATAAAACATATTTCAAAACAAATTTTTAATAGCAGAGGTTTTTATCTTTGTCCACAAATAAAGTCTTCTACAACTACCACTACTGGAAGATTTAGTAATAACATTAAGGGCATGTTATAAATGGAGCACCAACAAGCCAAATACCGAAATGATGCACTAAGGATGAAAAAAATAATGAATAATAAATAATAAACCATTCTATGATTAGAATGTTTCCTCTAATCAAACCTTACAATTATTTAATTAATGATTAATTAGATAACATAATGCTTGAATTTCAATTTGACATTAATAATTAATTATCCCATCCACATAAACCACATGTAACCCAAAGGATGGGAGCAATTAATCTCTCTCTCTCTCTCTCTCTCTCTCTCTCTCTCTCTCTCTCTCTGTCTCTCTCTCTCTCTCTCACACACACACACACAAAAAAAAAAAAAAAAAACACTAGAAAGAAGATAAATATTATGTCCAAGGATAACCAATGTGTGAGATTTCCAATTGCTAGGATCTAAATTCATAAGACAATTTCACATGGAATATTTCAGACAATGAGATAAGAAGAATAAAGAAGATAAATTGTGGAAATCACTCTGTATTTTATTCATCAATATGATAAAAATATATAATAGATATTCCATGGAGAAAATTGAATGCCTTGGAGGCAATTTGGAAAGAGCAAAAAGGAAAAGGCTTAGACAAGGCAAAAAACCCCCTAGGTGGCAAAAGCAATTTCCAAGACTATCCTAGAGGATCACGAATTTTCTAGGTATGGTATGGCAGGCCATGAGGGAGGTAAATAGAGTGTATTGATGGATTTAGTAGAGAGGATATGATGTGGAGGTTGAAATGGTCAAGTGAAAAATGTTTCTAAGTCAACTAGCTTTACCTTTTCCACTAGAAAGCAAAAAAAACAGGACAAAGCTAACTAAATTAGGAAAGCACCTTCTAAACCAGAAATGGAAAGAAATCAAACAAAATCCAATGAAATCTTATCCAGAATATTCTCAAGTGCACCCTAGTGACTTAGGATGGAAAGTGGTCCACTAAAAGACAAAACTGGCCTATTTTACCTAGTCAAAACTCAGGAAATTAATCATAAATGATTAATTAATTTATCCTAAGTCTAAAATGGTATAGGTGGGTTTTTTAATACTCCAAAACCCCCCCTTAAGCCTGAATTTATGTGATGGAAATCAGAAATATATCAAAAATATAGGGCCCAAGCAACAAGGCTTATGGTCACCCCAATACAAAATAACTAGTCCATATAAACCGAGGAAATAAGGAAAACCTCAAAGGAACAAAACCCTCCCTCAAAAATGGACATGCTTGATGTATTCATATTGTCTTGTTTCTCATTTGGAGGAGCTCAATGAGCTGAATGGGATGCTTCTGAGTAACAAACTTAATGAAGAGATTGTGGATGTCATGATCATGCATCAGTGCATCAATGTGGTGTACGAAAGAATCATGTGTAGAAGCTCCACGAAGCTCATCTTCTGATGATGGAAAAGCATCATATGAATTTTTATTTCTGTTCTAAAATTCATAATCATATCTGAAAACAAAATCAATAATGGAAATAATATCTATGCATACTCCTTCCCAAGGAGAAACAATGAACTCAACCGGATCAATTTCTTCTGTAGTTGCAATGTGGTGCACTAGTTCTTGTACCTTCTTCGTAACTTGATGTAGAACCTTTATGATATTGAAAATGAGATCATGAAGCTATGAAATATCAGAATGTGAGTCATATGGAGCATAAAATAGTAAATATGTGGAGTCTCCATGATCGAATAGAGTTTCAATAGGAAAATTGTGAGAAACTAGCTCATCCTGACAACTGAGCGAGCCTGGAGAGTGTGAGGAATTGAATTTTGAACCATGAGTGATGGGGTCAGGTCCATATGTGTGAAATATTATTCCAATGATGGCCAAAACATGGTTTTCCAACCAATGAAAGATATGAAAGACAAAAGAGCAATAGAGGCAAGTGACACAGTGTAGGAAAACATGGAATTGTGTAGTTTCTTAACTGGAGAACTTGGGGGTTGTAGGTTCTTTTGTGCATCCAATGGTTGGAAAAATGGTGTGGTAGGTGTCATGACCTTCATATCAGACTGTATATCATCTTCAAAATCAGACTCTAAAATATTTGAATGGAGGTAGAAAGACCTTTCAGAAGACAAGTCAGAAGCTAGTAAAAAATGACTAGTTTTGAGAGTAGACTTGGATGAACTGACCGAAGACTGTACCAATGAAGAAGTGGAGGTTTCTGATTCTGATATATCAGAATGTGAATCAAAATCATAGAAATAATAATTATCTTTCACTCTATTACTCAAAGCATAAGCATGATTACCTTTGGGAGAGGCTTGGAAACAATGTTCTTGTTCTACAACAAGCTTGCCTTGTTCTTTTCTTGCAAAGTCAGGAACATCTATGTTATGCTCTTCAAGCATATTGGTCATGATGTCCAATTTATTTTTGAAGCAATATTTATTAGGATGAGTGCATTTTCAGCAATAAGAACACTTAGGCTTCTCCTTCTTCATCTTCTTGGATTTGGAATCTCCATCAAAATCCTCTTCATCTGAAAATATCTTTTGTTTGGATTTGTCATTCTTGAAACTCTTTGTTCCATGAGAAACAAGTTCAAATTCCTTGGAGGGTGTTAGATCCCTCATTTGGAACAACTTGTCCTTCTCCTTAGTGAGCGAATCAGTTAATGCATCCAAGCTTGGCATCTTCCAATTGGGAACTCCAAGTCTTGTGGTATGAAAAGTAGACACAAATACTGAGTATTCAGAGCTCAATTTTGACAGAATGGTGAGAATTAATTACTCATACTTCTTATCTATGCCACATTGCTTGATTTGAAGAACCAAGTTCTTGAATTTTTATATGAACTCCTCCATTAAATCGAAATTACTTGGACTACGTCATATCATCTCAATCTCCAATAAATGACCTCTGCGCTCGTCCTTTTTTCTAAAGAGAGACTCTAGCTTTGTCCACACCTGATTTGGAGTGGATAGAGAATCAATATGGAATAGAAGATCTAGAGATACAGAGAGACAAAGTAACCCATAAGCTTCATCAAGCATATTGAACCATTTTGATTTTAATGCAACATTTCCTGGCTCAGTTTCAATCACCATAGTGAATCTATACAATCCTTTGCTCCTAAGTTAATTGATCATATGCGCCTTCCAATCAAAGAAATTAAAGGGAGTGAGAGTCACAGCTTTGGCTTGTTTTTTATCCATACTCATGCGCTCCTGGTGATGGAAATACCTACAAAAAACACTCTTGGAAATAGATTTGAATCAAGCTAGCTCTCATACCATGTGATATTTTCAATTGCTAGGATCTAGATTCATAAGACAATTTCACATGGAATATTTCAGAGAATGAGAGAAGAAGAATAGAGAAGATAAATTGTGGAAATAACCATGTATTTTATTCATCAATATGATAACAATATATAATACATATTCCATGGATAAAATTGAATTCCTTAGAGGCAATTTGGGAAGATCAAAAAGGAAAAGGCTTAGACAAGGCAAAAAACCCCCTAGGTGGCAAAAGCAGTTTCCAAAACTGTCCTAGAGGCTCACGAATTTGCTAAGTATGGTATGGAATCTCATGAGTGAGGTAAATAGAATTTATTTATGGATTTAGGAGAGAATATATGGTGTGTAGGTCGAAATGGTCAAGTGGAAAAATTTTCTAAGTCAACTAGCTTTACCTTTTCCACTAGAAAGAAGAAAAAACGGGACAAAGCTAACTAAATCATGAAAGCACCTTCTAAACCAGAAATGGAAAGAAATCAGATAGAATCCAATGAAATCGAATCCAATGAAATCTTATCCATAATCTTCTCAAGTGAGCCCTAGTGACTTAGGATGGCAAGTGTTCCACTGAAAGACAAAACTGGTCTATTTTACCTAGTCAAAACTCAGGAAATTAATCATAAATGATTAATTAATTTATCCTAGGTCTAAAATGGTATAGGTGGATTTTTTAATACTCCAACACAATGAAGGAATGATTATAAATACACTTCCCATTAACAATTTTTTTATTTGCAACCAAGTGTGTCTCTCTATAAATAGTCATGTTAAATACCCAAAATTCATTTAAATGTACTTGGATTGACCTGCCTTTTTTATCCAACAACTATTATCATTATTTTTTAAAGTAGCAAAAATTTATATAGATAAATAAATTTAGTCATGTATTAAACCATACAATAATAATATAATGGACCCAAGAAAATTAAAAATATATTCTAAAATCAATCTTTCTCCCCATCCCTAAATATGATAGGATTGGGTCAAGTGTTTTTTTATTTCATATAGAAATTTTTCCTTATCCTCGAGAGCAAGGTATATCTTTACAAACTAATTACCTAGAAACAAACATAAACATTACATTGAAAACACTATTTTGATTACCATGATGTCAACCCTTCCCCTTCATGGGTTTGGTCATCATGTACTTATAATTGACCTAGTAATTCTTTTTAAATTTCTTATTTGTTCACTAAATCAAATCCTTGGGATTTTTCTAGCACAAAGTGCATGGCAGATGGATAGGAGTACATATTTTTCCCCTACTAAATTCTCATGACTAGTTCCAATAGCTTCATATTTTAATTTTTTCTTCAACATCCAGTTGGGATCCTTCATTTATGAAGGGTCTATCATGTCCCTAGGTTGCTCCTCCTATAAAATTTGTGTTCCCTCCAAAGGGGAGGGGATCAATTTTTCAATGTATAGTGGTACATCATTTTCTAGTTTTACATAGGGGCATCTTATTTAAAATCAAGGTGAACAATCTCCACTACAACCTCAAATTCCACCAAGTATGTTATTGGATGTTCCACCTTTTAGTGAGTGACCTAACCAAATTTTGGTGTTCTTTATTGATTTCATATTTTCATTTGGGGGAAATCAGTATTATGTCTACAAAGCAAGATGTATACAAAAAATAAATATTATCATAACCTAGGATTTTACAAATAGTCAATGACTTCTAACAAAATGTCTTGTGGTAGTCCTCTAGAAGGTTAATCTCTACACATATCCTCATATAGGTAGTAATATTCATTTTTCACCAATATTAAGAATAAGTAAAACTTAGTGTACTTCAAATATACTTGTTTTGTAATCCACTAACATTAAGAATAAGTAAAACTTAGTGTACTTCAAAGATTCCTTTTTGAAAGAAATTACATAATACTGGAAAACCTTTCAATCAAAAAGTAATGAGAGGTAAATTGTTGAACATGACCAATAAAATGGGAGGAAATTGTTGTATCCTTGAAATATTTTTTATATCTAATAAACTCTTTCACTTCTAGAACTATGGGGCCCAATATGTTCATTACAAAGATGCAAAACTAGAAGGAAGAAAAGCATCCTGACTTGAAGAAGGAACATTCACACTAATGAGGGAAGAACCATCTACATAGAGACACATCCTTATCTTGGATAAATTAAAATATAGATTTGAAGGATGATTGAAATGTTGAGAAGGAGAGTCAAGTTAGTGACAACTAGGGTAGAACCTAGATTCACAAAAAGTTTGAGTTCAAGATTTCCATTATCATATTATAAAATTATAGCTATGAAAACTATTATAATTGTCATAAGTTATCATATGTCTCTATTATTCTTATCTTCTCTTGCAACAAAAATATTCCATTTTTTATGGTTTGCGAAAACATATAAAGGTTGGGATTAAATATCTCAACTAAATCAAGTGAAACAAAAACCTCCCTCCCATCCCTCAGCTTTAAAATACAACCCATTATGTTGATTCTCAACATTTCAATGGTGATGGATGGTGGAAGCTGAAGCTAAATAGGAAAATTCAATTTTCCCTTTAATGACATTCTTATTTTTTAGGGTTTAATGGCATTCAAACCATGGTTAGTGTAACAAAAAATGCACAATACCTATGTTTCTAGACAATACACACTTCGATTTCAAGGGGGTCTTAACCTGTTCTCTTTATTAAAGTATCAACAAAAATACAAATTCTTTTGTTTAAACAATTTAGTTCTCTAACAAACTTAGTTCCAATTGTTTTTGTTCCTTAACTATTAACTGGAATGTCTCCATTCTTTGAAATTCTCCTACATTTTATTCCACATGCCATCAATGGACTGTTGGATGTTTTGAAGGGACTAGTTTCAACTCTCATTATTTATAATGGTCAACATAGGTGTTCAAGTCAAATATGTGATTAAGGGCCACTAGGGACACAAATCATGATTAAATAATATCACTAGCAAAAAGGGGGTATGTAGTGTTATTCAAAATTAACTTAATATTGCAAGTTTTTTCTCGATATGATTGTTCTTTGATTTGTGCAAACTTTCATTTTCATATTATTGTTCATGTCCAAAATTTTGATATGGTCATAGTGACTTATAATATTATTATTCATTTCAAAATTGTTAATATTGAAGTATTTCATTTGTATTAGTTGTTGGAGTTCTAGGGTGGGTTCCATGCACCATGAGTAGGGAGCCTCCTACTGTCTTCTTGACCTACTCTTTACTTATAGATATTTGAAGGTAGGCTCCAACATCATTTTTGTCGAGTAATGAGAACAAAGAGAGGAACCCATATCATCAACAACAAAATGACAAATCCCTTAACAACCTTGAATATCTCTAAGGAAAAGAAGGCTCCAAGACATAGAAAGGAAATGATGTGTGGAACTAAATGGAATATTCCCTATTTGGAGTGATTTTCAAGAATAATGATACCATGAATAAGTATTGTTTGACATGAAGAATTACTTTAAAATATCTTTTTCTATTTTTTACACTTTATGATCGTTAATATTGTGTGCCGCCTAGAGACACTTACCACTAACTTAACTTTAACAATAAATGTATTTAAGTTTATGTTAAAATATCAAAGTTTAACTCAAAGTATTTCCTCATAGTTTCTAAAGTATATTTATGAAACAAAAAAGCTCTCGTGTGTGTGTGTGTACTATTCAACCACTATGAAGAAACATCAAATTACCACAAAAATCCATTTAGTTGTAAAGTAGTATGAATCAAGAGAAATTACGTATCCTAGAAATGGAAGTTTTCATTAAATTATGCAGCTGTTATGAATGATTTTCTTATTGTTGGGAGTCAAAATAATGTACCATTTATGTAAAAAAAATAATGGTCATGGCCCATGGTTTCTCCTGCTGATCATTATCTTTCTTGTTTCTCTTGAGTGTGAATCATGATCTCAAATTTTGAGCTTTCTAAATATGGAATAATTCCTACTTTGAGCTTCCTAAATAAGGAATAAAATCTTACAATAGAATTTTTTAATTACAATGGTACACCGTGTTAAAAAAATGGCATCGATGCATTCTGTGTAACTAGATGCATCGGTGCTACTACCACAAATGCATCGTTCTGGAACATCCATAAAAATTCTCGCAAAAGAAAATATCTACTATATTTGATATTGGATAGTTATCTATTTTTTTTCAATATCGTTGACACCAGTGTGCTCAATATATAAACGTGCATCAGTGCAGCTATATTTTTTACGCACTGCAGTATGATTTTTATATTTTTTATTGTATGCCAATATGGTGTGTCATGGAAAACATAGCATTCTAGGGCGTTCATGTCTTTTTGGCGCACTAGTAGTCAGATTTTTTTTAATATATATGCACGGTGCATTTCATGTTATGACACATCAATGCTTCTCTGTAAATAGTGCGCCGATGTCCAGAAAATTGAAAATAAAAATTCGCATGAATTATTTTTTAATAAACTAAAAAAGAAGCGGGAATTTCAATTTTAAAAAAATCTATGAGGTATTAAATAAAACTAATTACGATTTCATTATTTTTTTGAAATTTCGATGGGAAAGTTTTGGAAGAGAGATTTATTGGGAGGAGTTTGGAGCAACCAAATTATTCTAAAGATCAAAATTTGTAAGGTATGTTGAATCAAACAAAACCCTACATAGTAGAAATTTCAAGTATGTAAATTATTACTATTGTTTTTTATTAGGGGAATCAACAACTGGAGTCGGGCTGGTACTCATGTGACACGGGGTCTAGGGATCCAATCTTGCTACCACTATACCCCTAGGTGCATCCACAAGGCCCGAACCATGGCGCACGAGTAAATTTGGGGGGATTAGAACATGTGACCTTCCATTTACAATTGATTACAACTTCTCATCTTGACCACTTGAGCTTCCCCCCATGGGCATGTAAATTATTACTATTGACCCCAATGCATGATTTATTTATTTTCCTATTTAGATTTTCTTGTTGCTTTCTTTCATTTTATGTGGCTACAAAATTTTACATTATGGTTTAAATCCTTCTATTGTTTCACAATTAGGATTTTCCTTTTTAGGGATTTTAGATTTAATGGCTATGTAGTTTTATATATAAGTCATTGGGTACGACGGGACCACTTCTTGAATCGAATCCGAAACTCAGTCATTCCTCTCAGTTTTTATAAACGCTTATGTAGTTTTCGGTGTGTTCGAGTTGTTTAAACGCACTGGTGTGTATATAGTAATAACACACTGGTAATATCAAGATTTTTATTTTTATTTTTTTTAGAACACTGCTTACGCATTGATCCATGCGTTCGACTTGTGCTAACACACCGGTGTGTTAATTGTGAAAGTGCATCGGTTTGATTCTCAGTGCTTTATAATAAATAAATTGCACTGATAAATGCGTATATGACTATTTTATTTTTTTGTTGTTAATGGTGCATTCAAGTATGGCGCATTGATGTGGCCTTGTGTGACAAGCACCGATATGTTTTGTATACTTAAACACATCGAAATGGCAGACTGCTTTTTATTTGTATTTTGAAGATATGAATTTTTTTGTATACTATACTTAATAGTTTCTCTATTTAATGGTCCAAGTTGTTTATTGATAAAAAATGCATGATACGTGTTCAATGAAAAACAATTCTAGTCGACTTGATTGGAGCACATCTAAAGTCACAAAGAAGGCAAGTTCTTTGTAATTTATGTATCAAATTAATATGTTTGAATTATTTGTAAATTTAACTAATATGTATTGGTTAATGTGTGACATGTAGAGCCAAAAAATGAGGAAGCTTGATAATATTCTTTGCAATCTAAGTGCAGAAAAGAGTAAAAATTCGATGGAAAAGTTGTAGAGGGATGAATCAGGGGCATAAAAAAGAAATCAAGATTTTTTTTTCTTGAATAATTTTGAATAATACTATAGTTAAGAATATTCGGTAATATGCTTCAAACAATATAATTCACATACGTTGAATGTTATGCAGGTACTGACAATGGAAATGGACATAATTACATCGCAGGATGAGCCATCTCAACATCAACGAACTTCAATTGGATGAAATCATTGAATTTTTCTATTATGTGCATCTAATTAATTAATTTAGCATTAAATATTAATTTTCAATTGTTTTATTGCAGAAAAAATGGAACCCATTCAACACATAAGATAGGAAAACAAGGAAAAAAGGGGTTGATAGCAAAGTTTGTGAGTACTTGTGATTTCTTTATAACAACTTAATTCTTGCGATTGAGGACTCAATTCTTGCTATGGTACGTTACTTTTCAATTTACATTCATCTATATTATCTATTTTAATCTTCATTATTCCCAACAATGTAGATACACTCATTACACTTTATTTTTATGTTTGTAGATGGAATTTGAAGAACAGGAAAACAAGTGAGGCATTCAACAAAACATTCGACCAAATAACACAAGTCATGCAAGTGGCTCGAGCACTAACAACAGTTCCAACGAAGAATGATGATCTGTGTATTTTGGTTGTTAATGGAAGCCGTTTTATATTTTGAAATAATTGTCTGTGAAAATCAAACATTTTGTATAATGTATTGGACATAGTGTCCCAATTGAAAGACAACATGTCACAATTTAATAATTACATGCATGTTGACATTTTGATTATTGCGGACTTTGTGTTGTCCCACTTTGTATGACAAAGGGCTTCTTATTGATATATAATAAAATGAAGTTTTTATTCTATTGCATTCTTCAGTGTCATGAAATGTTACATCAGTAATTAAATATATGGATGATCAAATATTACAATCGAAGCAAAAATTTATGATATAACAAATTTATCCAAACATATACGCACTGATGCTTTTCAAACAATGTAGCACCGGTGCTTTTGAGAAAATGTCGCACCAGTGTGCTTATAAGAACATAGTCCTAGTGCAACATAATACTGGTTGCATGCCTTGGGTATTTTTTTATTATAACGCCCCGATGTGCTACTTTATATTAACCGCATCGTTAATCTTAAAAATATAGCAGATATCATCGTCCCAATCAACTTTATCAGTGCATTTTCCTCTAGTTATCAAACTAGTATTTTTTAATAATTCGTAAGCACTAGTACTTTTTGATAGTTCATAGGGACTAGTGTGAAATTTAATGTAAAGCACTAATACTTATATTGTTATAAGGTACCGATGTGTTTTAATAGTTCATAGGCACCGGTGCTACAATTAATATAAAGAAATAGTGCATATATTGTTATAAAGAACCGGTGCATATATTGTTATAAAGCACAGATGCATATAATGTTATAAAGCACCAGCTCCAGTTAAAATTTTGGTGCGCACTGATGCTATATGTATTTTCAAGCATTAGTGCACAAACTTGTATGTGCACTAGTGTGTGTATTGATTTGAAACGCAATGACCGGTGTGTTTTACTTGTGTTAGCACCGGTGCATTTGATTCAATAAAGTGCACCGAAAATAAAACCTCTACAAAATCCTCCAGCCATCGATTTTTTTTTAGTTATAATACATTTCTATAAAATACTCTGCTAAAACATATAGTACTATTTGCGGAGGTTGTAGGAGAGTTTTGTTTTTTAGAATTTTGACCAATCTTGTAACACTAAAAACCACCACTATAACCTCCACTACATGGCCTCTTCCTTGTAGTGAACATACTATTGAAGTAATATAATGATGCCATCGTGGTGTCAAGTCCGGGCCCTAAGCTAGCAGGGATTCCTTGGTCTTCTTTGTAAAGGGTTTGTTTGCAAGGTTTCAAATTGGTAATACCCAACTCAAAAAATAGCCATTGATTTCTCTAGTAAATTTCCTGCATGAGGACGATAGGAATATCATCACTATGGTATATCATAAACTCTAGTGTATCATAACAACCCTCAAAACCCAAAATTACCTAACTCTTTATTCACTGTGTAGACTATAAATAAAATTCAAAGATTATTTTTCAAGATTATTTTCCATCTTCCTATCGAAAGTAGAAGGTTGTAAAATTGAGGGGTCCTGGGGTTGTGTTGATCATCGGTAAGGACATTCTAGTAATGGAAATTTTGTATTTCGATGGGAAAACCCTAATTAGTAAGGTCTATATATGTCGGGTAGGAGAAGTAGAGCTAGTTGGATGGATTAAGGAAAATTGGTGTCCTTTGATTGGTAATGCCCTTCAAATCAGTTGGTTGGCTAGAGGATGGATTAGTTTTGGGTTCAGAAACTAAGACGAAGCTCGATCAATCCTTCATCATGTTTGGGGGATCGATAAATATATGTTGGTTTTGAAAAATTGGCATCCTCTTTTTTACCCTTGTAAGGATTTCCTTGAAGCCATCTTAGATTAAGATAAACTGCCATGTGTTCCATTAGAATTTTGGTCTTAGGAAGGCTTTAAATCCATTGTGGATGCAATTGGGAGGTTCATTATGGTGGAAACATCTCTCTTCCAGTATTAGGTGAGATATTTTTCCCACATCGTAGTGGAAGTAGAAGTAAGAGCAGGTCTCTTGGAGTCCATATATTTGGCAGATGGGGATTCCATCTTCACTAACAACAAGATTATCTGAATGTCCCTTTCAAGTGTACTAGATGTCACCTGTACAGACACATTGTGGCTGAGTGTGCCTTGTCTTATAAAAAAAAAATATGGTAGCACAAAGTTCCTCAGGAAGGTGACGAGACTATTTATGAATACTTGAACAAGGTCGTTGTAGATCAGGCTCTCATCGAATATTCGGTTCCCAAGGATTTTTCCTCAAAGGGTATTATTACGTGGGATCTCATTTTGTGGATTGAGCAGGTGTAAGTGACTACTTAGAGGAAGCATGCCTCCATTCAAGATTTATTTGATGGTTTTGATATTTCTCTCATTCAATTCAACAAGTTGGCTAATCTCTGGCAGAATACTTCGACGAGTTTTCCTAATTCTGGTAAGTCTTCTAATTTTGCATCTTGACACCCTCTTCCCCTTGAGTTTGTTTCAAAAGCCTTAGAGAATGTATACAAGGGTTGTCTATCTAAATTGGTGGTCTCTATCTCTGAGGAGATTCCAAATGTTCTAGTTCTGAATTTGTCATGTGAAGGTCCTTAAGGGGTGATTTCTGAGAGGTCTTTGTCTTCTGTGGGAGGTAGTCAAGTGTGAGGGGGTAAGTATAGAGGTCCCTATATGTTACATTCCTATTCCTAAGTATCTATTGAAGTTGAGGGTATGAGTGTTGACAACCCATTCTTCTCGCTCCCCTCGAAGGTAGGTATAAAATCAAACATACATCATGGTAAGGAGACATCCATGAAGGAAACTTGTATCGAGAGGCAATTGAGTGTCACCAAGGTGCTTAGAGCATAGAAATCCAATTTGGGGGTTCCAAAATGAATTTTTTTTCTGTAAATGCACGTCACTTGAGAGGGAAAGCCAAAATTGCCTCCCTCATAATATTGGTTGTAGAGAATCCTAACATGATGTTAATTCAAGAGACTATGGTAAAAGGTGAGTTCGTGATTCCTGTGTTAGAAATAACTTTTGGGTCTTGGTCATTTTTGTCTCTCAATTCCAAGGGTCTCTCGGGACATTTAGTTTATGGATTTAATCCTTCAATCCTGGTGGAAAAATATTTTCCTTTTGTTTCCTCCCTGGGGATTGAGATCTACTGGAGATCCCTAGATCAATATTTTCTTATTCTTAATATCCATAGTCCTTATGAAAACAGACGGGAATTTTGGGATGAGTTAATGTGAATTCAATGTTTTAAGGTTCCAAGTATCATTGCAATAGGGTACCTAAATTTGGTTCATTCAAGGGATGAAATTTGGGGTCGCGCTACAAGGAAAGATCACCCAACATCTCATCTGCAAGTTTTATTGGGCGAAGGTGGGTGGGTCGATATCATGCCTTCTTAGATGAGGAAAACATGGATTAATAAGAGAATAGGAAATGATGGAATAACTAAAATATTAGATCACTTTTTCATGCACAAGGCTATTTGTGAAGAATCTAAGATATATCAATCTTGGGTTGGTAAATGTAGCTTCTCTGATCACTTTCCTTTATTTTTGGATGTGGGCCATCCGAAATCCAAACCAGGTACTCCTTTTAAATATAATTCTAGTTGTGATCCGTAAATATTAGGCCTATGGCTTGTCCATCTTACCAATATGAATACTTCCGTGGAAATAAAATTTGGATTCTCTAAAAATCAAGCTTATGCTAGAACTGATGTAATTCAAATACAAAAACCAAACCTTTTCTCAACTCTCAGGAATTGAGGGAAACTCCACCATCCAAACAAAATAATTTGGAAACTTCCTACCTAAATGCAATGGCTCTGAGATCATGGCCATTGATCTTTGTGCTTAAATAATCATTCGACAGTGAGATAGAAATAGCTATTGGAACCTACCTTAGAGAATAAAAGATAGAGCACACAATATATTTACCAATCTAAGTTCAAATACCTCGTAGACACACTCTCATTCTTCATTGGCAGCCATTAAACATGGAGGAGCTCTTTAATCAACACATAACAAGATAATAAATCAGAACAATAACACAGAAAGATAAAACATTGCACATAGAGACAATAATTTTTCCTGAAAACCTAAATGGGAAAATCAACAATCATGGGGATGTTTAATTGCTTGGAAATCTATTACAATAATCATCGATACACAAGAACATGTGTATTTTTACTCACAGATAACATTTTCATATTGCCATTGCTCAGAGACAACCTTCTTCTTCATGGGAAGCTCCCAACCCATCTGTCCTTCAAGTAGTTGCTTCTCTTAGAGTCTTATACTCCATCTTCCTTTTTCCTTCCTCTCTTGCCCCCATCAACTAAGTGTCCTTCACTCCCACAACCTTCAATTTTTATTGGGAAATTCTTGGAAGTTGAACTATCACAATTGTTCATTTTGACTTCCTGGGGAAAAAATTTGGACTTTTCTCACTTTGTCAAACAATTAATGTTTTAACAAATTATTACAAGAGAGGTTTTTTTAATGAGGATCCAATTCGAATCACACCTCCCCAATGGCAGGATTTTGGTCCACAAAATTTGTACCATGTAAAAGATGGAAAAACACAGCCTCACTTTGCTTTGTCATGTCCACCATTCTTTTGCTACTAAGGGTAGATTGTTGCTTGCTTGTCTACCCTTGCATTGTTTATATATGAGATATTTTCTCTATCATTTTGTGTGCTTTGACAAGATATGAAAAAATAGCCTTGACCAAGAGATAATTGTTCTCTCTCCTATAAAAGGTAGCATCCCTATCCCATGGGTACGGGTTATCGAACATTACTTCACATGTGTCTAGTGGTGCAAATTCACATTCTACCTCATTAACATCGTTGGCATTAATGGAAAACTAAATTTTGCATCTATGGGATATTTTCATAATATATTTCCCTTGCAACCATGTAAGAGAGCTTGGATGTACTAAATTATGAGTTTCCAATCCAAGCTCATCAACTAATGTTTCATAAATTAGATTGCATTGAGAACCACTATCAAACAGAGCATTTACCTTCCGGTTCTTCACTTGAACTTTGGAATAATGCATATTTGTCTCCACTCACCCTTAGTTTCTGCAATGTAGTGCAAACTATGGGTTCATCTAGATTGGAAGTGCTTCCTACTGCTTATTCCTTTGCTTCGGTGGCTTCCTTATTTTTCTCCTTTGTCTTCAACCATTTTGGATGTAATCCTGGATGGATTTTCCAACACTTCTCTTCGATATTCCCATCCACATCACAGTGTTTACAATGCCTATGAGCATCCATTTTTTTAGTTGTGGCAGAAATATTCTTGTATTTCCCCTTGTTGGTTTCTTGTTGGCCTTGGTGTTGTTTTCCTCTCTTGGATTCCAACTCAATATAGAGATCCTTTTTTATTTCCTCAACAATTATTTTGACACTGAGAAGCTACAATTTCCTTCAAATATGGCTAAATAGACCTCCAAGGTACTTCACCACAACTCCCGACTCTTCAAAAGAAATTCCCATTATAATGGCTTGCATTGGGAATTTAGAAGTATACTCTTGCATTCCTTGTCCCTATCCTTGTCGAAATTATTGTGATTTCATCAGCTCCTCCTCTTCATAGCCAATGGGATAGAATTGTGCCTTCAACAATGCCTTGAAATATTACCATTTCGTAACCATGGGCTTCTTTCATATCCTCAATGCATCCACATAGCTCTCCCACCACACCAAAGTATGTTTGTTCATATTCAAATAGGAAAAAGAAATTTGTTGTGCTTCTTTGATTTGATAAAGGACAAAGTAGACTTATAATTGCTTCAACCATCTATTCAACACTTCATTGTTATCTTGTCCATCATACATGGGTATTTCAAGCTTCGCTTCAACTTTAAAAGGAACACCAGAAGATGGAAAAAAATCATTGTTTTTACCTAAGTCTTCAGCCTACTTGTACTTGTCATGTTCAATATTTGCTAAGGGTGCTTCCCTATCCTTTTTCACCAAAATCGTGAGTGTGGCAATGCTTTGCTCCAGCCAAGCCAATCTGACTTCTGGGTCCTCCTTTTTGTCATGAGAACTTCTGATCATTTTTTGTTTCCTGCTCCTTTATAGGCCTCGTAGAAAATTCTCTTTGTTTTTTCGATAGTCGCGGCGAGTGCTTACCATATAGGTCTTCTCAAGCTATCTTGGGAACTTGCTCTAATACGTTATGATCTGTAAATGGTAGGCCTATGGTATTTTTGTATTACCAGCATAGATCCATCTTAAACCCGTATCTATTAAGCACCGAGAGGGATCCAATTTCTTGAGGTGTGTTTCTTTTTTTAAATTTAAACTCAAGAAATTTGATCTCTCTTGATTGATAGATCCGGTTTTAAGTTTTAAGTTTTTATTTTATAGACGAATATCTATTTTTTAATTACTTTTCATAATATTTTATTTTATGAACCAACATGGATTTTTTTTAAATACTTTCCATAATTTTTTTTATGAGCCGTCCCCCCCATACTTACTTTACTTTACTTTACTTCTTTTTACTTTACTTTACTTTACTTACTTCTTTTTACTTTACTTTACTTTACTTACTTATTTTTACGCTCAATCACTTTTTACATTTTATTAGATGTAACGCTACATCACACACGTTAGAAGATCTCCCCCATACTGGGTTGTAGAGCACCTGGTTTCACTCGGTGCAACAAACACAAATACTTCTACAGAAGTAATATTTGGATTCTCTGAAACTCAAGCTTATGCTAGAACCAATATAATTCAAATAGAAAACCAAACCTCTTCTCAACTCCCATGCAGTGAGGGAAAAGTTACCATCCAAGAAAACTAATTTGTAAACTTCCTACCTAAATGCAACAACTCTAAGATCATGGAAATTGATTTATGTGCTTGAAGAATCATTTGACGGTGGGAGGGAAATAGATATTGGAACCTCCCTTAGACAATAAAATACCAAGTGCACAATATTTTTACCAATCTAAGTGAAAACACCTCTCAGATACACTCTCATTGTTCATTAGCATCCATTAAACATAAAGGAGCTCTTTAATCAACACAGAACAAGCTAATACAATAGAGCATTAACACATGAGATAAAACACTGCACATAGAGACAATAATTTATCATGGAAACCCAAATGGGAAAGCCAACATTCATGGTGATTTTTAATTTCTTGTAAATCTATTGCAATAATGAGTGATACACAAGAACCTGTGTATTTTTACTCATAGAAATCATTTGCAGATTGCCATGGTTCAAAGAAAACCTTCTTCTTCATGGACGGGTTCTCAACCCATTCGTCCTTCAAGCAATTGCTTCTCTTTGAGTCTTCTATTCTATCTCCCTTTTTACTCATCTATTGCCCCCATCAACTGAGTGTCCTTCTCTCCCATATCCTTCAATTTTTATTGGGCTAGCCTTGGAAGTTGAACCATCACAATGGTTTGTTTCCACTTCCTAGGGAAAAAATTTGGACTTTTCTCACTTTATCAAATAATTAATGTTTTAACAAATTATTACAAGAGAGTTCTTTTAATGAGGATCCAATTCAGATCAAGTTGTTCATGGGATCCGACTTTTCAGAATATTGTAAAGGAGGTATGGGATCTTATTCGGGACTTGGTAAATCATAGTGTTGGCCTTCAGTTTGTGGACTCCCTCAGATAGTTTAAGGTCTGTATTGTCAATTGGTGCCGAGAGAAAATAACTGATCATGACTCCAAGCTTACTCATATTGAAAGGTGACTAGGGGACTTGTACATTGGGTTTCCTTCTAGTATTTTATCAAAGGAATCTAATCAAGAAATAAATTAATTCATTTTTCAATAGAAATGTGATATTCTTAGATATAGAGAATTTTAATGGAGACTTAAAACTAGAGCACTCTGACTTGAGGCTGGGCACCAGAATACCAAATAATTCCAGATTTATTCTAAGCATCAGAAAAACATCAATACTATTTGGAAGTTGTAGGCGAGGGAAGTTCATCAGGTAAGAGGTTTCAAACCTTTATCTAATATTGTCATTTTCCATTTTTCATCTCTATATTCTAATCTTGGCCATACCCAGTTGAAATGTATCCTACAAGTCATAAGTACATTCCCTAGGATGGTGGAGGATGACGAGAATGAGGAGTTGTTCAACCCAATCACTATGGATGAATTATTGGTTATGCTCAAGCTATTTCATAAGGATAAAATTCATGGGCCTGATGGATGGAATATTGAATTCTTTGTGTATTTTTTTGAGGTCATCGATGGTGATTTGCTCAAGGTGGTGGAAGAATCCCGTATCTTCAGAAAAGTTCCTATGCCCATTAAATCAACTTTTCTTTCCATCCTCATTTGTAAGTGTGATCGGTCGAAGACCTTCAATCATTTCAGGCCTATTTCCCTATGCAATGGTGGATCTACAAAATAGTGGCCAAAACTATAGCGGTTAGGATCAAGCCAATTCTATCTAAAGCTATACCCTGAAACAAGTTGGTTTTCTTCGTGGTCATTAAATTCATGAAGCCGTGGGTTCTGCTCATGAGGGATTGCATTATGAAAAACTGCACAATCAAAGGGTGGGGTTCCTAAAGTTGGATCTTTTAAAATCCTATGACAATATTTCGTGGCTCTTCTTCCATCTGAGTTCGTTAATGTTGGGTTCAACCTAGAGATCACTAATAGGATCATGGAGTGTATTGAGTTGTCTTCTTTTTTGTTTTGATTAATGAGGTGGGGTACTCTTTCTTGAAATCCTCCACAGGTCTCAAGAAAGAATTCCCCCTATCACCTTACATGTTCCTTCTAATTGTGGAAGGACTGAGTAGACTCATCCACGAAGAATATCATTGTAGAAGACTTGCGGGTGTTTCTTCAATGGAAGGGAAGTTTTGAATCATATACTTTGTGTAGATGGCATCCTTTTGTTTTGTATTCAATATGAAAGAGATTGTCAAAGGATTCATGCAGTTCTTGACCTTTTCTGTCAGGCGATAGGTATGGAAATCAATGCTAGGAAATCCTTTATCTATGTGTTCCAGGTCCATTTAGGTTCTCGACCTTTCTAGCAAATATTTTTTCCTTTTGAGTTTGTTAGATTTGAGGAGGGAATCAAATATCTAGGATTCTCCCTCAAGCCGAACAAATATGGTAAGCTCGACTAGATTTGGTTGGTTTCCAAAATTGAAGGTAGGATAAATATGTGGTGCAACAAATGGATCTCTAGCATGGAAGACTTGTTCTAATCAAATCAGTTTTGGAGGCAATTCTAGTATATTGGCATCTTATGGAACATATCCCTAAAGTAATCTTGGTTTGTATTCAAAAATTGTGTTTAACTTCTTCTGACGGGTCAAAGTGAGTATCAAAGTTTTTACTTGGTAAAATGGAAGTAGATCGAAGCTCCCAAGTCATGTCATGGTTCGGGGATAAAAAATATTATAATTTTCAATTAAGTTCTTGCTGCAAAATCTTTGTGGAATTTTATGTTTTGTGAAGGTTTGTGGAAAACAATTATGATGGAAAATTAAATGCATGCCCTTGAGATAATCATTGACTGGATTGGACTCCATTCTAAATCTACTGTCAAAGTTTCCAATCATTGGAAAGCTATAAATCCTTCCTTGTGATTGGGTGTTTCCTTGCCTAAAGAGTTGGTAATGGAAAATTTGTGCAGGTGGGTTTTGATGCCATTATGGGATGTAGAGTGTAGCCTCATCTTTCATTGGATTTAATCAAGCATATAGTCTCTTGAGAAAGAAACTTTGGACGAAAATTCCAATCCTTTGGATACTAATATGTGGCATCACGATTGGTTGACTGCTCAATACTTAAGGATTGAGCACGATTGGAAACAACTTTGGGAATCATGTTGTCAAAATATTATTCAAGCTCATATTAGGTTGAAGGAGTAAGATGACTCTCTTGACTAGACCTATAATTCTACGGGGCAGTTTTACTCGATGCGTTTAGGATATGAATGAATGATCCAATGTGAAAATCACCCTAGGAAGTGGTGGTGGCAGAAGGTTTGGAAGGTTGTTTCCCCACCCAAAATCACTCTTCATATGTGGCTTATGTTATCCAATTGTGTCCTAACCTAGGACTGACTTCCAAAGTTTAATATGAGTGGGCCTAGTTTATGCTCACTTTGCAAGGAGGTTGAAGAAACCAATGGTCATGTTTTTCTCGAATTCTCCTATGCCAAATCATTTTTTTAGGAAATTGAGTTAGTCTTAAAGAAAAAGGTTTTGTGGAACGAATCTTCAATCGATTCATGATTAAAGAAGTACTTTATGTTTGTGGAACTCAAGGAATTCAGAGCTCTCCCTTATCTAGTATCTTGGGGGATCTAGTTGGCTCACAATCAAGTTGTCTTCGTTGCCTCAATCCCTCCGCTTGCTCCTCTTATTCCTCATGTAACAACCATGTTCCGTTATTATCGTCAATTTGTCAAACCTTTGAAAGTAATACATATTGGGGAGTTTCATCCTCCTACGGATTACCCCTGGTATTTTTTGGATAGGGCATATCAAGGTAGGCAAAGACTCTTGTGTTGGTTACATTCTCTTTCTATTGGAAGATCATTTTCTCCATGAAAAAAGGGCATTGGGTGAAGGATCAAACAACTGCTATGAGTTCTAGGCCCTTTTCCTTCTTCTTCGACAAGCTATTCTAGGCCCTTTTCCTTCTTCTTCGACAAGCTATTCTAGGCCCTTTTCCTTCTTCTTCGACAAGCTATTGTGAGGGGGATCTCTCACCTTCAAATCTTTGGGGACTCCTTTTTGCTAACAATTGGATGAAGGACTCTATTGAAGTCAAGGACATTGACCTTAGAGAATTTACAGAAGGCACTCTTGTTTTCTCTGAACTTATAGCTTTATAACTTTATATCCATTGTAAATCAAGTCTATCCGATCTATCTATTTTTTGTATTTTATATAACAACTTTTTGGACTATGCATAAGGCCACTTGAAGAATTCCTTTTCTAATTTTCTAATCATATGAATGTAAGATACCATTTTTTTTCTTGGAAAAAGACATAAAATATTTTTACATGAATTGCATTTAAAGAAAGTATTCTATTACATGGAATCGTCAATTTTGAAGGAAGTTGGCGACAAACATTCTGACAGTGTTGGTATTATCACCCCACTTCCTATATTCTCCAAGAACCCATCATCTAATCCTTTGGTTCAATCAGTGAACTATGTCAGATTTCGTAATGTGACTCTCCGGAAAGCTAGGAAGAATGGTTGTAAGGCTTTGGAATCCTCTGATGGTGAGGGTCGGGAGCACATCTCTATTTCTTCGAGAATCGATTTAGGGGTGGAGGGTTTGGATACTTCTGATAATTCTGGTGGCCTTAGAGCAGCTACCTCCCATTCTGGGGTTCCCTAAATGTCCATTTGTTCTCTTAACATTCGAGGTTTGGGAAGGGTTTCGTGAGTTAGGGCCCTTTCCAAACTAATTGCTACTTCTCACCCAGGTATTCTACTTTTGCAGGAGACTATGTGTGGGGATGTTTCCGTGATTTCTAAAATTGTGAGCATTCTTGGTGGCTGGGAGGTTTCGGCTATCAGTTCGGATGGCTTGTAGAGTGGCCTTTTGGTGGCTTGGGATCCAAGATTCTATGCATTTTCTATGTTTCAGACTTCTTGGGGCATCCTGATGAAGGGTGTTTACAGATTTGTTGATTATCAGTTGTCTATATTGAACTGTTATGCTCCCTATAGGAATAGGGAAGAGTTCTGGCTTGGTTTACAATCATCTGGTATTCTTGACCTAGATAATATTATTGTGGCAGGCGACTTAAACTTCACAAGACTTTCTCAGGATATTTGGGGTCATAAAGCCTAGATAGATGTCTTGGCTAATTTCTTTTCAGAGTTTCTTGTTAATAATGAACTGATTGATGTAGGCACAGGATTCCTTTCACCCACTTGGTCCAATGGAAGAGGTGGTGTCGAAGGCATCCACAAAATATTAGACAAATTTATGGTAAAAGCTTCCTTGCTAGAGGTGTGTATGCAGTATCGATCATGGGTGGGAGAGTCAAAGATCTCAGATCATTGGCCAGTTTTTTTGCAATTGGAGGACACCATTCTGCAACGTAATTATCGTTTCAAATTTGACTGTTCGTGGTTGTCTAATGATGAATTTGATAATTATATTAAGGATGTTTGGTTGAATTGCAACATTACACAGTATTCCAATCCTATGGATCTGTTTTGTTGGAAGCTAAAGGTGTTGAAAAATAATGTTTCCAAATGGATCCACCAGAGGAAACAACTTGATAAGTTGTCATTAATGGAGGTGGAATCTCAGTTACAAGTGCTTTATTCTCAGAACTTGGAGAATCCATTAGACTGTCAGGGTTTGGAGCTACTTAAGAAACTTGAAGCTGAAAAGGAGGGTTTTTACTTGAAAGAGGAGCAAGAGTGGCGACTGAAGAGTCGAGCACTATGGGTGAATTATGGAAACAAGAATACTCGATTTTTTCACACTTTTGCTTCAGCTCAGAGAAATAATAACACCATTTGGCGTATGTCTGGTGAGGAGGGGATGGTATATTCCGGGGAGAAGGATTTGCAGGATTTGGCCATGAAATACTTCAGCAATATTTACTTTG
The DNA here is from genome assembly GCA_027924585.1 of Larix kaempferi. Lineage (NCBI taxonomy): Eukaryota > Viridiplantae > Streptophyta > Pinopsida > Pinales > Pinaceae > Larix > Larix kaempferi. The sequence continues at coordinate 1,964,488 of BSBM01001261.1, forward strand.
ATGATAAGGGCTGTGATTTGCTATCACAACTCCAGGTGGCTCGACTTTATCCTCGATTTTTTTACGATGAGGAGGCTGGGGAGCTCTGTAAAGAGATAACATTAGATGAAGTAGAGAGGACACTTAAATTATTTGCAAAAGAGAATAGTCATGGGCCAGATGGTTGGACTGTTGAGCTGTTTTTGCATTTTTTCGATATCATGGGTGATGATATTTTACAGATGGTGGAGTATACCAGACAAAGGGGATATGTTTCAGGAGCATTAAATTCCACCTTCATCACACTTATTCCTAAAGTCAGTGACCCTAAGACATTTGGGGACTTTAGACCTATTGCACTTTGTAATCTGGTGTATAAGATTGTGTCTAACATTATTGCTGGTCGTCTCAAGCCTCTTTTCTCTAAATTTATTTCTCCAGAACAGTTTGGATTTTTACAGGATCGTCAAATCCATGATGTCGTTGGTATAACACAAGAAATTCTTCACTCTATTAAATGTAGGAAGAAGAAAGCTATCTTGTTCAAGATGAATTTAGAGAAAGCATATGATCGTGTTAGTTGGGATTTTCTCCGGATTGTTTTGATTCAGATTGGTGTACCAACACTTGCGATCAATTGGATCATGGATTGTGTGAGTACTATGAGTATAGCTATCCTTGTTAATGGTGCACCTACATCATTTTTTAGTTGTTCTAGGGGTATCAGACAAGGTTGTTCAATGTCTTCGCTCCTATTTCTATTGGTGATAGATGGGATTAGCAGGTTGATTACTCAAGCACATTTGGAAGGCAGGTTAAAGGGCCTGAAAAATACAAAGGATTTATATCTTACACATGTCCTTTTTGTGGATGATTGTTTGATTGCTCGTAGTGATTCAGTGGAGGACTGGAGAGTTTATAAGGGTATCATTGATAAATTTTGTAAAGCTTCTGTTATGCGGGTAAGCCTACGAAAGTCATGCCTATTTTAAAATATGGTGGAGGAGAACTAGATATTGGACATTTACGCTATTTTTCCATTTCAGTGCCTCAAGGTCAATGAGGGCTTTACATATCTTGGCTTTTGGCTCAAGCCAAATGGCTATCTTATACAAGATTGATAGTGGTTAATTTAGAAATTTGAAGCTACGATTACTCACTAGACATATCGGCTACTTTCTATTGGAGGTAAACTCACATTGGCAAAGTCTATCCTTGTTGGTACTCTTGTTTACTGGTTTTCTTTATTCCCTATGCCTTGTTCGGTTATTAACTCCTTAAGAAGATTTCTTTTCAACTTTTTATGGACTAGTGGCTTGAAGAAATCATGCTTATCTATGGTAGGTTGCGATAAGATTTCATTACCATATACTTCTGGTGGCTGGGGGATTCTGGATTTTACTGTTTTTAGTGAGGCACTCCGACTAAAAAGCTTATGGCGGGTTATCACTGGCAATTCACTTTGGACCAAGGTCATTCATAAAAAATACATTAAGTCTGAGACTTCCCATTGGTTGAGGAAGCCTCAGAAATTGGTTCGGGGTGTCTCCTCGATTTGGAACAGCTTTTTGAAAGTTTACTGTTGGCTTGTTATGGAGCTGTGTTGGAAAGTAGGAAATGGGTGTGAAGTGGCTATAGGTATCGATCCCATCATGGGATTGACATATGCATATATTTTATCTATTGAATTATTACAGGAGTTGAAGAATGTTGGGCTGATTACGTTGAATTCTATCGTTAAAGATAGTCGGCAGGGATATTGGCAGAATTCTGTGGATTTACAACTGCCACATGGAGTAGCTACTGAATGGGATTCTTATCTTCAGGCTCTTAATAATGTTGGGGTGCATATCAGCCTTGACAAGGATGAGTTGGTCCGGTCTGGAAATGCGACCACGGGTCAGGTGACGGTGAGTACAACTTATAAATTTATCATCAAACGCATATGTATTTTCCCCAATCAGTGGTGGTATAAGGTAATATGGCAATGGTTTATTCCACTTAAACTTAAGTGTTTTATTTGGTTTGTGCTTCAAGATAGGTTGAAAACCTGGGATAACCTTGCTATTTTTGGATGGATTGGCCCCAGCCAATGTATTATGTGCAAATGTTGTTTTGAATCTGCATTTCACCTTTTTGTGGAATGTTCCTTTACACGTTGTGTGTGGGAGAAATTTTATCCTATTTTTGGTATTTCTGGGTGTTGGGGTGGATTTAATGTGGATATTTCTTTGAAATCATGGATTAAGGACTTCAAATTACACTCAACATTACCTATCTTTGTTTGTTGGACTGTTTGGTGGACAAGGAACAAGGCAACATTTGAGGATATCCTTCCAAGTCTAGACAGTGCTTATCACTCTGCATTGTGCGAGTATTTGAAATTTCAGAATGATCAAAAAGCTCCTGTCATGCGAAATATTGGGAGCTTTCAACTTATTATCGATGATCCTGTTCTTTTCTTTGATGGTGCGGCTAATATGGGAGTTTGTGGTGCTAGCGGGGTTATATTTATTAGTTTGGATCACTATTTTACTCTTTGTCTGAATTGTGGGAGAGGCACCAACATGAAGGCAAAACTCTTGGCATTGTGGTGTGTTTCTCGTGTGGCAAACCTCTTTGGACTCGGGAAGGTGAAGATTTTTGGTGACTCAAGAGTCACTATCAAATGGGCAAGGGGAGAATATTATCTTAAAGTACTAAATCTGGTTTATTGGTGCAATAGAACTAAATCTGAACTGAGTACGTTTATCTCTGTGACTTTGGACCATATATTCCGAGAACATAACTCACAAGTTGATTTGTTGTCAAAAGCAGCATTGGATGGAGATGTTGGCTACTTGATGTGGGATGAGTATTTGGAAAATCAAGTGATAGATTCTGGCCATATGTATTTTCCGGATTAGCATCCATTAATAGTTCTCCTTTTTGGATTTTAGGATGTTGTAATAATTTGTTTTTTTGTAATGGAGGGTATTGAGTGAACATTGGCTCTTTGGAAGTATCTTGAATAAATAGCTTTATTTTGATCTTCTTATGATCTTATCATATACTATTTGATTCACTATTGAATATCAATAATATGCTTTTTTTAACAGAACAAAAAAAATATTCTATTACATATTTAAAAAACCTTTACATCATCGAAAGGAAATATCACTACTTCATCACGAGTACATATACCCTTCTCCTCAATATTAGATAAGAAGGAAACGGTAACCGGTAAGCCTAAACTGTACAAAAGATTCTTTCATCCATGTTAACTATTCAAGAAACCTGTCGAATCAACATTACCTAGGTGCCAATTCGATACCAGATACAGTAGCGATAGATGAAGGAGGAGGAGCCAAATCAGCTGAAGCGGATGATGTCGTTGCAGAAGCATGTGACAACCCAGACCCAGAACTGCTGTACCTCGTGTTAATTCGGCTAACAGAATTGGCGACACCAGGTTTTGTGAGTTCCGGCAACATCACAGAATGAGATGAAAGCATCAGAGCGACTGTAGACATTGGTGGACGATGTGAGGAGTCTGCTTGCGTACACCAAAGGCTAACCTGGATGCATCTTAATGCTTGCTCCTCATTGCAATTTTCAATTATTGTTCGATCAATGATCTCCATACTATTTCCTCCTTCGTATGATCTCCATGCCTGCATAATCACAACGAGTAGATCATAAGAGCTTCGTCAATTTAATTTTATGTGAAACTGTAACGAGTATAGCTCCGGAATTCATATAGAAATAGAACAATAGTGAAACATCTGATCTCATATTTCGCTAACCGTATATATAGATGGACTAATACCATAGTCGTAGCTATGCTCAGTAGGAAATACAACAGAAACAGTGTCTCGACTCTCACCCATCCTAAAAGAATCTGCATTTCGGGCGACAAATTATAATCCGTATTCTTTCTTCCTGCGACAAGTTCCAGGAGAACGATGCCGAAGCTATAGATATCAGCTTTCTCCGATAGTTGGCCGTGCATGGCATACTCTGGTGCAATATAACCACTGCATATACATATTACATTAATATCAAGATTATATAACGTGAAAGTTATTTGCAAAGGAAACTGTAGTGCTATATTCTAGAAAGTAAAAGCTTAACCGAGACGGAAAACTTCCCAGAAACAAAGATGCGTAGAATACACTTATGATAGTTTCAATCATCTTGAAATGAAATCATCAGAGTTATGAATCCTTCATTGCCTCTAACAGTGTGTGAAAGTGATGATTTTCTTGAAATCTTACTGGGTACCAGCCACTTTTGTCACTGTTCTGACATGATAACTTTCATCTTCAGGAAAAAGTTTAGCCAAGCCGAAATCTGCTATTTTAGGATTCAGTTTCTCGTCCAACAAAATATTGCTTGCTTTAATATCCCGATGAATAATCCTCGGTTGAGAATCCTCGTGAAGATAGAGCAGCCCACGAGCCACACCCATTATGATGTTGTAACGCTTCTGCCAATCAAGCTGTGTGCGTTTGAATGGATCTGTAGCATGCAGGACACTAATTAATTATCATGAGGATCGAATTTGACAGATAAATTCATTCAATTTTACTATAATATTTCATTAAAGGCAAAAGTTTTATTTTATTATAACTGACAAATTTTTTATCAATGAATGAAGCTGATTTCAAATTTCAACGTTGGATGGAAATCACTCACCGAATAGGATTTTATCGAGGCTACTATTCGGTAGATACTCATATACGAGCAACTTTTGTAATCCCTCTGCACAACAGCCGAGTAGCCTTACAAGATTTCGATGCTGAATTTTAGCAACAAGCTTTACTTCATTTAGAAATTCTTTATTTCCTTGCATAGAAATTGAGGACAGCTTCTTCACAGCTATTTCTTTTCCACCGTGAATAGTTCCCTGAGAAAAGCGGACAAAAGACCCGTTTGAAGATTTTGGAAAGTATTTAATCTTAATCGTCTTTCTTCTAGATATATATATATATTCAAGCTAATAATTTACAGCCAAGGTTCATGGGTGGGTAAGTAAGATCAGCCTACCTATTACGTCTATAATTTAAGTTTTTTAAAACTGGTAGAATCTTTGTTAGTCTATGTTACCTTGTATACAGGGCCAAAGCCTCCCTCTCCCAGCTTGTTATCATCATGAAAGTTTTCCGTAGCAGCTACCAATGTTTCCATCTTAAACGTCACTATTTGTCGATCCTCACTGCCAAGTGTGCCTTCCTCCACCCCCTCTTGAACTATACAATCAAAATATAGTGCTACATCATAAAATATAACTAGGGGCTCATGAACTAGACAATCAAAATACAGTAATACATCAGAAAAGAAAATATTGTGGAGCAAAAAATAAATGATGTGTAAATTGGTTCTCGCAATTATCCCGTAAGTCTCTCGAAGAATATCTTTGAAAATTGTGTTCTCAACAACAGTCTAACAGAGCAGACAGACCCATCATCAGATAATATCTTTGCACACAGATAAGACAGACCCATTCCCAACAGAGCAGACTGTGAAGATGGAACTAATCATCAGATCATATCTTCGCACACAGATAAGACAGACCCATTCCCAGTGCCATAAGGTTTGGGGTGATGCATATGTGTGTATGCTGGGCCTATCTATGTAACGGTGTATCAAATCTAAACGATACAGTGAATATGGGGATGACAGAAAATACCCATCTAAACCGGGGTTTGATCATATGCACCTTTAAATTTAGACTGGATGTGATTATGATCAGAACCCCGTTAAGATTTGTATGTGCTAGTCATAATGCAAAAAGAACCGCCCAGAACATAACATGATATTTGCCAAACAAGGTGTTTTGTTATAGCCCGCTATAGCATAAAAGAACACATGGCCAACATATGCAATACCTTCGTACCCCTTCATTCTTCTGTGAGTTGTAAATAGCCATACGAAGAGTACCAAGAGCGCCAGAAGCAAGCTGCCAAAAACAACACCTAAAATTATGGGTATCTTTGAATGCGTACTAGATGGCGCTTCAACAGGGGTTGGAGGCAGTCGTGTACCAGCCACTGGCGTATTAGCTGGCACCTCCGCAGGGGAGGGTGAATTAAAGAAACTATATATTTGATAACTAACTATGCAACTTCCCATGAAATAGTCAACTCCTCTGTTTCCATAATAATGTTTTTGAAGATTAGAGCTTCCTCTTGTAAGACATACTGCACAGTCGTCAGAGGATATATCACTGGTGCACTGGACCAGAGCGTAAATCTTTGGAAAGGACTCTGCATTTGTTCCCGAAGCATATCTATTCCTTGAAGATCCATATGCTGCTTTAGCTGATAAATTCCTCAACAGGTCCCCAAGGGCCGCGTTAAACGCATCAGGGTTGGAGACATTATTATCTATGTAGTAATGATAATATCCGTCAGTATCCAGTTGTCCGATGAAACTATAGTTTTGATACCGCAAGAAGCAGAAATCGAGCCAAATCCTACCGCCAATGGCATTCCCACAGTTTTGACTTTGTCCAATGATAGTCGTTGCGTTTCGTGAACAATTGTAGCATTGATCGGGTGTTGCGTCTCCCCTGCATTGGAGGAGGCCATAAACTCGGTCGGGACTCTGACCATAAACAGAAGTGTTGAACCCAGTTTGGGACGTGTTTTGAACAACACTATTAAACACTGTGTTCAGATTGCTCTCAAAATCACTGCCTTTGTAATAGCTGGTTTTGCTGCAGTGCAAATTTGTATCCACTGCATTGCAAATATCTACATGAAGCGTAATGATCAACGCCAGGACAACAATGATGTAGAATAGGATGAGGAGAGAGCACCCAGAATGCCTTCCTGCACGGAAGTTCATATTCGTGAGGGTTGCCACCAGTGATCAAATTTGAAGGGTGGGTATTCATTTTTATTGGAAGGGCATTTGTTCTTGCAGTTCTTCAAAGATGAAGGGCAATTTAAATAATTGTACTTCAATTGACAAGTATAAATTAATTAAACCCTTCCCCCCAAAAAATGCAAAAAACAAATATTGCTCATCCAATTTTTTACAATCTTAAACAATTGAGCACTCCTTAATATCTACGTGATAAAATGGTATCTTTTCAATAAAACTGAATTTGAACACATTAATTTGACATATATGTAACATTCATTTTACAGTTCATTAAAATAACTATTTTGTTGTATTTTTCTGGGTTAGACCACACTTTATTATATAGAAAACTACTTAGACTATGCAATAACCATATTGGGGCATCTGCATGATCTTATGCATAGTGCAAGACGTTGTAACTAGATATAGACTTAAAATAAAACTAGGACCATGAGAAAATTACTTACTGTTAACTATGTACAAAAAGAAGCCACTAAGCAAAACGAGGCTATAATAAACCTACAACCAAAATATACACATAAAACCAACCAAAACCTTAATTCAAACTGGAGAGAGGGAAATCATCCAATCTTGAGAGGTGTAAGAATGATGGACATTAGGTGCCTAAGAAAAAATAATACATAGCTCAAAAAAACATTAAAAAAAATCCTCCATACCAAGCAAGTTAGCAACGTTAGCATCATAGGGGCCTGGGCATCAAATTTTGTTGTTCAACACTTGTCGCAACAACATACAGATATGGGATGGAGGGGAAATGGAATCAAGCCTAAGTCAACTGGAGCCTTGCGACTCGCTGCATGTGTGAGTCTCGACAATCTAACTTTTAAATTGAACCAGAACAACAAAAGAAGTTTGTTAATGGCTCGATTTGCGAAAATTCTAGATACATGAGTAATTAAGAGCTCAAGGCTCTAAAATTTCATGTGTTTTTTACCAATCCATGATTCGGTGAATTCATAGTCATTGGCATGAAATTTAAGTTATTTAATGAAAGAATTAATGTATCTACCTCTGTCGAAACTGTTTTCCATGCTGATGTGGGCCACTGCCCTCCTTATTGTCTTACCAAAAGGCATGAGAATGAGGAAGAAGACTTAAAATTATGGACTTCACCATCAAATAAGCCTTACAATCACATTGGTAAGGAGTGACAAGAAGATCACAACAATCCAACGTGTCAAATCTCAGATGATAGTGTCAATTAAAGACTTAAATGGTAAATTTAATATAAGACTGACTTATAGTTGTCTCTTACTCTTTGCGTCTTGACACATTTGATAATTTATGGTTGTCTCTGTGCCTTGACCCAATTGATATTATAAGGTGAGGATGTGCATGCATAATAATCCTTATTTATGACTATGCGATGAGGATTTAAATGGAAGAGGATGTAAAGACATGTTATTTTATACGTATTTTGGTGGCGAGTGTCGAAGAGAAACGTGGTGAGAAACCATATATGTTTGGAAGGACGGATGGAGATTACATGTTCATGATCATGCCACCCATCAAATTGAAGACAATTCCTGAGCCAAAAATTGTTTTTTTAAATTTTATTAATAACCATTGTGGTACTTTGGTCCAAATGTTTTTTCTAACTCATTGTTTCTCCATATTGTGTGCCTAGTGCCACCTCTCTATATCAATGCATAAATCAACCTTTGCTTGGTTTGTGGTTCTAGTTGCATGCCATTATTTGTAGTTGCATGTCATTGAGTGTTGTTTAGAGTTGTCATGAGTTTGTGACATTCATGCAATAAATGAAGTCTTGTAGAAGAGGACTCATCAAAGCAGCAATTTGAATTTAATTTTGATGAAAAACAAGTGGATATTGGTAGCCAGGTTCACATTAGTAGTAGGAACAATGTTTCAGCCTTGTTTTGGGCCTTGTAGTGGTTCTCTATTGTTACAACCATAGTCATTGACACATTGTCACACCTTAGATCTCAACCCGAAGTGACTCGGGATTCAGAGTCAAATCCCAGTGGTTAGTACCTCGTAGTTGTCAGTCATCACTCGTCACCTTGCAAAGCTAAGCAGTGAGTGCATGACATGAGTGAGTGAATGATTATAATTTATGATATTTCCAATATTTTGAATGACGAGTCGAATTTTATAGCATAGGAATTTCAACATAGAAATTGAAATTTATATGGATGGGTAATTTCAAATGTTACCCTTCTTTTGAAATGTTGATATAAATTATGTCCTTACTATTGAAAGGGTAAAATTCAGATTTTAAATTTTTTTTGAAGGGTAATTTTAACTTTACACTTCTAGGAAGGGCTAGAACCCTTTGGAAGGGTCGGGAAGGGTTCAAATTTGAACGCTGGTTGCCACTGCCATGGCCGGTATTGGACAATGGAGAGGCTGGATATGAATGCTCCCTAAACTCCGTTGTAACTCTGGATATAAAAACGAACGATATCATTAATCATTAATCATTAGACGAGGTGTTTAAGTATTAGCCCATTATATGGTTATTCGAATATTCTAATCACATTGACGTTTCAAACCATTTATTTATGAAAGTCAAGTCAAGAGAGGTTCGTTACTCGCGAGCAATCAAAATCAAGAAGCCGCCGAAGCCGGCACGCTATCTAAGATTTAATTTCTTAAAGTCTAATATTTTTATTTTTTTTTCTTCTTCTTCGACGAAGCAGGAAAACTCATCCTCTCCCTTGCTTTGTTCAACTCGATCTTGAGTTGAGCAAAACAAGTTCACTGAATATTTTTTTCCCTGTCAATCTTCTTCACTAGCAAATCCATCAACATTTCAATTGTGATTCTAAAAAGAAAAACAAAGGCTAAAAACTTGGCCACCTGAAATAACAGCTGGTGATGCTTAGAGGAGTAAGCTTATCACTTTTGCCAAATGCCCCTTAACAAGCAAGCTTATCACTCTTGCCAAATACCCCTTAACGCACAAGCTTATCACTCTTACCAAATGCCCTTTAACCTCTCGTGCCAAACATCCAAAGAAAACGAACCACTTTAACCAAGCAGGAGCAGTTTTACCACTTACTCCAAGTGGAAACGAGGGTTTCAGCCAAACCTGCAAATTCCTTATACCCAGTGTTCCGTAGAGGTGCTACCTCCAAGAGGGGTCATGTGGCATTAAGAGCCAGTTTAGCGACTTACCGAGGTGGTAAGTCTAATTTTTTTTTATATTAAAAATTTAAAATTGGTTCCTTATTTTTTTATTTTTAAAATTTTAGGTTCTGACAACATCTTTCCACCTACTCCTTATTCTCCGTGCAATTATCTTTTTAAAATTTTAGTTCTGACAACATCTTTCCAACTACTCATTATTCTCCGTGCAATTATCTTATTAACCCAAAGGTCTTCCTATTTTTATATTTGAAAGTTGTTTTTAAGTATAGTTTGTTTAATTGCTTGCCAAAAGAATGTGGTTCTTTAAAAGATTAATTTGATAATAATTTGTTAAAAATAATAATATTAATATATATGATTTAATATTATAAACAAAATGTTGCGGGTGTAATTTAATGGACATTTGCTTGATATGAAGGACATGTTGTAAATGGAGGTCTCGAGTTATAATCATCTCGGCTTACCTTTATCCTTACCCCATGCTTGCGGGTTGTTGTAGGGCATCTAGGGGTATAGTGGTAGTGGGATTGGATCCCTTGACCCCGTGTCATGCAACTACCAGCCCAGTCCCTAGTTGCCAATTCCCTAGTAAAATAAAACATTACAAACAAAATGTGACGTGTTCTATTAAGTCAGTGTTTTTAACAACAAGAGTTGTGAGGCCTTGTGTTATTGTTAAGAGGTTGTTCTGAAATTTGGAGTCTTAAGGTTATTGTTAAGAACTTTGATGATGGACGTGGAGAAATTAAGCTAAGAGACAGAAGTTCACTAAGTGACCTTTGATCAAATGATCTTTGATGCTCCAAATTGATTGGTTTTGGCAATGTTAACACAAAAAAATGAAAGAAAGATAATACAAACTGCGGAGAGGTCATCAATACTGACAACTCGCCCTAGATGGTTTGATAGAGCTGATAAAACAATGCGTTCCAATCTCTTATTTCTCTGGAGATTCTCTCAGGATTGCGACGGACACGATAAAGACAATTTTTTTGTATGGTCTTGAGCGATTGACCAATTGTTTTCCCTTTGCAAGAAACTTTTGCAGCCATTGAACCAAATCTTCATGACCTTCGAGAGCATTTTCTTTTGATCTCAAAAGAGGCCAATACATTCTAGAAGGATCTCCATATGCCTCAAATTAGTTTGTCGAATTTGACAGCCATCATCCATGCAAATAATATCTTCCATCAACTAGATAACTGGGTCGATTGTGACGTGATAAATTTTATGCCTTTGATGTCCATTTAGTGAGACTCTACCTTAAGTCTTACACCTTTGATGAATTGCAACAATGAGAGATGGTTCTACCGCATATCACTGGTTTCTTGTTTATTTTTAATATTTAAGGAGAGGGATTATTGTTTTATAGGCTTCAAACATGTTTTAGGTTTTTGGTTGTTATTGACAAGATAATTTTTATGCCTCCGATGTCCATTTAACAAGGCACTACCTTAAGTATTACACCTCCGATGAATCGTCACAATCAGAGATGGTTTTGTCGATGCTTGCCACAAGAGCTAAAATTAATACCACCTATGATAAAACCAAGTGCCATGCTAAGTTTTGTCATGCCGATGGAAAGGTTTTCTCAGCGCAAGAGGACATTCTATATTTTATAGTGGTAGTAAGGACTTGGTGTAGGGACCTCTATGTAGTTTGTATTATCCTTCTTTCATTTTTTGGTTTAGCATTGCCAAGACCAATCAATCTAGAGCATCAAAGATCACCTGATGAAAGGTCATTGAGTGAACTTTTTTCCCCTAGCTTAATTTCTCCACATCCATAATCGATGTTCTTAACAATGGTGCTAAGTCTCCAAATTTCAAAACAACCTCCAAAAAATGGCGCGGAGCAATACCACCTCATAGCTATTGTTCATTCATGCATAATCAAAATCAATTTGTTAACGTCCTAAGGACTTAGGGAGATGCTTTTTTGCATTCGTTATGTCACGCTCAATGATGACCTTTCTGGTGTTCCTAGCCTCGAATCTAATGCCAGACATGCCAAGAAACCCAAGGGAAGGTTGATTAAGGGTAATGCACAACAAAATAAGGTATTCGTGGCTAGGCCAGTGTGCCAAAATCTAATAGATTAAAACATTTAGCCTTACTAAATGTAATGAAAGCATATGCGAACATTCCCTTTCCTAAAGCACAAGCTATGTAAGGTAAATATGTTGTGCTTTCTAATCGAATTTGTATGAGTAAAACAAGATGACAAACATATCCGATGTTCTTACAATGATTAAAGACATATGCCTAGCCTATGTGCAAGATAACATGATTGTAAGTATTCAATTGTTGTCATCCTAGTGTGTTTTGATTGTCTTTCACATGAGGTTATATTACTATTATATTATTTGCGTGCTAAATGTATGATTAGACAATGAGAAATAACAACGACATGAACCATAAGAGACATAGAGACACAGGCTGCCATCCACGGCCTTCAAAATCAGACCCCATGGTTGTCCCCTACAACCATCAATCACTAGTAAAATCATATTTCATATCTTCTACTCCCTCCAACCATCAATCATTAATACAATCAGATTTTATGGTTGTCATCAACAACCATCTAACACTAAAACAAATAAGATCTTGTGGCTTCCATTTACATCCATATAGAGACATTACAAATCATATCTTATGGCTTCCATTTATAGCCATATAAACACATTACAAATCGAATCTTATGGCTTCCATTTACAATTATATGAACATGAGGGAAATTAAAAATGATGGCTTCCATCTACATCCATCTAGCCATGAGAGAATAGAGAAGTTAGAGAATATAGAGAAGGTTCTTCGCAATCCAAGTTTTATATCGCACGAAGGCCATCCAGCTACATTCAACTATTAATAAATAATCCATATAACATAGATAAGCAAGAGGACCATCCATACTATACTCAATTGCTAACATAACATCCATAAACATAAACATAGATTAGGTTAGCTTCCACGACACATATGCATAATAAATTAAAATAAATAACACATAATCTAATAATTATCTCAAAGAATGCAAATGGATTCAACATGACCACATTCCTCCTAGCCATAGACATGCCATACTCGTGCATCTCTCAGCATGACAGACACACCTGATCTGAGGACATGGTTCCACAAGTATAGGTACTCTCAACCAGAGTAGCCGTAGTTCACTCCCTCACCACTTAATTTCCTTTCTTTCTACACTACTCGGTGAGTTGTGACTACCTGCGCCCACCATGACCCTTTAGATATTACCACCCTCACCCAATGGTTTTACGTGATAGACTAAGGAAAAGGAATGGTCCTTGAGGGAATAAAGGTAAACAACCAGAAACTCTCTGGTAACATTACTCTCTCACACATAACATAAGTCACAATGACCACCATCCATCCCACTCACTAACTAGCACAACAAGGAGATAACTCATGTATAAATAAATCTCAACGAGGGCAATTCGAACCCAAGGAGACCAACTTGAATTGGTTATGGTGTGGTGAGGATTCATCATGGAGACTTAACTCAAATTGGTTGAGTGGTGGATTAGCTTAGAAGATTCCCTTCCCAGATTAGCACCATAAGGAGGAGTTACCAAAAACCAAGGATTAGAACACAAGGATGGCACACTAGTCATGAGGGGTGAAAGAGTGGGTTCAATAGGATCATCAATGACCTATAAGCATGGAAATATGGAACTATAGCTAGACTTGGGGAGCAAGGGCACACTTGTGGAGATGGAGACAAAAATCAAGGAGGTGGAAAGTAAAATCTAGCTTACAACTCCTAGAATCTAGGGAGAGGGTTCCTTAGTGCAAGTGGGGCCCTCAAAAGAGTATCTCTCATCCAAGGAAGGTGCATTCACCAAGTTGGGCCCACCAAAAATTCGTGAGGACACACTAGTGCAAGAGGGGTCCACTAAACCATGAATAAGGTGTAATAGTAACTCTATAAGCTAAAATAATCAAGAATGGGGTCCAAAAAGTAATGTTAGGGAGAGTAACAACTCCTAGTCCCCCACCCCCTCCCAGAGTAACTAACTTCAACTAATGGAAGTTAGTTTACAACTTGATAACTCTATGTTCAGATTGCTCTCAAAATCACTGCCTTTGTAATAGCTGGTGTTGCTGCAGTACAAATTTGTATCCACTGCATTGCAAACCTCTGCATGAAAAGTAATGACCAACACCAGGACAACAATAACATAGAATAGGATGAGGAGAGAGCACCCACAATGCCTTCCTGCATGGAACTTCATATTCGTGAGGGTTTCCATTGCAATGGCCGGTATTGGACAATGGAGAGGCTAGATATGAATGCTCCCTAAACTCCATTGTAACTCTGGATATAAAAACGAATGATATTATTAATCATTAGACGAGGTGTTTAAGTATTATCCCATTATATGGTTATTCGAATATTCTAATCGCATTGACGTTTCAAACCATTTATTTATGAAAGTCAATTTAAGAGACATTCGTGACTCGCGAGCAATCAAAATCGAGAAGCCGCCAAAGCCGGCACGCTATCTAATTTTTTTTCTTCTTCTTCTTCGACGAAGCAGGAAAACTCATCCTCTCCTTTGCCTTGGTCAACCTGATCCTGAGTTGAGCAAAACAAGTTTACTGAATATTTTCCTCTCTAGCAACCTTCACAAAGCCAACCCATCAACCCTCCAATTGTGACTCCAAGAAGAGAAACAAAGTCTAGAAACCTGGCCACCTAAAATAACCTACTAGTGGTCCGTAGGGGAGCAAGCTTATCACTCTTGCCAGATGCCCCTTAACCTCTCATACCAAACATCCTAGGAAGATGAACCACTTTAGCCAAGCAGGAGCAGTTTTACCACTTACTCCAGGTGAAAATGGCGGTTTTAGCCGAACGTGTAAATTCCTTATACCCAGTATCCCGTAGAGGTCATCGCTGAGGCTACCTCGAGAGGGGTCATGTGGCATTAAGAACCCACAGCTCTCGGCTGCAGTTTAGCCACTTACCCAGGTGGTAAGTCTAATTTTTTTTTTATATTAAAAATTTAAAATTGGTTCCTTATTTTTTTATTTTTAAAATTTTAGATTCTAACAACATCTGTCCACCTACTCATTATTCTCCGTGCAATTATCTTTTAAAATTTTAGATTATGTCAACATCTTTCCAACTACTCATTATTCTCCGTGCAATTATCTAATTAACCCAAAGGTTATTCTCCGTGCAATTATCTTATTAACCCATAGGTTATTCTCCGTGCAATTATCTTATTAACCCAAAGGTAACCGAAAACTTATTGCTTCCTATTTTTATATTTGAAAGTTGTTTTTAAGTATAGTTTGTTTAATTGCTTGCCAAAAGAATGTGGGTCTTTAAAAGATTAATTTGATAATAATTTGTTAAAAATAATAATATTAATATATATAATTTAACATTAGAAACAAAATGTTAAATGGAGGACATGTTGTAAATGGAGGTCTCAAGTTATAATCATCTCTGCTTACCCTTACCCCATGCTTGCGGGCTGTTGTGGGGCACCTAGGGGTATAGTGGTAGTGGGATTGGATCCCTGGACCCTGTGTCATGCAACTACCAGCCCAGTCCCCAGTTGCCAATTCCCCTAGTAGAATAAAACATTACAAACAAAATGTGACATGTTCTATTAAGTGAGTGTTTTTAACAACAAGAGCCGCGAGGCCTTGCGTTATTGTTAAGAGCTTTTTTTGAAATTTGGAGTCTTAAGGTTATTGTTAAGAACTTTGATGATGGACATGGAGAAATTAAGCTAAGAGACAAAAGTTCACTAAGCGACCTTTCATCAAATGATCTTTGATGCTCTGAATTGATTAGTTTTGGCAATGTTAACATAAAAAAAATGAATGAAGGATAATACAAACTGCAGAGAGGTCATCAATACTGACAACTCACTCTAGATGGTTTGATAGAGTTGATAAAACAATGCATTACAATCTCTTATTTCTCTGGAGATTCTTTCGGGATTGTGATGGACACGATAAAGACAATTTTTTTTGTATGGTCTTGAGTGATTGACCAAGTGTTTTCCCTTTGCGAGAAAATTTTGTAGCCATTGAAACAAATCTTCATGACCTTCAAGAGCATTTTCTTTTGATCTGAAAAGAGGCCAATACATTCTAGAAGAATCTCCATATGCTTCAAATTAGTTTGTCGAATTTGACAGCCATCATCCATGCAAATAATATCTTCCATCAACTAGATAACTGGGTCGATTGTGACGTGATATATTTTATGCCTTTGATTTCCATTTAATGAGACTCTACCTTAAGTCTTACACCTTTGATGAATTGCAACAATGAGAGATGGTTCTACTGCATATCACTGGTTTTTTGTTTATTTTTAATATTTAAGGAGAGGGATTATTGTTTTATAGGCTTCAAATATGTTTTAGGTTTTTGGTTGTTATTAACAAGATAATTTTTATGCCTCCGATGTCCATTTAACAAGGCACTACCTTAAGTATTACACGTCCCATGAATCGTCACAATCAGAGATGGCTTTGTCGATGCTTTCCGCAAGAGATAAAATTAAGACCACCTATGAATAAAACCAAGTGCCATGCTAAGTTTTGTCATGCCAATGGAAAGGTTTTCTCAGCGCAGGAGGACATTCTATATTTTATAGTGGTAATAAGGACTTGGTGTAGGGACCTCTATATAGTTTGTATTATCCTTCTTTCATTTTTTGGGTTAACATTGCCAAGACCAATCAATTTGGAGCATTAAAGATCACTTGATCAAAGGTCATTGAGTGAACTTTTTTCCCCTAGCTTAATTTCTCCACATCCATCATCGATGTTCTTAACAATGGTGCTAAGTCTCCAAATTTCAAAACAACCTCCAAAAAATGGCACGGAGCAATGCCACCTCATATCTATTGTTCATTCATGCATAATCAAACTCAATTTGTTAACGTCCTAAGGACTTAGGGAGATGCTTTTTTGAATTCATTATGTCACGCTCAATGATGACCTTTGTGGTGTTCCTAGCCCCGAATCCAAGGCCAGACACACCAAGAAACCCAAGGGAAGGCTGTTTAAAGGTAATGCACAACAAAATAAGGTATTTGTGGCTAGGACAGTGTGCCAAAATCCAATAGATTAAAACATTTAGCCTTACTAAATATAATGAAATCATATGAGAACATTCCCTTTCCTAAAGCACTAGCTATGTAAGGTAAATATGTTGTGCTTTCTAATTGAATTTGTATGCGTAAAACAAGATGACAGACATATCCAATGTTCTTACAATGATTAAAGACATATCCATAGCCTATGTGCAATATAGCATGACTGTAAGTATTCAATTGTTGTCATCCCAGTGTGTTTTGATTGTCTTTCACATGAGGTTATATTATTATTATATTATCTGCGTGCTAAATGTATGGTTAGATAGTGAGAAATAACAACCACATGAACCATAAGAGACATAGAGACACGGGCTACCATCCACGGCCTTCAAAATCAGATCCCATGGTTGTCACCTACAACCATCATTCACTAGTAAAATCATATTTCATATCTTCCACTCCCTCCAGCCATCAATCACTAATACAATCAGATTTTATGGTTGTCATCAACAACCATCTAACACTAAAACAAATCACATATTGTGGCTTCCATTTACAGCCATCTAGACACATTACAAATCATATCTTATGGCTTCCATTTACAACCATATAAGCACATTACAAATCGAATCTTATGGCTTCCATTGACAACTATATGAACATGAGGGAAATTAAAAATGATGGCTTCCATCTACATCCATCTAGCCATGAGAGAATAGAGAAGTTAGAGAAGATAGAGAAGGTTCTTCGCAATCCAAGGTTTATATCACACAAAGGCCATCCACCTACATTCAACTATTAACAAATCATCCATATACCATATATAAGCAAGAGGACCATCCATACTATAGTCAATTGTTAACATAACATCCATAAACATAAACATAGATCAAGTTAGCTTCCACGACACATATTCATAATAAATTAAAATAAATAACACATAAGCAAATAATTATCTCAAAGAATGCAAATGGATTCAACATGACCACATTCCTCCTAGCCACAGACATGCCATAATCGCGCATATCTCAGCATGACAGTCACACTCGAGCTGAGGACATGGTTCCACAAGTAGAGGTACTGTCAACCAGAGTATCCGTAGTTCACTCCCTCACCACTTAATTTCCTTTCTTTCTACACTACTCGGTGAGTTGTGACTACCTGCGCCCATCACGGCCCTTCAAATATTACCACCCTCACCCAATGGTTTTACATGATAGACTAGGGACAAGTAATGGTCCTTGAGGGAATAAAGGTAAACAACCAGAAACTCTCTGGTAACATCACTCTCTCACACATAACATAAGTCACAATGACCACCATCCATCCCACTCACTAACTAGCACAACAAGGAAATAACTCATGTATATATAAATCTCAACGAGGGCAATTCGAACCCAAGGAGACCAACTTGAATAGGTTATGGTGTGGTTAGGATTCATCATGGATACTTAACTCAAATTGGTTGAGTGGTGGATTAGCTTAGAAGATTCCCTTCCCAGATTAGCACCATAAGGAGGAGTTACCAAAAACCAAGGATTAGAACACAAGGAGGGCCCACTAGTCATGAGGGGTGAAAGAGTGGGTTGAATAGGATCATCAATGACCTATAAGCATGAAAATATGGAACTATAGCTAGATTTGTGGAGCAAGGGAATACTTGTGGAGGTGGAGGAAAAAATCAAGGAGGTGGAAAGTAAAATCTAGCTTACAACTCCTAGAATCTAGGGAGAGGGAGACTTAGTGAAAGTGGGGACCTCAAAAGAGTATCTCTCATCCAAGGAAGGTGGATTCACCAAGTGGGGCCCACCAAAACTTTGTGAGGGCACACTAGTGCAAGAGGGGTCCACTAAACCATGAGTAAGGTGTAATAGTAACTCCATAAGCTAAAATAATCAAGAATAGGGTCCAAAAGGTAATGTTAGGGAGAGTAACAATTCCTAGTCCCCAACCCCCTCCTAGATGGAAACCATGTCCCCTCATTCTCGTAGTCCATGTTGAGCCAGTTAATTTTATTGAACAATAATAATAACAATAATGTTTAGTGCATAGTGTTGGCACCTTATGCCACTATAACAAAACAAAATAATAATTACATATGTCCAGGGCTTAAAAGAATAGGGTATTACATTCCCCTCCCCCTTAAAACAATGCATCGTCCTCAATGCATACTTATTACATACATTCCTTTACAAAATTTCAAAAAAGATGAGGGTATGCCTCCTTCATAGCATCCTCTAACTCCTAAGTAGCATCTTCAGGATTGTAATGGGTCCATTGGACCTTTACTTTCCTGAACTCTTGATTTCGGAGCATCTTGACCTTTTTTCCCAATATGGGAACTAGTTGTATCAGAAAATCCCCTTCCGGTTCCACCTAAATCACATTCCAATCAATCACATGATTAGCATCAGGTATATACCTTTTCAACAAAGATACATGAAACACATTACGAACTTTTACGCAAGCAGGAAATGCAAACTCATATGTAATGGGTCCTATCCTAGCTAGGATCTCAAAGGGTCTACAGTATCTAGCAACTACCTTGGAACAGTTTCCCAAGTTCAAGGAACTCTTCTTGGGTCTAACTTTCAAAAAGACATGATATCCAACTTCAAAATATCTGTCAATTTTGCTCTTATCTGCATAACTTTTTTGTCTGTCTTGAGTTGTTTCAAATTCTGCTTGATTCTAACCATCTGATCTTCCACTTCCTTCAAAATTTCAGGTCCAATGATGATTCAGTCTATTGAATTATCCAAATTAACAAGAGTATTGCACTTCCTCCCATATAATTCCTCAAAAGGACTCATCTTTAGAGAGGCATGATATCCATTATTATAGGAAAACTCTACCAAGTGTAAATAATCCTCCCATTTGGATGGTTGATCCATCACATATGCTCTCAACATATCTTCTATCACCTAATTGAATATTTTTTCTTAACCATATATCTGAGGATGGTATGTGTACTCATGTTCATATTTGTACTAAATCCTTTCAAGAATCATTTCCAAAAGTCATAAGTAAACTTTGCATCTTTATCTGACACTATAGCTTTTGGAATTCTATGTGGTCTGGCAACTTCTTTCATAAATATGTATGCAATGTTAGCTTCCTTATGAGTTGTCTTTACTGGAATAACGTGTGCATCTTCAGTCAAGTTATCTACTACTACCATGAAGGAATCATTATGTAGTCTTGTCTTTGGTAACTTTGTGATTAAATCTATTGTCACTACATCCCACTTCCATTCATGTATTGGTAATGGTTGTAAAAAACCAGTTGGGTGTTGATGTTCGATTTTAACCTTCTAGCATTCCATACATCCATCTATGTACTCTAAAACATCATTCTTCATCCCTTGCTAGTAGTACTACTTCCTCTCAGCTGCTAAGGTCTTTTGATATCTTGAATTCCCAACATAGGGAACATTATCCATCTCCATAACCATCTTCCTTAAGTCTCCATATTTTGGCACATAAACTCTGTCCTTATGCATGAGGATTCCATTCTCCTCTAGCATACACTTATCAAACTTCGGTGGTACTTTCTAATGCTGCAATCCATCTTTCACCTACTAGTAATGTTCATCTGTAGCATTGGATTTAGTGATCTTATCTTTCAGATCTAATGTACTAGTACTGATAGTTGTTGCATGCATCAGATGTATCTTCCTACTAAGTGCATCAGCTACCTTATTTTCCTTTTCTTTGATGTGCTTGATATCAAAGTCGTATTCACATAGCAATTCTATCTACCTTATTTGTATTGCAATTAGACTAGGATGCTCAAACAAGTACTTCAAACCATCATGATCAATTCTTAATTCAAATTTCTTACCCATCAAGTAGTGCCTCCACATCTACAAGGCATGAATGATAGCTGCTTGCTCCAAATCATGAGTGGCATAATTATGTTCATGCTTTTTTATCTTTCTGGATTCATAACTAATTACATAGCCATTGTGACTCAACACTCCACCAATTCCTTTCTTACATGCATTAGTGCATACTACAAATCTCTTATCAGGATCTGCAATATTCAGAACTGGTGCACTGGTAAGCATTTACTTGAGTCTTTGAAAACTTTCTTCACACTTAGAATTCCATTCAAAATTCACACCCTTCTTCTGCAAGGATGTGATGGGATGAGCTAACATTGATAAACATTCAGTGAACCTTCGGTAGCATGCTGCTAACACCATAAAATATCTTACTTCAAATACATTCCTTGGTGTCGGCCATTCCATAATAGCTCTTATCTTCTCAGGATATACTGAGATGCCTTCTTCTGATATGATGTAGCCTAAGTAGTGGATTCTACTATGATAGAATCCACACTTACTTAGCTTGGCATACAATTGATGCTCTCTAAGTACTTGCATCACCAACCTTAGATGTTCTTCATGTTCTTCTTCTGAATTGGAATAGATAATGATTTCATATAACAAGAAATACAATTACAAACTTATCAAAATACTTTCTAAAAACTCCATTCATCAGCCACATGAATGTTGTCGGTGCATTTGTTAATTCAAATGGTACCATTGTAAACTCATAATGACCATACCTGGTCCTAAATGGTGCATTGTCAATGTCCTTCATCTTTGATTCTGACTTGGTGATATCTTGACCTCATATCTATCTTTAAAAATACTTTGGCTCCTCTTAGCTGATCAAACAAGTCATCAATCCTTTGCAAAGGATACTTGTTTATGATTGTAGTTTTGTTCAATTGTCTATATAATCTATAAAGAGTCTTAGATTTCCATCTTTCTTATTTACAAACAACACTGGATCTCCCCAAGGTGACACACTAGGCCTTATGTACCCTTTCTTTAGTAACTCTTCTAACTGCATTCGCAACTCTTTCAATTCTGGAGTGTTCATTCTATAACGTGCTTTAGATGAGGGAATTGTACCTGGCACCAAATCAATAGAGAAATCAATGTCTCTCTTAGGTGAGATTCAAGGTATTTTTTAACGATCCTAATAGTATGCCTAAGTATAGTATTCTAGGCGATTTTTTTGGATTGAAAAAATCATATATACAGATAGGTAGGTGAAAATTAAATATGGAACATACAATTTACTACTGAAAATTGTAAATTTTGGCGAATATTACATTTAAAAACATATTTTATGTAAATATAGGCCATATTAGAGAATAAAATGACCAAATAATGAATTTATTTTTTGAAAAAAAAAACCCAGAAAATAGCCAATTGGCAAAATTTCACCCCTAAAAATTATTGTGGTGGCATTCCTGGCTATTCTTGAAATATATTTGAAAATACTTGTAGCACTGGGTATTCTTGTAGCTCTGTCTCTTTTCCTTCACTTGTCTCTTTCACATGAGTTGCATACAACTGGAAAAATTTCCTAAAACACTTCTTCAACTATAGATCTATTATTTGTCTCAGAGATATGGGTCTAGGTATACATCTCATCGTCACTCAATTTCCTTCTTCATCCATACAAGTATAATTCTTGTTGTGAAAGACAAGCATGCTATGATGTGCATACAACCAACCCATGCCTATCAATACATCATATGATCCCAAAGGTATGATGTTCAAGTCTGCAAAATTCTTTAAACCATTCATTTCCAAAGGACACTTCCTTACTGCTTCTGTGATCTTCCTCTTGGTTCCCATATCCAACTGCACTAGAGTTGTTGTCTCAAGATTGTTTTTATTCAAATAACATATCGCAACTATGTTAGGTGCAATGTAAGCGTGGATACCTCTAGAATCAATTAAAATAGATATGGGTTTATTAGAAATATTATCTGCTACCTCGGCCATTTAAGACTAGTGATCATCTTGTCTACCATCTAGGGATACATAGATTCTTGGGATACTTCTTCTAACATCACCAACAATTGAGGCTCCTTGAATGTTGTGAATAGTGATTCCCTTCCATGGAAATTTCTTTGCATAGTGATTCCCCTTACATACCCAACATTCAACAGGTGGTCTTGGCCCTTTGTATGAATGCTCTCCCCATTTGGATTTGTTTTTCTTTGGTTGTATTTGCTGATAAGAGTTATTACCTTTTATGAATGATGGAGGTTGAAATACTTTCTTCCTCTTCTCCTGCTTGTCTCTTTTCTTATCTCTCCATTCCTTATGATATGGAGCTTTGTTCTTACTCATATCATATAGATGTTTTTCCTTCCAAATGACATCTTTAAGAGTCTTTGGTCTATCATATTCGATCTTGTCCCTATAGAATGCTGGTAGACCACTTAAGAACCTATGAATATTCACTTTTTCACCCTTATGAAATTTTCACACTTCAAGAGAGTCTATGAACCTTTTCTCATAAGCTTCCATGGTCATATTACCCAGCTTGACTTCAAAGAACTTCTCCATTTTCTTGTCATAGTAGTGCTCGAAGAGATATTCCTTCTGGAAGTATTTCTTGAACTTTCTTCGATAGATTCTATCTTCATCAATATCTTTCAACTTGACTAGATAATCCCACCAAATGGATGATTTACCTTGCAAATGGTAGATGGATACCCTTGCTTCCATGTTTTATGTGTACTGATGCAACTGGAAAAACTTTCTGATTCCCAACAACCAAGCGTCAGCATCCTCCCCTTGCTTTACTTCTCCAAAAGAGGTTGGAGGTTTGATTCTTCTTAATTCTCCCATGAGTTCATTTTTTGTAAGCCTAATATTCTTATATCTTATGGGGGATCTTTCAGGGCTTCATTATGAGCTATTGATGAGTACCCTTTCTTATTCACTGCAGAGGGAATGTGATGATTGTTTTTTGAAGATGATCTATACCTCTCATAATATATCATTGGCACATTGCTTCTTGGTGAGGTTCTCCAATCTCCTTGCAATTACTTCAGACTATGCATGATTCTTTCTTGAGTGTGGATGATCCTTTCATTATATTTTCTACAATTTCTTACTTCCATCTTCAAACCTCTTACCGAGTCTTCCAAAATCAAGGGTTCAATGCTTCCTTGGTGTTCATTTGTCCTTGCCTATCCCTTTTCAGGAATTTGTCCAATGAGCTCATTAAACTCTTCTTTGGGGTTGTATGGAACCTGCCCTTATTCCATCTCTGATCTATTTAATGCACTTACTAACTACTTGCTCTTTACTGCTTTGATTAGAATTCAAAATTGCACTTCAATAATCCTTACTCGCTCATTCATAAACTGAAATAATTGTAGTCTGCAATTTGTTCAATGTCAATCACTGTTAGCAATATACACACTAGTATATGTTCATTCATAATTCATAATACTCTTCTATTTACATCGCACATTCCAAAATATATTAAGTTACAAATCTATGGAAGGCCCAACAGTAATAGAGTTGGAACTTGAGATCCGATACCACTTTGTGGTGTGCCCGGCCCCAAATCCAAGTCTAGAGATACAAGGAAACCCAAGGGAAGGTTGATTAAGGGTAATGCACAATAGAATAAGGTATTTGTGGCTAGGATAGCATGCCAAAATCCAATAGGTTAAAACATTCATCCTTATTAAATGTAATGCAAGCATATGAGAACATTCCCTTTCCTAAAGCACCGACTATGTAAGGTAAATATGTAGTGCTTGCTACATTGAATGTGTATGAGTAAAACACGATGGTAGAAATATCCAATGTTCTTACAACGGTTAAGGACATATGATTATCCTATGTGCAAGATAGCATGATTGTAAGTTTTCAATTGTTGTCATCCTAATGTGTTCCAATTGTCTTTCTCGTGAGGTTATATTATTATTCTATTATGTGTGTGCTAAATGTAATTGGTTAGATAGTTGGAATTAACAACCACATGAACCACAAGAGACGCATAGAAACTGACTGCCATCCAAATCCTTCAAAATCAATCCCATGGTTGTCCCCTACAACCATCATTCACTAATAAAATCAGATTTCATGGCTGCCCCTCTCTCCAACCATCAATCACTAATACAATCAGATTTTATGGTTTTCATCTACAACCATCTAACACTAAAACAAATCAGACCTTGTGGCTTTCATTTACAATCATCTAGACACATTACAAATCGTATCTTATGGCTTCCATTTACAACCATCTGAGCACATTACCAATTAAATCTTATGGCTTCCATTTACAACCATTTGAGCATGAGGAAAATAAAAAATGATTCCTTCCATCTACATCCATCTAGCCATGAGAGAATAGGGAAGTTAGAGAAGATAGAGAATATAGAGAAGGTTCTTTGCAATCCATGTTTTATATCACACAAAGGCCATCCACCTACATTCAACTATTAACATAATAATCCATATAACATATATAAGCATGAGGACCATCCATCTTGCATTCAAATTCTAACATGCCATCCATAAACATAAACATAGATCAATTTAGCCTCCATGTTACATATGCATAATAAAATAAAATAAAAATAACACATAAGAAAATACTTATCTCAAAGAATGCAACTGGCTTCAACAGGACCATGTTCCTCCCATCCATAGACATGCCATGCTCATGCATCTTTCATCATGACAGTCACCTCCGAGTTGGGTACATGGTTCCATAAGTATAAGTAATCTCAACGAGAGTAGTAGTAGTCCACTCCCTCACCACTTACTTTCCCTTCCGTCTACACTACCCGGTGAGTTGTGACTACCCGTTCTCACCACGGCCCTTCAGATATCACCATCCTCAGAAAATGGATTTACGTGCTAGACTAGGTACAAGTAATGGTCCTTGAGGGAATAAAGGTAAACAACCATAAACTCTATGGTAACATCACTCTCTCATACATAACACAAGTTGCAATGAGCACCATCCAACCCTCTTAGTAACTAGCACAACAAGGAGATATCTCATGCATAAATAAATCTCAATGAGGGTAATTCGAACCCAATGCGACCAAATTGAATTGGTTAAGGTGTGGTTAGGATTCATCATGGAGAATTAAATCAAATTGGTTGAGTGGTGGCTTAGCTTAGAATATTCCCTTTTTGGATTAGCACCATGAGGAGGAGTTACCAAAAACCAAGGAGTGGAGCACAACGAGGGAGAACTAGTCATGAGGGGTGAAAGAGTGGGTTCAATAGGATCATCAATGACCTATAAGCACAAATATAGTGAACTCCAGCTAGATTTGGGGAGCAAGGGCACACTTGTGGAGGTGGAGGCAGAAATCAAGGAGATGGAAGCTAAGATCTAGCTTATAGCTCCTAGAATCTACAGAGAGGGATCCCTAGTGCAAGTGGTGCCCACAAAAGAGTATCTCTCATCCAAGGAGGGTTCATTCACCAAGTGGGTCCCACCAAACCTTCATGAGGGTGCACTAGTGGAAGAGGGGTCCACTAAACCATGAATAAGGTGAAATAGTAACTCCATACGTCAAAATAATCAAGAATAGGGTCCAACAAGTAATTTTAAGGAGAGAAACAACTCCTAGTCCCCAAACCCCTCACAAGTGGAAACCATGTCCCCCCATTCTCATTTGTAGTCCATGTTGAACCAATTAATTTTATTAAACAATATAATAACAATAATGTCCAACTACATAGTCCTAGCACCGTGTGCCACCATAACAAAACAAAATAATAATTACATATGTCCAGGTCTTAAAACATTGGGGTATTACATTCCCTTCACCCTTAAAACAATGCATCATCCTCGATGCGTACTTATTACATACATGCCTTTACAAAATTTCAAAAAAGATGAGGGTATGCCACCCTCATAGCATCCTCTAACTCCCAAGTGGCATCTTTAATACTATAATGGGCCAATTGGACCTTTACCTGCTAGATCTTTTAATTCCATAGTAGCTTGACCTTTCTTCCCAATATGGAAATCGGTTATACTAGAAAACCCCCCTCTGGTTCCACCTGGATCACATTCCAATAAATCACATGATTAGCATCAGGTGTATACTTTTACAACAAATATACATGAAACACATTATGCACTTTTATGCAAGCAGGAAATGCAAGCTTATATGCAATAGGTCCTATCCTAGGTAGGATCTCAAAGGGTCCATAGTATCTAGCAGCTACATTGGAATAGTTTCCCAAGTTCAAGGAACTCTTCTTGGGTCTAACTTTAAAAAAGACATGATCTCCAACTTTAAACTACCTATCTGTTATGCTCTTATCTACATAAATTTTCTATCTGTCTTGAGCTTCTTTCAAATTCTGCTTGATTCTAACCATCTAAACTTCCATGTACCAACTTTATAAGTTCCAACAACCAAGATTCAACATCCTCCCTTTTCTTTGCTTCTCCATCAAAGGTTGGAGGCTTGATTATTCTTAGTTCTACCACCAATTCATTCGATGTAAACATCCTCTTCTTATATCTTACTAGGGATCTTTCAGTGATCCTTTCTGAGCTACTTGATGAGTACCCTTTCTTCTTCACTACGGATATCATGTGATGAAATTTTCTTGAAGATGATCTAGGCCTCTCATAATTTTTGCTTGGAAGATTGCTTCTTGGTGAGGTTATCCAATCTCCTTGCAATTGCTTCAGACTATGCATGATTCTTTCTTGAGTGTTGATGATCCTTATATTATCTTTTCTACAAGTTCTTACTTCCATATTCAAACTTCTTATCGAGTCTTCCAAAATTAAGGGTTCAATACTTCCATGGTGTTCCTTTTTCCTTGCTTCTCCCTTTTTGGGACTTTTCCCAATGAGTCGATTGTCTTTCACATGAGGTTATACTATTATTTTGTAATGTGTAAGCTAAATGTATGATTAGATAGTCAGAATTAAAAGCAACATGAAACATAAGAGACACAATGACACAGAATTCCATCCTTAGCCTTCAAAATCAGATCCCATGGATGTCCCTTACAACCATCATTCACTAGTAAAATCATATTTCATGGATTCCCCTCCCTCTATCCATCAATCACTAATACAATCAGATTTTATGGCTGTCATATACAACCATCTAACACTAAAATAAATCACATCTTGTGGATTCCATTTACAACCATTTTGGCACATTGCGAATCGGATCTTATGGTTGCCATTTACAACCATCTAAGCACATTACAAATTGAATCTTATGGCTTCCATTTATATCCATATGAACATGAATGAAATCATAAATGACATTTACCATGTACATCCATATAGCCATGAGATGTCACATACCCTAATTGCTAAAAACATTTTATGCTGAAAATTTTGTATTAACTTTTATTGTAAAGTTTTATATTTTGGACAAGTGTCCAAGGATGACTGTAATTTGCACAATATTTTATTATTTAATAAAAAAAATAGGAGACAAACACCTAAGGGGACTCTTGAAAGAGTGGTTACTAATCCACTAGGTGGAATGGAATCTGGGGTAGAAGGCAATGGACAAGTGGCAGCATCATGATGCAACTAACTAGTTGTTGGTATGGGACAACTCCCTTGAAATGTGGTCTTAGTGCCCTGAAAGATGGGACTAAAGCTTGAGGCTCATTTAATCCAAACTGACCACTAAAAGACCTAGGCAGTATATATATTATCCATCAGATTATGAACTGACGTTCATCACTTTTCGTGATGAGGAAACTTACCTTGAGGTTTTGCTATTTGCACTCAAGAGATATGATGAGGGGATAGGATAGGGTTGATCATGTTGTGAGTCTGCCAAAACTCTTAGTAAGTTCAGGTGGTTGTTGCTGAGTGGAGAAGGCATTTTACAGGAGGTTGATACTGAGTGGAGAAGGTATTTTGAGTGCCTTGCTTCTACACAGTTTTCAACCCACTTACTGGATCAGTAATCATGCTCAGGGGTTCATTAGAAGTCAACAGTCGAGTTGCTTCTTTTGAAGCAGGTTGGGAGGAACAGGCCTCCTTAGGTGTTTGTCGGCCTATCACTTTTTACAGGTTCTATTGTGTTATTTAATTTATTTTTAAAGTTCTGTTATCTAATAACCTGACTGTTTATTTCATAAAATTTAGTTCTATTCTTCTTTAATTAAATTAAATAATTCTGTATAAATCGAATTGAATGAATAAAATAATCTTTGTATTTTTTCCCATGCAAGTAGATACAACATCGTACTCTAGTGCAGAGACAGATTAAGGCAGATAAGTATGATAGGCAAATAGCCTTGTGAATGAGAAGCTAAAAACATTGTTTTTTTTTAAGCTATTATTTACTGTTAAAATTTCTATGTACACATGTATCAGAGTTTTTATGGTTATTTATGCATAATTAATTGTTCTCAGAATACATAGTAATGTATATTTAATTTATAGATATTAGCTATATAGAAATAAATAGTCTCTTTCCTATAGCTTATATAAATTATTTTTCTATGATAGCCTTCTTAAAAACATAGACAATGGCAAGCAGGTAGTGCAGATTTAGAACCCAAACATACAATAAATTTACAACTCTCATCACATAGAAAACTATCACATCATGGTTCTCATTCTTCATCATTTAAGCTCATGTCAGACCTTATGACATCATCTTTAAGTTACAATAGATTTCCACTTATTCCATTCCCTAGCTCGACATAGTAAAAAATTTGGTATCTTAACGATAACCAGAATTCAAAACCAAACATTTACACAGTAATTGATATTGTAGGTTAAACCTAAATAGATTTAGCAGACCCCAACTCATTGCTAAGACTTTGTCAAGAAGAAACATCAAACCCTAACCCTAGCATTTTATTCACTATAGCATTCATTACCATGAAAATACCTCTCATTCTTTTAACCGCACACATATTACTATTTTATCACTTGAAAGTTGAAAACCTAGTTTTACACCATCTTTTGGTACAACAAAGTTAAACACAGAGAATTGTTAGACAAGGGTTCGTATCTATCCTCTCACTGCAAAACGATAGCATTGAAGTAAACAACTAAACTTTTAAAATTACCATCATTTCCTTAGTAACGATTTTTTTTAGTAGCTTTCCAGGTTGCCTAGTATTCTATTGTTTTAGAAACATTTTTAAACATAAACACTGCAAACAGTTCGATGACCAGATTTTAAACACAATAGGGTATACAGTTTTAGCAAACATGAGCTTATACAGTTCCCTAGACAAAAACGCAGTATCATTTTAATACTTGGAACTACTCCCAGGCCGAACCTTCTTTTAAAGTTTCAAACTCACATTTTATTCATCGAAACACATAGTGGTTACACTTTTGCAAGTCGACATTAAGAGCCAGTTCCACAACCTTTCCAAAAGAAACCAAAGAGAGTTCAAGTCCTTCAAACATCAACTCGAAGGATTCATACCCAGTTCACTTTTGGCCCAGACATCTCAACAAGTAACAAATACTCAAAACCAAACGCGAGGTCCAGATTTTTAAACATGAAGGCCACCATTTTCTTCCAACCAAAGTTACAGGGTAACCTCCGAGGCTTACCAGATGGGGTAGCCATAGCCTTCCATTGTCTTCCTTGCCAAAGGAACCATGAACTCTAAATACCTACAACAGCTGTGGAGAGTGGTTAAAACCATTCTAAACTTTACCAGTATCCACAAAAGAAACCCAAGATACTTTAACACAGATCTTCGAAGCCATAGGTTTGGAGTTACGAATACATTACCTTATTGTGACGTAGAACCAAAAACACC
Source organism: Larix kaempferi (assembly GCA_027924585.1). Taxonomy (NCBI): domain Eukaryota; kingdom Viridiplantae; phylum Streptophyta; class Pinopsida; order Pinales; family Pinaceae; genus Larix; species Larix kaempferi. Next base: position 1,995,119 of record BSBM01001261.1, read on the forward strand.
AACCAACCACATTAGCTCGGCACTGTAACTTGACAATCGTATGTTGAGGAAGGAGAAAAACCAAACTAAATTCCCAACTGCAAACTCTGTTAGATATTAAATTTCAGATTCGACTGTCGAACCAACAAAAATCCAGTTGCTAGAACATCGTACAGGATACATTATCTCTGTTATGGATATAGTGGAAGAGTTTGCTACAGGTCACGGGTTCAAAACCCAGACTTAACATCTCCAAGCAACAAACAGAGAACCTACAAACCCTCAGACTGTCGGCTGGGAAAAACAAAGCCACTAATTCCAAATGCCAAGGAAAACGGTAGTCATAAAAATGCATTACATAGTGGAGTTAGGGTTTAACATAAACCCTCGATTTTCCTATCATCCAATGGTGAAGATCGTTAGACAGGGACCACGTATGCCAAGCAACCTACCACATTAATCACTACCATCATTACATTTGCCACGTTCGAGCCACTGTGGAGCTAGCTGGTTAACCAATGAACCAGCAGTTACCACTTCGGCTTAAGTTTGGACTTAAAACACCGTTGGACATGTGATCGAACAGTTAGTGCAATCCTCTGTGGAATCCCATTACAACTATGGCCAATGCATTTAATAATGTAGGTAGAGTTTTTAATCGTCCGCCAACCTGTAATACATTATCACCAAGTCATTTAATTTATCATAATAAACATTGTTTGATAGATTGTATTGAGATTTATATAGTTACTATGCTAATAACGTAGTATAACATTAGTTGCATATTACTCATCATACTAGCACATTAATACCTTTGCATATGACCTGCATATAGTATGGCTTCACAATACGATAACCCCCATCACATAGTATCAAATAGTGAGTGGTTCACTAGGATAGTACAACATCACATAGAGTCACACTATTACATACTATTGTGTAATAGCCCATCATTTATATTCTATGCACAATTTCATATATTTACATATTATTTATAATGTTTACACAAATTCACATTGTTGCATAGATTTATTTGGTATATATTAATGTATTATTTGCATACCAAAAATTGGTGAGTAGGATACTCCACATTGTTTTATTGCCACAATATGACAAACACAATTAATTCATATCATATGTACATAGTTCATAGCTGTACATAATTCACACTGTTGCACACAATTCACATCGTTGTACATAATTTCTATTTTACGCATAGATAGCAGAGTTACAAGTAACTCTTAATGAGTTGTAGTTTAGTCATTAAAATGTAAAGAGAGTAGCATCAAACAGAAACTGTAGGGTTCTCATAGTCTCACGTAGGTACTACGTAGGTTTACAATGCACACAACTCACCCTACATGTGTGACACTTGTGAAATAGCAACAATTCTATGTTTAAATTTTTCGCATAGATAGCAGAGTTACAAGTAACTCTTAATGAGGGGTAGTTTAGTCATTAAAATGTAAAGAGAGTAGCATCAAACAGAAACTGTAGGGTTCTCATAGTCTCACGTAGGTACTACGTAGGTTTACAATGCACACAAATCACCCTACATGTGTGACACTTGTGAAATAGCAACAATTCTATGTTTAAAGGATTGAAATTTATCATGTAATACTTGGCGTAGACTTTAGAATTTCACATATGAACTGATTCTTATACACTCACTTACGCAGTAGAATTTCTGGTGTTTGGTCTGTATGCTGAAGGTAGACCCAAGCAAGTTATTTTAAAACACTCGTACATGATTTCCACGTTTTCCACAGGAAGTAAAAGATAGACTTTTACATACAAGTATGAACTGAAAACACACGAACATTTAGATCTTCTTTGAGCACATGTCGTAACTCAAAAACTCTCACCTGTAATCTGTCACATTACGAAATTCACATGCTTTAGCATGAATTCTAAGTAAGCCTCAGGGCATCCGAATGACCCCTTCATAAATCAAACAAAAGAACTTTAATCAAACGATGTTTCTTCATTCATAAACAACAATAGTATATTTTGTAGTAGCATATCTAGATTTGGATAACATCAAGACTTAAGCTAACTTCTTTTAGTCGCATTCAATAAACAAGTATGGTATTTTAGGACAACAGATAACATCTCATGTATCTTTTCCATCTCCGCATACACTAAATAAGCACTATTGTCACGTAGAAAAAGTTTTAAATTTTTGTGATTTTTTTGGGGTGTTACATGTGGTATCAGAGCACGGTTAAAACATTAGGCCTGAATAGGCTCATGCACGTAATACAGAAAATAAAATGTGAAAAGTTGTTTACTAACTTTTTAAAATTTAATTGTGTTGTACAGTTTGACAAATTGATTTACAGGTATGTCATTATCGGAAGAATCGGCAAAGGAAAAATCACCTCATCGTGAACCTAGTATTAACGAAAATCCAAAAGGTTTCTATGTTGAGTTGAATAACAATTCTTCTGAATTTCTGCGTACCATAAAGGATCTGAAGTCTGATATAAAAACAATCAAAGAAGAAAATGAGTGCATTCTGAAGGCACAAGATACATTAAATAAGATTTTAATGGATAAATATCAAAATGAGGAAAGGGGCAGAAAATCAGAGGTCAAATCTGATTCTACCATAATGACTCACAGACACAAGCACAAGAAATCAAGAAAGGATAAAAGTACTAGTTATTCATCCTCTGGTTCACATCAAAGTCATTATCACTCTAATGAGGACAATAGTGATAGTGATTTCTGTTCAACAAGGAGAAAGCAAAAGCACCACGAACAGATCACAGGAGAATTTAAGAAGATTAAGCCACTCACCTTTAACGGTGAAAATGAGAAGGGTGAGACAGCAGAAGCTTGGTTGTCTGGAATGAAGAAGTACTTTAATATATATGACTACTCTTCTCAATTGAAAGCTAAGATGGCTATTTATAATCTGATAGGCAAGGCAGATATATGGTGGCAAGATCTAAAAAGAATCAAAAGTTTAAAAGAAAAAGACGTAACATGGAGTATGTTCAATAAATTATTCAAGAAAAAGTTTTTGTCAGAACAATATTATGAGGATAAATTGAAGGAGTTTTATGATTTGAAGTTGGGCGCCATGAGCATGAAGCAATTGTTCAACAAATTCCTCAGTCTACTGAGATATGTACATACATGGTTGAAGAGAAGCCAAAGGTACAAAGGTTTCTCAGCTGTTTACCATTCCATATAAAATACAGAATAGAATATGACAATCCTACAACACTGGAGGAAGCTATGAGAAAGGCAAATTTCTATTTTGATCAAAACAGAAGAAGAGAAGGAACAACTGGCTGGAAGGGCAGCAAAAAAAAACCAGTTTGATTATAAAAAGAAAAGTTTTAATCAAAGTTCGGGAGTTTCAAGAAAAATTTCCCTAACAAAAATTTTTCTAACAGTAGTACATACAGGGGTAATGCGTCTCAGAACTCTGCTACTGCAAAGAATGTACCCAAAAACTATAATCACAGCAACAATAATAACAGATATGCTGAGCAAAAAGGACCTATCAAATGTTATGAATGTGGCGGACCACACAAGAGATCAGATTGCCCACACAACAGAAAAACCGTCAACAATATTCACACAGTACAAGCAGAACCTACAGTTGGAGATGTAGCGAGGGAGATGCCCAGAATTTATGCAGTATTGGAGGATCGTCAAGCAGACCATCAAACATCCATGGTGGAAGTTGAAGGTATGTTACAAACTAAGTCTATTTCCATTCTAATAGATCCAGGTGAAAATATGAGTTATATCTCACCTGAATTAGTGAAAAATTGCAAGTTAAAGATAGAAAAATTTGATAACCCGTGGTTAGTTCAGCTTGCAACTGGTACAAAAAGAAAAGTTACAGACTTTGTTAAAGATTGTGAAGTTTTTCTAAGTGTTGATGTATATGTAACTTCAGAATGTATTTCATATATATTTATTGTACCCTTATTAGAGATGTGTTATTCCTCTATAAGGAAGTGTCGTCATGTGGATTGACAAGTGTCGCAAGTGTGTGTACTTGCTGATGGGTTAGTAGACCACCATGTGTGGGGTCGGCCCTGAAATATATATTATATTGTGGATGTACCTAGCTAGACAAGTCGGCCCCATAAGGTCACTGGGCAAATAGGTTAGTATAAATAGAGATCAGGAGATCTCTATTTAGATCAATTGGAAAGTCATATCTCTCTCACTCAGAAAGTAGCGCACTAGTGAGGAGGAGGATCATCTGCTACTAGGAGACTATCTCAAGTGTATTTTGGTTGTATTTTGGTTGAGCCATTTCTCTCTCTATCTCAGAGGAAGTTGTGGGGTTTTTCACCTTAGGGTTTTCCCCACGGAAACTCTGTGTCTCTTGTCTCTCATGCTTTTGATTCTTGTGATGCTTGTCATGCTTATTGTGATTGTTATGCATTGATATACTATAAATGTTATTCTCTCAGTGAAGATCCTAGAGTATTGTGAATTAATGCTCAAAATTTAACATGGTATCAGAGCTAACCTTAGAAGAAGACATTTTGCAGTGACGGAAACTTGAGTTTCTTGTTTATTGGGTTTCTATCCATAGATTTTGGAAAAGCAGTATAGTAGATTGACTCTACTCATCAACGAGAATCTATCTATCCAATCAGAATTCAATTCTGAGCATTTTCAGATTTGGCCCTAAAAATTAGGGTTTCTACAAAAATAGGAATTTATGAAATCTGAAGACATAGCTAGAAGCTCCTTGCAAAAATCGAAGTTTAGAGCTTTGGATCGAGATTTTTGGCTGGGTAGAGCTCTGAGAAACTTAAACCCTAATTCAGGGCTCTCCCAAGTGAATCCAGGAGGACAAAAAGGCAAATCTTAAGGGTAAACCTTTGCTGATTTCAAATTCTGAATACACCAGGATGATCAGCTCATCAAGGCGCATCTTTCTATCCTTTCAAAAAATTGAAATTCACATTTTGAATTTTTAGGGTTTTTCGACAAACCCTAATCTAGGACCAGATCCAGTTTTCAGCATTTCAAGTGGTAAGACCTAAATCTTTTCTATTTCCATTTGAAGTACTCTTTAAGATATCTTGCCACACCAAGCTTGAGGATAAGCTTGACGGAGCTGATAACTTCCGAGCTTGGAAGTATAGGATTGGGTTAATCCTGGAAGAGAATGAGTTGGACTCATATGTAAAAGAAGACATCCCTATCCCAGAGGATGAAGAGGCTAACGTATTGCATAAGAAAAACTTGGTCAAGGCAAAGAGAATCATTGCTGATTCTATCAAAGACCATCTCATACACCATGTGTCTTCTCTAAAGACACCCAAGGAGATGTTTGACTCTTTGACCAAGCTATTTGAAGGGAAGAACATAAATCGGAAGATGACCCTGCGGAACCAATTGAAAGGAGTAAAGTTTCAGAATGGAGAAACCATTCAATCTTATTTTTCAAGGGTCTCCCAGATCAAAGAACAACTAGAAGCAGTGGATGAAATGGTGGAGAATGGTGAAGTGGTGATGACCACTCTAAATGGCCTACCTAGGTCATGGGATTCCTTTATTCAAGGAATTTGTGCAAGGAAGAAGTTGATCTCCTTCAACAAATTGCGGGAAGAATGCTCTCAAGAAGAAGCTAGGCTTGTGGCCCAAGAAGAAAAGATGGGAAATGAAGATCAAGCTCTCACAGCACATGCCAGGAAAGGCAAGTACAAGAAGGAATCATCTTATAACAGGAGATTTTCACACCACCATTATCATAAAGATAAGAAAGATCTCAGATGCTTCAATTGCAATGAGAAGGGACACTTTGCTTCAGATTGTCCCAAGAAGAAGAAAGACAACAACAACAACTTCAATAAGAAGAAGAAGAATAACAAAAGAAGATATCATGCTCATGTTGCCGAAGATGATGAACCCCTAAAGAAGAAGGCTAGGGAAAAAAGTGATAGTGATGATGACTCATCAAGTGAAGAAGAATATGTTCTAATTTCTGCTCTCATAGGTACTATCTCGCATGGGTATAATGACTAGTTGATTGATAGTGGGGCTTCCAAACACATGACTGGGTTTAAGGAATCTTTTGTGAATCTATCTGAACATGAATCACCCCATAAGGTGAAACTTGGGGATGATTATCAATACCCAATCAAAGGAAGTGGTGAAGCCTCCTACAACCTAGATTCTGGAAAATATTTGAAGATTAAAGAAGTCCTTTATGTACCTGGGCTCAAGAAGAACTTACTCTCCATCTCTGCATTGGATGCAAAAGGTATGAGGGTTGCATTTGTGGATGGCCAAGTCCTAATGTGGCCAAAGGGAAAGAACACAGATGATGCAATAGTGATTGGAGATCAAGAGGGAGGTTTGTATAAATTGAAGGGACAACCTGAACATGCCATGGTACATGAATCCATGGAGCCAAGTGAAATTTGGCATAGAAGACTTGCTCATATGCACTATAGGGCACTTCCAATTGCAAGCAAGGTTGTAGAGGGTCTTCCTGAAATCAAGACCAAACATGAAGGTGTTTGCAAAGGATGTGCAAAAGGTAAGAACATTAAGAATGCTTTCCCAAACAGTGAAAGTAAGGCAAAAGACATCCTGGAAATCATCCACTCAGATGTATGTGGTCCTATGTCATCCAGTTCTCTGAGTGGGTATGTTTACTATGTCTCATTTATTGATGACTTCTCCAGGGAGACTTGGGTATACTTCTTGAATAACAAAGATGAGGTGTTTGATAAATTCAAGGAATTCAAAACCTTGATGGAGAATCAAACTGACAAGAAGATTAAAACATTCAGATCCGACAATGGTGGAGAATTCACCTCAGGTGACTTCAAGAAGCTTTGTAGTGATTCAGGGATTAAGAGGGAGTTGACTGCTCCTTATAATCCTCAACAGAATGGAGTTGCAGAAAGGAAGAACAGAACAATCATGGAAGCAGCAAGGGCAATGCTGCATGATCAGGATCTACCTATGCATCTATGGGCAAAAGCAACTAGAACAACTGTATATGTGTAGAACAGAACACCCCGCAAGATATTGGACAACAAGACACCAGAAGAGGTCTTTTCTGGTAAGAAACTTGAAGTCAACCATCTCAGAATATTTGGTTGTCCAGTATACACTCATGTCCCAAAGGAAAAGAGGACTAAACTAGATCCTTCAGGAAAGAAGGGTATCTTTGTGGGTTACAGTGAAATCTCAAAGGCTTACAGAAAATAATTTTCAGGGTTCAAAAATATTGATGTCAGCAGGGATGTAACATTTGATGAAAACTCAGCATTCATCAAATCAAGGAAGGCACCTATCGAAGTTTATGAAGAACCTAAGGAAACTAGATTTCAAGACACTACCATGATTGAAGCAGTTCCAGAAGTTGTTCGTGAGTTTTAAGATCTGCAAGAACCTGTAGATCCACCCTGTGAGGATAACTCTCACAAGAGGAAACCTACATGGGCTAGAGAGATCATTCAAGATACAGAAAGATTTGGCATTCCAGAAGAAGAACATAGAGCAAAGAAGAGAACCAGATCACATACCAGCTATGTTTCTTTACTCTGTGACATTATGAACAAAGATCCTTCCAGTTATGAAGAAGCAGCGGAAAAGAAAGAATGGAAGGATGCCATGATTGAGGAATACCAATCAATAATGAAGAATGATGTTTGGGATGTTGTACCAAGACCTAAAGAGAAGTCTATTGTGACTTCTAAATGGATCTACAAAATCAAGCATGCTGCAGATGGCAGTGTAGAGAAATACAAAGCAAGATTCGTAGCTCGTGGCTTCTCTCAAAAAGAGGGAATAGATTATGAAGAAACTTTTGCACCTGTAGCCAGGTATACTTCCATCAAACCAGTACTTTCCCTGGCTGCAGCAACGAAATGGAAAATACACCAGATGGATGTCAAGACTGCTTTCTTGAATGGTGTAGTTGAAAAGCAAGTATATGTAGATTATCCACTCGGTTTCGAAATACATGACAGGGATTCATATGTGTGCAGATTGAAGAAAGCCTTGTATGGCTTGAAACAAGCTCCCAGAACTTGGTATGGTAGGATGGACAGTTTCCTATCTAGTTTGGGCTTTACCAAGAGTAAAGTGGATTCCAACCTTTATTACAAGGTTGAGGAAGGGAATCCTATGATTCTACTCCTGTATGTGGATGACTTATTTGTAATAGGAGATGACAGATTGATTACAGATACTAAGAGAAAGCTTGCTGCCGAGTTCGATATGAAAGATTTGGGAATGATGCATTATTTTCTAGGTATGGAGGTTTGGCAGAGTACAGGTGGGATCTTCCTTGGTCAAGGGAAGTACACAATAGATATCCTGAAGAGATTCGGGATGATGGATTGCAAAGCCATGGCCACACCTATGGCATCGAATCTGAAGCTTCTATGTGATGCTTCATCTGAGCCGGTTGATATCTCTATGTATCGTCAGATGATTGGGTCCTTGATGTACCTGACGAACACGAGACCAGATATTTGCTTTGCGGTGAACACATTGAGTCAGTTCCTAATAGATCTGAGGAGTGTTCATTTAGTTGTTGTAAAGCATGTTCTGAGGTACCTAAAGGGTATAGTGGATTATGGGCTCAAGTATGAGGTGAATCAAAAGTTTAGCCTACAGGGTTATGTTGATTCAGATTGGGATGACAGTGTTGCAGATAGGAAGAGCACATCTGGGTGCTGCTTCAGTATGGGATTAGGTGTGATCTCTTGGTTTAGCAGGAAGCAGTCCCGTGTAGCACTGAGTATAGCTGAGGCAGAGTATGTTGCAGCCTGTTCAGCTAGTTGTGAGGCAGTATGGCTATGGAAGCTACTGTCTAAATTATTTGATCTCCCGTTGGATGCTACTGGTATCTTCTGTGATAACCAGAGTTGTGTGAAGCTGTCCGAGAACCCAGTGTTTCATGACAGGTCGAAACACATAGAGATCAAATATCACTATATCAGGGATATGGTGCAGAGAGGAGCTGTGAAGCTCCTGTATGTTGCAACGGACGAGCAGATTGCAGATGTGCTGACGAAGCCACTTCTTAGGGTGAAGTTCGAGTACTTCAGAGAGAGGCTTGGTGTTCTTCGGATTGATGACACTTCGAGGAAGAAGTGATGGACACATTTGCTGAACCCATTCCAAGCATGTTGGAAGGAGGATCCTTCACATGGTGGTGGATGTAAGCGCTGGATGATGAGCACCAGGATGATGTTCTGGTTTTTGCTTTGTATGATTGGTTGGATCATTTTTATATGTATGTATGTATTCATCATGTTGGATGCTGGATATGATCAGTTGGATCATTTATATGTATATGTATGCATCCTGTTGAATGTTGGATATGATCAGTTGGATCATTTATATGTATGTATGCATCATGTTGGATGCTGGATATGATCAGTTGGATCATGTGTATGTATTTTGTATAAGCATCATGCTGGATGCTTGGACCATGTATATGTATATGTATCAGGTGGATACATTGTATGATCAGGTGGATCATGCATGGTGATATGTATCATGTATTTGTATTTGTATCAGGTGGATACATTGTATGATCGGGTGGATCATGTATGATGATATGTATCAGGTAGATACTTGGTATGCATCAGGTAGATGCATTGTATGATCAGGATGATCATGGATGACGAGCTTCGGGATGTTGCTCCAGATGACATGCAGCAGGATGTTGCAGTGATGATGATCAGGATGATCCTGTGTACATCAGGATGATGTATGGTGAGTATCAGGTTGATACTCTGTGGCCGTGGAACAGGTTGTGCGATAAGCATGTAATTTGTGCCCTGGGAGATTTGCAGATAGTCTTTTGAGGTTTTTCCTACGGCATGTAATTTGTACCCTGGGATATCTGGAAAATGCTCTTTCGAGGTTTTGCTTGGGAGGACATATAATTTGTGCCCTGGGAGATTTGTAGATAGTCTTTCGAGGTTTTTCCTATGGCATGTAATTTGTGCCCTGGGATATCTGGCAGATGCTCTTTCGAGGTTTTGTCCTATGGCATGTAATTTGTGCCCTGGGAGATCCGATAGGTTGAGCCGTGTGCTCGTAATCAGTCCTGGGATGCTCTTTCTAGGTTTTTCCATGACCACATGTAATTTGTGCCCTGGGAGATCCGATAGGTTGAGCCTTATGCTCGTAATCAGTCCTGGGATGCTCTTTCGAGGTTTTGTGGTGACCACATGTAATTTGTGCCCTAGGAGATCCGATAGGTTGAGACTTGTGCTCGTAATCAGTCCTGGGATTCTCTTTCGAGGTTTTGTGGTGGTGTCACATGTAATAAGTCCTAGAGATCTGGACAGGATGAAAAAGGCCTAAGATGCTCTTTAGGGTTCTTGTTAGTCAGGAGACTCTTTTAAGGTTTTGTGACGCACGTAATAAGTCCTGCGATTTCCACAGTATGGCCAGTGATGATGAAGACCTGCAGGTGGTGGGCCTACATCCAGTATGAAAAAGGAATAAATTTGTAGAACTTCCTATGACGAGTAGAGTCAAAGATTGGTTGAGATAGCAGCAGCTGTGACGATGCATCGATGACGATGATCCCGAGAAGAAGACTTGTCTAGCAGATCTGTGTCGAGAAATACCTTCCTAGTTAAGAGGGAGTGTTGATGTATATGTAACTTCGGAATGTATTTCATATATATTTATTGTACCCTTATTAGAGATGTGTTATTCCTCTATAAGGAAGTGTCGTCATGTGGATTGACAAGTGTCGCAAGTGTGTGTACTTGCCGATGGGTTATTAGACCACCATGTGTGGGATCGGCCCTGAAATATATATTATATTGTGGATGTACCTAGCTAGACAAGTCGGCCCCATAAGGTCATTGGGAAAATAGGTTATTATAAATAGAGATCAGGAGATCTCTATTTAGATCATTCGGAAAGTCATATCTCTCTCACTCAGAAAGTAGCACACTAGTGAGGAGGAGGATCATCTGCTTCTAGGAGACTATATCAAGTGTATTTTGGTTGTACTTTGGTTGAGCCGTTGCTCTCTCTATCTCTGAGGAAGTTGTGGGGTTTTTCACCTTAGGGTTTTCCCCATGGAAACTCTGTGTCTCTTGTCTCTCATGCTTTTGATTCTTGTGATGCTTGTCATGCTTATTGTGATTGTTATGCATTGATATACTGTATATGTTATTCTCTCAGTGAAGATCCTAGAGTATTGTGAATTAATGCTCAAAATTTAACACTAAGTCAGTTGAAAACGCAAGTGAATTTGAATGTTTTACCATTAGGATCTTATGACTTGTTAATTGGTATGGATTGGCTTGAACAACATAGAGTTTTATTGAATTGTTATGAAAAATCTTTTGTTTGTTTAAATAATGAAGGTGTAGCTGAAACTATTAAAGGCATTTCTAGGAAGACTTCTGTAAGGCAGATCTCTGCCTTACAAGTGAAGAGAGCTGCTAGAAAAGGTTGTAAATTATTTGCTATTAATGTTGTTAATGATGAATGTACATCCAAAGAAGACAAAATAAAACTAGAGGATATTCCCATCCTTAGGGACTTTTCTGATGTATTCTCGGAAGAAATTCCAGGATTACCTCCAAAAAGAGAACTTGATTTCACCATTGAGTTAGTACCCAGTGTGGTACCAAACTCAAAGGCCCCCTATAGGATGAATATTCTAGAGTTAAATGAGTTAAAGTCTCAACTGAAAGAATTAATAGATAAAAACTACATACGGCCTAGTGTGTCCCCTTGGGGAGCATTAGTAATATTTGTTAAAAATAAGTACGGTACTATGCGTTTATGCATTGACTATCGTCAGCTTAATAAAATGACAATTAAAAACCGGTATCCCTTACCCCGCATAGATGATCTATTTGATCAAGTACGCGGAGCAAAGATATTCATTAAAATTGATCTAAGGTCAAGTTATCATCAAGTCCGGATAAAAGTCGATGACATATTCAAAACGACATTCAGAACGTGTTATGGACACTACGAGTTCGTAGTTATGCCTTTTGGGCTAACTAACGCACCAGCAGTGTTCATGTGTTTAATGAACAACATTCTACATAAATATTTGGATAAGTTCGTAGTGGTATTCATTGATGACATTCTGATTTACTCAAAGAATAAAGAAGAGCATGATGAACATCTAAAAATCATTTTACAAGTACTTAGAGATCACCAACATTACGCTAAGTTTAGTAAGTGTGATTTCTATAAAGATAAAATTCAGTATTTGGGTCATATAATTTCAAAAGATGGTATTTCTGTTGATCCTGATAAAATAAAAGCGATAAATGAATGGCCTGTCCCAAAAGATGTAACTGATGTATGGTCATTCATGGGAATAACGGGGTATTATAGAAAGTTTATTGAAGGGTTCTCTAGAATTGCTAACCCTATCACTTCTTTGCAGAAGAAAGGGAAGAAATTCATATGGGATCAAAAGTGTCAAGACAGCTTTAATAAGTTAAAAGAATTCTTAACTACTGCACCCATCTTAAAAATTGCAGATCCTAATAAGGATTTCGTTGTATGCAGGGATGCGTGCAACGAAGGACTTGGAGGGGTCTTAAGTCAAGAAGGTCATGCAATTGCTTTTGAGTCAAGGAAATAAAAAATACATGAAAAAAATTACGCTACGTATGATCTTGAGTTGGTAGCCATGATACATGCTTTAAAGATGTGGCGCCATCACTTGATTGGTAGAAAATTCATTTTAATGACTGATAATAAGGGGTTAAAGTATTTACTGGATCAAACAAATCTAAACGCAAGGTAAGCTAGGTGGTTAGCTTTCCTTAGCGAGTACGATTTTGAGATCCATCACATTAATGGAAAGGAAAATAAGGTTGCTGATACGTTGAGCAGAAATGCTAGTTTAAGTTTTGTGGCAGCAATCAGTACTTTTAAAACTAATCTGGAAAATCAGATCGAAGAAGGAATTAAGCAAGACGAAAACTACCAAAAGTTACATGATAAAGTGGCTGAAAATTCATCTGAAAATGTTATAACAGATTATAGTATTAATGAAAAAGGATTCTTAACTTACAAAAATAGAATTTATGTGCCTAATTTTTTGAAAGTTAAGTTGCTGATTTTAGATGAAATTCACAAGAGTCCTTATTCAAGACATCCTGGTTATCAGAAAATGATAACTATGTTAAGAAAGGAGTACTTTTGGCCTAACATGAAGAGTGAAGTTGCTGAATATATAGCTAGATGCTTTGACTGTCAGACTATTAAAGCTGAACATCAACATCCAATTGGGCTATTGCAGCCCTTACCAATTCCAGAATGGAAGTGGGAGATCATAAGCATTGACTTTATTACAGGTTTGCCTAAAGATCAGAAGCAAAATGATTCAATTATGGTTGTTGTTGATAAACTTAGCAAAGCTGCTCACTTTATTCCCGTTAAAACTATTTTCAAGGTTTATAACATTGCAGATATTTTCAAGAAGCAAATTTTTCACTTAAATGGAATTCCAAAGGTAATCATTTCCGATCGAGACTCTAAGTTTACTGGTAACTTTTGGACAGCACTGTTTAAAGGATTAAATACTAAGTTAAATTTCAGCACTTCTTTCCACCCACAAACTGATGGTCAAACAGAAAGAGTAAATCAGATTTTGGAAAATATGTTAAGATTATATGTTAAAGATCAACCATCTAAATGGGAGGATTACTTACACCTAGCAGAATTTGCCTACAATAATAATTATCAAGCATCTACTAAGCTAAGTCCATTTGAAATTTTGTATGGAAGAAAATGTTCTACTCCAATTTTATGGGATAGTCCAGTAGATAGATTGATGTTAGGACCAGATCTATTGAAAGAAATGGAGCTAATTGTGAAACAGGTTCAAGGTAACTTAAAAGTTGCCCAAGATCGGTAGAAAAGCTATGCTGATTTGAAATGCACAGAAAGAGAATTTTAGGTAGGAGACCATGTATTCATAAAGGTAAATCCCAAGAAAAGTTCTTTGAAGCTTGGGATCTATGCTAAATTAGCACTGAGGTATTGTGGACCATTTGAAATCCTATCAAGGATAGGAGCTGTTGCATATCAATTGGCTTTGCCATACAATTTAAAAATCCACAATGTTTTTCATGTTTCTGTTTTAAAGAAGTATGTGCTTGATGCTACTCATGTGTTGAATTGGAATGACATACAGGTGGAACCCGAAGGAGATTTCCAGGTGGAACCGGACTGTATTCTCAACAGGAGGGAAATTACACTTCGGAATCGCAGCATAGGGCAGGTAAAGGTGCAATGGAAGCACCTTAGCCTTGATGAGGCTACTTGGGAACTGGAGGGTAAAATGCAAGAAGCATACCTAGTTCTGTTCCATGAGGAACTTGATGATGAATAAGCAACATCGAGGACAATGTTGAGCTTAAGAGGGGGTGTTTATCACGTACCCTAATTGCTGAAAACATTTTATGCTGAAAATTTTGTATTAACTTTTATTGTAAAGTTTTATATTTTGGACAAGTGTCCAAGGATGACTGTAATTTGCACAATATTTTATTATTTAATAAACAAAATATGAGACAAACACCTAAGGGGACTGTTGAAAGAGTGGTTACTGATCCACTAGGTGGAATGGAATCTGGGGTAGAAGGCAATGGACAAGTGGCAGCATCATGATGCAACTAACTAGCTGTTGGTATGGGACAACTCCCTTGAAATGTAGTCTTAGTGCCCTGAAAGATGGGACTGGAGCTTGAGGCTCATTTATTCCAAACTGACCACTAAAAGACCTAGGCAGTCTATATATTATCCATCAAATTATGAACTAAGGTTCATCACTTTTCCTGACGAGGAAACTTACCTTGAGGTTTTGTTGTTTGCACTCAAGAGATCTAATGAGGGGATAGGCTAGGGTTGATCATGTTGTGAGTCTACCAAAACTCTTATTAAGTTCAGGTGGTTGTTGCTGAGTGGAGAAGGAATTTTATAGGAGGTTGATACCAAGTGGAGACGGTATTTTGAGTGCCTTGCTTCTACACAGTTTTCCACCCACTTACTGGATCAGTAATTAGGCTCGGGGGTTCATTGGAAGTCAGCAGTCGAGCTGCTTGTTCTGAAGCAGGTTGGGAGGAACAGGCCTCCTAAGGTGTTTGTCGGCCTATCCCTTTTTACAGGTTCTATTGTGTTATTTAATTTATTTTTGAAGTTCTGTTATCTAATAACCTGATTGTTTATTTCATAAAATTTGGTCCTGTTCTTTTTTAATTATTTTAAATAATTATGTATAAATCGAATTCAATGAATAAAATAATCTCTGTATTTTTCCCCATGCAAGTAGATACAGCATCGTACTCTAGTATAGAGACAGATTAAGTTAGATAAGTATGATAGGAAAATAGCCTTGTGAATGAGAAGATAAAAACATTGTTTTTTTTTAAGCTATTATTTACTGTTAAAATTTCTATGCACACATGTATCAAAGTTTTTACGGTTATTTCTACATAATTAATTGTTCTTAGAATACACAGTAATATATATTTCATTTATAGATATTAGCTGTATAGAAATAAATAGTCTCTTTCCTATAGCTTATATAAATTATTTTTCTGTGATAGCCTTCTTAAAAACATAGACAATGGCAAGCAGGTAGTGCAGATTTAGAACCCAAACATACAGTAAATTTACAACTCTCATCACATAGAAAAATATCACATCATGGTTCTCATTCTTCATCATTTAAGTTCATGTCAGACCTTATGACATCATCTTTAAGTTAAAATAGATTTCCCCTTATTCCATTCCCTATCTCGACATAGTAAAAAATTTGGTATCTTAACGATAACCAGAATTCAAAACCAAACATTTACACAGTAATTGATACTGTAGGTTAAATCTAAATAGATTTAGCAGACCCCAACTCATTGCTAAGAATCTATCAAGAAGAAACATCAAACCCTAACCCTAGCATTTTATTCACTACAACATTCATTACCATGAAAATACCTCTCATTCTTTTAACCGCACACATATTACTATTTTATCACTTGAAAGTTGAAAACCTAGTTTTACACCATCTTTTGGTACAACAAAGTTAAACACAGAGAATTGTTAGACAAGGGTTCGTATCTATCTTCTCACTGCAAAATGATAGCATGGAAGTAAACAACTAAACTTTAAAAATTACCATCGTTTCCTTAGTAACGATTTTTTTTAGTAGCTTTCCAGGTTGCCTAGTATTCTATTGTTTTAGAAACATTTTTAAACATAAACACTGCAAACAGTTCGATGACTAGATTTTAAACACAATAGGGTATACAGTTTTAGCAAACATGAGCTTATACAGTTCCCTAGACAAAAACACAGTATCATTTTAATACTTGGAACTACTCACAGGCCGAACCTTCTTTTAAAGTTTCAAACACACATTTTATTCATCGAAACACATAGTAGTTACAGTTTTGCAAGTTGGCATTAAGAGCTAGTTCCACAACCTTTCCAATAGAAACTGAAGAGAGTTCAAGTCCTTCAAACATCAACTCGAAGGATACATACCCAGTTCACTTTTGGCCCAGACATCTCAACAAGTAACAAATACTCAAAACCAAATGCGAGGTCTAGATTTTTAAACATGAAGGCCACCATTTTCTTCCAACCAGAGTTACAGGGTAACCTCTGAGGCTTACCAGATGGGGTAGCCGTAGCCTTCCATTGTCTCCCTTGCCAAAGGAACCATGAACTCTAAATACCTGCAACAGCCGTGGAGAGTGGTTAAAACCATTCTAAACTTTACCAGTATCCACAAAAGAAACCAAAGATACTTTAACACAGATCTTCGAAGCCACAGGTTTGGAGTTACGAATACATTACCTTATTGTGACGTAGAACCAAAAACGCCAACCAACCACATTAGCTCGACACTGTAACTTGACAATCGTATGTTGAGGAAGGAGAAAACCCAAACTAAATCCCCAACTACAAACTGTGTTAGATATTAAATTTTAGACTCGACTCTCAAACCAACAACAATTCAGTTGCTAGACCATCGTACAGGATACATTATCTCTGTTATGGATGTAGTGGAAGACTTTGCTACAGGTCACGGGTTCAAAACCCAGACTTAACATCTCCAAGCAACAAACAGAGAACCTACAAACCCTCAGACTGTCGGCTGGGAAAAACAAAGCCACTAATTCCAAATGCCAAGGAAAACGATAGTCATAAAAACACATTACATAGTGGAGTTAGGGTTTAACATAAACCCTCAATTTTCCTATCATCCAACGGCGAAGATCATTAGACAGGTACCACATATGCCAAGCAACCTACCACATTAATCACTACCATCATTACATTTGCCACGTTCGAGCCACTGTGGAGCCGGCTAGTTAACCAGTGAACCAGCAGTTAACACTTCGGCTTAAGTTTGGACTTAAAACACCGTTGGACACGTGATCGAACAGTTAGTACAATCCTTTGTGGAATCCCATTACCACTACAGCCAATGCATTTAATACTATAGGTAGAGTTTTTAATCGTTCGCCAACCTGTAATACATTATCACCAAGTCATTTAATTTATCATAATAAACATTGTTTGATAGATTGTATTGAGATTTATATAGTTACTATGCTAATAATGTAGTATAACGTTAGTTGCATATTACTCATCATACTAGCACATTAATACCTTTGCATATGACCTGCATATAGTATGGTTTCACAATACGATAACTCCCATCACATAGTATCAAATAGTGAGTGGTTCACTAGGATAGTACATCATCACATAGAGTCACACTATTACATACTATTATGTAATAGCCCATCATTTATATTCTATGCACAATTTCATATAGTTACATATTATTTATAATGTTCACACAAATTCACATTGTTGAATAGATTTATTTGGTATATATTAATGTATTATTTGCATACCAAAAATTGGTGAGTAGGATACTCCACATTGTTTTATTGCCATAATATGACAAACACAATTAATTCATATCATATGTACATAGTTCATAGCTGTTTATAATTCACACCATTGCACACAATTCACATCGTTGTATAGAATTTCTATTTTACGCATAGATAGCAGAGTTACAAGTAACTCTTAATGAGTTGTATTTTAGTCATTAAGACGTAAAGAGAGTAGCATCAAACAGAAACTGTAGGGTGCGCATAGTCTCACGTAGGTACTACGTAGGTTTACAATGCACACAACTCACCCTACATGTGTGACACTTGTGAAATAGCACAATTCTATGTTTAAAGGATTGAAATTTATCCTGTAATACTTGGCGTAGACTTTAGAATTTCACATATGAATTGATTCTTATACACTCACTTACATAGTAGAATTTCTGGTGTTTGGTCTTTATGTTGAAGGTAAACCCAAGCAAGTTATTTTAAAACACTCGTACATGATTTCCACGTTTGCCATAGGAAGTAAAAAATAGACTTTTACATACAAGTATGAACTGAAAACACACGAACATTTAGATCTTCTTTGAGTACGTGTTGTAACTCAAAAATTCTCACCTGTATTCTGTCACATTACGAAATTCACATGCTTTAGCAAGAATGCTAAGTAAGCCTCGGGGTGTCCGGAGGACCCCTTCATAAATCAATCAAAAGAACGTCAATCAAACGATGTTTCTTCATTCATAAACAACAACAGTAGATTTTGTAGCAGCATATCTAGATTTGGATAACATCAAGACTTAAGCTAACTTCTTTTAGTCACATTGAATAAACAAGTATGGTATTTTAGGACAGCAGATAACATCTCATGTATCTTTTCCATCTCCGCATACACTAAATAAGCAATATTGTCACGTAGAAAAAGTTTTAAATTTTTGTGATTTTTTTGGGGTGTTACATGAGAGAATAGAGAAGTTGGAGAAGATAGATAATATAGAGAAGGTTCTTCACAATCTAGGTTTTATATTGCATAGGCCATCCACCTACGTTCAACTATTAACATAATAATCCATATAACATAGATAAGCATGAGGGCTATTCATCATGCATTCAACTACTAACATAACATCCATAAACATAACCATAGATCAATTTATCTTCCATGACACATATGCACAATAAAATAAAATAAATAAAACATAAGCAAATACTTATCTCAAAGAATGCAACTGGCCTCAAGAGGACCATGATCCTCCTAGCCATATACATGCCATGCTCATGCATCTCTCAGCATGAGATTCACCTCCAAGATGAGGACATGGTTCCACAAGTAGAGGTACTCTCAACAAGAGTAGTCGTAGTTCAATTCCTCACCACTTACTTTCCCTTCCATCTACACTATCTGATGAGTTGTGACTACCCACGATCACCATGGCCCTTTCGATAACACCACCCTCACCCAATCGATTTACATGCTAGACTATGGATAAGTAATGGTCCCTGAGGGAACAAAGGTAAAGAACCATAAAATCTCTTGTAACATCACGCTCTCACACATAACACAAGTCACAATGAGCACCATCTAACCCACTCACTAACTAGCACAACAAAGAGATAGGTCATGTATAAATAAAGCTCAATGAGGGAAATTCGAGCCTGTTAGTACAAGAGGTAAAATAGGTTGAAAATAGAATATGCCTGGGCATGATAGAAGCTCAAATTTTATAGATATTAGAGCTATATCTGAGATAAATTGTAATTTTCTTTCATTCTTGATGTTATAATGGTAGTAGAGGGATTGTGAATAGTGTTTGCAAGTGTAAAGGTGAATTTGTAGAGGAAATTTCTAGAGTATAGTAGAACATATAAGGAAAGTGAGGGTGGAATTAACAGGTGGAAAGCTTAAGTGACTTCAAGAAGCGCTTGTAGGGAAAATTTCTCAAATAAAAGCCAAACAATGAATGTACCGAACTTTAAAACAAAGAATTCAACAATTTTCTTTACACAAATAAAAGAAATACATGAGTATATGTGTGGATTATTTACATGCAACAAGGTATTTGTGGATACAATAAGAGTAGGAAAATCCATACGATATTGAGTCGACGTAAAAAACTTCAAAGATTATAGCAGGGGCAAAAATATATTTGAAATTTCCGTTATAACATTCGACATTTTAATTACAAGAAAGCATCACTGATACTCAATTGAAAACAAATTTGTTGCAACAAATTTACTTATCATTTCATGAACTTTCTCACATACAAAGGAAAGATGTAATACTAGTGTTTGAACAAAGGAAGACTTCTCTGTGATACTCTATATCTTTAATCTCTAACAAAGGACATTACAGGGCAAAAATTGACTCATCGACTCTACAAAAATAGTCAGAGTATCTCTACATCTAAAATTGCCATCCTTTAGCTCATGCCTCATATTACAATATATAGGCCTTGGAATCTAACTGAATATAGTTGAGCCTAAAGTGACCAATAACTTTACAGTCAACTTTTTACTTTGGATTAAAGACACTCTGCCCTTTAAAAAAAAAAAAACTTTCGGGGCCACCTTTCCCCTTTCCTTTATCAGGTGATTATTGTCCTTGCATGTGCACTTGAGGTGACACTGTCGGGTAACATGGTGGGATTCCATCTTGACTCATTGTTTTCCATAATTCCATGTAGGATGGACCTCTATGTGGTAGCTAACTTCGAGGTAGTTTCTCATCTCTAGGTAGAATGAAGGATAAGGGAGTCACTTGTCCTACATATGGTTGAGATGCTTGAGGTGTCTGTTGACTACTGGGATATTGAGTTGACCATGAAGTCTGACCTATTGACTATGCTTTGGGAGGTAGAGCAATGTTGTGATATTTGGTTACCAATTGCTAGTCCTTCCCTAGAGGGATCTTGTGTGCTTTTAGGTTTTCTAAAGTCAACTCTACCTCTGAATGTATTTCATATGATAGGGGTTCCAAATCCCTAAAAATTATTTTCAATCTAATCCACATATGAAACCTGTATTTTAATTTGTTTACCGCCTGATCACCACTCTTCACTCCTTCTAACTCCTCCTAAGGATCTTCATTGATCTTCTGCATTAGAAGGGCTTGTTATTTCTCTTTAGGAGAAAAGTATGCATTTCCATCCCAGAGAGATGGAAACCCCAAATTTATCACTCCATCAAACATACTTTTGTAGGAAGTAATATCACCATTCAGGCTATTTGCACAATTCTACATCACTCTTAAGAGAGTCTATTTTAACAACATCTTCTTGGTTATCTTGATGACCTGAGTTCTTTTTGTGAGATACAACTCCTCTAGTTGCTTCTTACTTCTGTTGTTTAGATATTCAATAGTTTCTCTAGCTTGATTTGGATTATCTCTCAATGTAGTCTCCACCTACTTAATCTCCTCTCTGGCTGCTTTATATGTTTCTAGTTTTCCATCATTAATTCACAAATATCCCACTTATTTTGGAATGGAAGTGATATTCTGTCCCGGTGCTCTTTATTAGTCCTTCTAAGTAGCTCTTCTCCTTGAGAATCCATCTATAGTGAGGTGATCTGTACTTTTAAATCATCAACCTCCCTCTTCAGATCGGAAATTTTAGCAACCTTATTGTTGACCTATCCTTCTAACTCAACAATTCTATCATTTTTATGGTAGGCATCCTTCTTCAAATCCTTTATTATAGTATTTTTATCTTCCTCTATTTGATTTGGATCTAGTGGGGCCTCATCTTTTTGGATCTAGTGGGGCCTCATATTCTTCCATATCATCTATATTCAACACTATGTCTCTGTATTTTGCTTATCCATCTCTTTAGCATTATGATCTGTCTCTGAAGGAAGATGCACATCTTCTTGTGCATTTGTGGCTGCTACTTGAATAGGGACAGTAGATCCAATGGATGTATTCTGCATTTTGAGAGTTGATATTTGTATTAACAACGCATCTATCGTCTTCTCCCTCTACTCTGGAAAACTTTGATATTGGAATACACTTGAAAGGAGCTTCTCTTTCTCTTTCTCCACTGTTGTATTTCTATAGTTTGAACAGGATGAACATTAGGAATTTTCAGTTGCTTCTTTAGATTAGCTATCTCATTGTCTTTGGTAGCTATCAAATATTTTATTTGATTTCCATCATTAGAATTTGATCCTAAAGAAACTACTTTCTCCTCAATCTCTTTCATTTTAACTTGTTTAGATCTTACAGTCCACTGTTCAACTTTTAGTAATTATCTAACTTTGTGGAGGGTTTCCTTTAACTTCCTTTCTGTCTTATTTGATTTAATGACCTTTGCATAGATCATGTCATTGGTTTGTTTGAAGAAATCCAATTTGTCCAATTTCCCAAACTGCCTCCAATCTATTATGTGTTCTTCAACTCGGTAATCACTAAGCTTGGTTGGGACATGTAGTCTAGGCTCCACCACTGCATATTTCAAAAGATTCTCCACATGATCAACCACTGTGAGGATTCTTTTCAGAGGTGGAATTGCCTACTACTTCTCTTCATTGATTGCTTACACAACTTCCTTTGTTATGTCCCTGTAAATTGATTGTAGATCTGTCTCTATGAGGATAGGTCCAATTGGTGTTAATTCCTTTGATTTTTGAGGTACTGTAAACTATAGTGAAGGGTATGGTATGTATCTAGTAGGTGGTCTCCTTGGAGCTGTGGTTTGAGGATTGAACTCAAATATCTCTTTTGGAATACCTAGTTCTTTGTCTTTATCATCCAAATCCTGCTCTGCTTCATTGGGCTATTTCCTAGCTTTCTTTGGCTGGGGACCTTGTTCCTCTTGATCAATATCCATATCAATGCTTAATTATTCTGCTCCCCTCTTCTACCCTGGTAATTGTTCTATCGTAGCTTGTCCATCTAAAGTTTTCTGGATCTCTAAGACTTCTTCCCAGATGTCCTTGTTGGCTATAATCTCCCATTATACCCTTGGTTTACACTCATATGCTATGTTTTTATTTTCCAACCTTTGGTTTGAAATGGCCTTATGTGGATCATAAGGTCCAGCCTCTACTTTTCTCAAGTTCAACTACTCTAAAAGTACTTCCATGTATTGCAGTGCATTGATTGCTTTCACTTGGAAAGGACCCACTTCCTTAGGTATGTGGAATGATCTATGTTCCCTAAAATGTCTAAAGTGTAACTCATTAGACATCAATCTATGCCTGATATATTCTATAGACAACACTCTCATAGTTAGGAATGTAGGTATCTTGTAGGGCTCACTTTCAAATCCATAGATCCTGATTACTGTGTGGTCTTCATAGAGGAACCAATCTCCCACTTTGGTATGTGGGGTGAATTGTAACATTTCTTTACCCTCTTGAGGCATTATGGGAGGATCTATTCCATGGATTAAATTTTATAAGCTACTCTCATCACTTTGTCTATAAATTCAACATAATTTGAATTGTCAGCACTTCTCAGGAAAAGGGTGTTCCATTCAAAGAATGGAAGTTCATGTACTTGTTCATCAACCTTCCTTAGGCCCAGATTTTCAAAATATTGATAGTTTTGGTGTATAAATAGGAAATAGAGGTAAGATGGGTACCTAAACACTTCTACGGAAGTGAACTCTGTTAATTTCTCATTTATAGATTGGGATAAGAAACTACAAGTATCCCATTTAGGGAATTTAGTAAGTGCAAGATTTAGGTGGGATTAAAAACCTAGGAGGGTATCATCAACTTCATTATCATTTTTATAGCCCATAATTGTGCACATAAGGGAGATAAATTTCCTAGATAGTTTAGAAAAGAATATAGTCTTGTATGGTGGGGATGGATGTGGAATAACCATCGTTGGCTCAATATGTTTTGACATGACTAGGGTTTTGGCAGATGCATTTAGAGATTGATAGGAAAGGGCCATGTTTTTTACACTCAAAGGTTGCAGGTCTACCTAGATGGAATAACAAAAACTTCTTGCAAACTCTTGGCTTCGATGTTATAGACCACTTTGGACAAATAGAAGGACATGACTGCTTTCTTACTAGGGAAAAAATAAGCAGAACACCAACTGATGAATTTCGGAAAATATACTACATGAGGGAATACAGAGCAGGCTAGGTTACAATCACATAGCTTTCAGGGGTCTTGATCTATAAATGATAGAGATCGATCTTCTTTCAGAACTGCGTTTAGGAAGAGTAGGCTATAGAAGTATCAAAAATATCAGCTTGACGATTGTAAATGATCTCATTTTCTATAGCCTTGGGCTTAAGGGTTGAGGATTCAATTTACTGAGACATTTTAACAATATGGATCACCATTTTAAGGGAGAGACTCGGTGTACTGACTGATCTAGGGTAAATTTAGTTTTTACCCAAGTGAAAACTAAAAATTCATGGAAGTTTACAAATTACCCGAGTTAATGACGTGGATACCGACTTTATGACATGGAATTTGACTTGGATGCTAATTTGGAATTGGATGACCAGGTGTACAGGTGAAGGATACTTGATCAACTTGAGCTCTACTTCACAAGTGAAAATGACCTTGACTAACAACTTTCCCCTTTAAAAAACCATTCTAAATTTAAAAACGACACTTGGAAGGATTTTACTTGTTAAGGATAGGCAGACATGACTCTGATAGAGTAGGGGGACCACTTGACAGGTGTAACCTTGCTCTTGAAAAACTATGGATTCCATATTTTCTCCACTATCTCTTTACTTTTGAGAGAAAACTACCTTGATTTCCCTAAGTGGTAATGCTCACAAGCTTGGGTGGTTTTTTAAAACACAATGGAGGAGGTACGGCCAATGAAATTTTTCCATGCATCTTGGGAGGTATAAGGCATAACGCACCCTTGGGACCATCCTTAGCTCATGCATTTTGACCACATGTGATGGACGTGGGCCATGGAATCATACTCAACCTTTTTAAATTTGCTCGATGCCTGATCTTGTTATCTTCTCGGCTTCTTTACCATTGTGATTTCAACTAGGACCATAGATCTGTCTCCAGATCGACTGACCACTGCAATTCCATCAAACATGTTTTGTTTTTGTAACTTGGATGGAATCATCAGTGTTCGGTCCCATTTTTTCTGTTCAATGACTTTACTTACTTTTGGGCCCCGTTCTAAAACCTCATGACCAAATCAGTGACCATCCTACTAACCTGTAAATTTTTTCAACAAAACCCAAGGAGACCAACTCGAATTGGTTAATGTGTGGTTATGCTTCATCATGGGGACTTAAATTGAATTGGTTGAGTGGTGGCTTATCTTAGTATCACGCTTAGGATATTCCCTTCCCATATTAGCACCATGAGGAGGAGTTACCAAAAACCAGGGAGTGGAGCACAAGGAGGGCACACTAGTCATGAGGGGTGAAGGAGTGGGTTCAATAGGATCATCAATCACCTGTAAGCACAAAAATAGGGAAATCCAACTAGATTTGGGGAGCAAGGGAACACTTGTGCTGGTGGAGGTAAAAATTAAGGAGGTGGAAGCCTAGAATCTAGGGAGAGGGTGCCTTAGTGCAACTGGGGGCCACAAAAGAGTATCTCTCATCCAAGAAGGGCGCATTCACCAAGTGGGGACCACCAAACCTTCATGAGGGTGCACTAGTGCAAGAGGGGTCCACTAAACCATGAATAAGAACAAGTTATACAACTTGACAAGAAACCGACATTGTTCTTATTTTTTTGGGGGGGTAATTTTAGTAGTTTTTTTTACCTCTGTTTCAAAAAGTGTGTATATCGGTAGCACCATTTTTCATTTTGAGCAATTTTTTGCGATTTTGAAACTTCTTGGTCATAAAAAAACTATAATTCTTATTTACAAATGCGTTTTTTCAAAGTTTACAAAAGATATACATTTAGTAGTTAGCCATAACAAAAACATATATACATTTTTAATTTTTTTCAAACTTTTAGGTGCTAGTTATAATGAAAATTATATAGATTTTGGAAGTTTTTCTTTAAATTTGTTTCTTGATTAAGTCATTTTTATGAGTAAATTTGTAAAAAAAATGAAACAAACACACACAAAAAAAAAAAATTAAAACAAAATAAATAAAAAAATTTTAAAAAAAATTTATAAAGAAATTATAACAAATTAAAAAAAAAAAACTAAAATTAAAAATTAAAAATAAAATAAAATAAAGAAACAAAGAAAAGATAAAAACCTCCCTCCCCCTTCCCCCCTTCCCTCCCTCCCTTCCTCCCTCCCCCCATTCCCTCCCACCCCCCACCATTCCCCGCCCCCCCTTCCCTCCTCCTCTCCCTCCCTCTCCCTGCCCCTTGCCCAGATGGCTCCCTTTTTACGGTCGTGATTCTTAGAATCACGCCATCATGAAGGGGCGACACTTGGGCGGCGTAAGAAGTAGATCCGTGGTTCTTAGATTTGCAGATTTGCTCCTTTAGCCACCCCTTGGCGACGGCATGATTATGAGAATCGTAGCCATTGAAAGGGAGGTCGTTTGGGCGGGTATCGAGGGGGAGGGGAAGGAAAGGGTGTTTTTAATTTAATTTTTTTGTTTTAATTTTAAATTTTTTATTTATTTTTAAATTTTTAACTTAGTTTTAAATTTTTAAATTTTAGTTTTAAAATTTGTTAATTTTTTTTGTTTTTAATTTTAAATTTTGATAATAAAAAAAATTATTTTGTTTTGAAATTTGGTTTTTAAGCTTTAAATTTGTAATTTTAAGTGTTTGTTTAATTATTTTATTAAATTTTCTTTTAAAATTTTTAAAGAATTTGTTTTTTTTTAATGTTTATTAAAAACATTTAAGGTTTTTCTAAATTAATTGAAAAAAATAGTTCAAATTAGTTCATAGTTTTTTAATTTTTTTTTAAATGTTATATTTTTTTTAAACATAAAATTTGTTTTTCATTTTGATTTTTCTTTTAAAATTGATATTTTTTCTGGATTTATTTTAAAATGTTTTGTTTATAAATTTTCTTGTAAGGTTGTAAACATTTTTTGATTTTTTTTTTAAATTTAGTTTTTGAATTTTTTTAATAAATTTTGCATTTTTGAATTATGTTTTTTAAAGTTATTAAAAAAAAAAATAAATTAACCTTGAATAAAGAAGACTATGATTCTAGGAGGTCCAATTTTTAATTTGGGAGTCGATTTAGGGTTTTCATTGCAACGATACCACCCATGGTTTCCAGACAGTTGTAATTCTAGCCCCCCCAAAGGGGTGATAGTGTGTTTCCTCCCTTGTGTGCCCAAATATCATAACTTTTAGGATTTATGGTTTAATATATGGTTTTATTTTGGATAATATCATAAATTGTTTTATTTTATATGGAAAGAGTGGTGAAATAATTTGTTGAATAATTTGTGTTTAACTCAATACTAGTTTTATATGTTGTTACTAAGAGTTTTATTAAATACAATTTTAAATTATGATAAAATGATATAATAATGTCATTTTTTGAAATAGTGTGTTACCGGTAGCATTAGTTTTCAATTCAGGGCTTGATATAAAGATTTTTATAAACAACAATAAGGATTGTTTTGGTCCATGTCTATATTTTTAACCACAAAAAAACATGGTGCTACCAGTAGCACTTTTTGTTTCGAAGTTGTTTTTTAATGTTTTTAAATGCAAAAATATGAGTTTTTATGGCTAGAGCTCTTGCTTTGAATATAAAGTTCTTATCAAGTTGTATAAGGTGAAATAGTAACTCCATAGGCCAAAATAATCAAGAATAGGATCCAACAAGTAATGTTAGAGAGAGTAGCAACTCCTAGTCTCAACACCCTCACAAGTGAAAACCATGTCTCCCCATTCTTGTTTATAGTCCATATTGAGTCAATTAATTTTATTAAATAATAATAATAACAGTAATGTCTAAATACATAATCTCGACACCTTATGCCACTATAACAAAACACAATAATAATTTCATCTATCTAAAACTTAAAACATTAAGATATTACAACCTTCTTTGTTAAATAATAATAAACATAAATAAGACATTTTGGTAGACCGCACTAAATGACAACTACTTGCTTACGTTCTAAGGACTTATAAATGTTTTAACATTTCTTTATATTACGCTCAATGACAAATATTTTCCACAATGAGTATAAACAAATATATCTATGATAACCATGTTGAGGTCGATGACAAATGTTTTGCCAATATTTTAATGTTGCGTTTAATGCACTTATGTGTGAACATTGGAAGGACTTACATATAGCTTAACATTTATTAATTTTCCAACCATTTAACAATGTGCGAGAATCACAACGACTTAGAGATGTCTTCACATTTCTTTATGTGTGTCGATGACAATGTCGCCTTAATAACAAATATTTTTTGAATGACATCATAATTTTAATAACCATGAGCAATTCAACGATAACAATTGTTTTGCTAGCATTTAGAGGAAGCATACAATAACAATTGTTTTGCTAGCTTAGCGTCTTTATGTTGGACATAGTTGTTTTTCATTCATTTGAGTCACACTCAATTCCCTACCATTGTTTGCATAATTAATAGAATAAATATGGTATCAACTACCCACTTAAATAAAGTATTGATCATACATAATTAATAGATATATCGTATCAACTACCCACTTAAATAAAGTATTGATGCATGTAAAGTAGAATTTGTATGGTTTATCATTTAGTCAATGCTCATTACTTTGTAGATAAAATGTCATATAATGAATTAAGAATTTTTTCTGTGTAACAAAGAAGACAATGGTTATTATTAGACATAATGCACATAATAACATGAAGTATTGTCTCAACTATTTTGAAGAATGAATTAAAACAGAAACGTATTTCCTTAAGCAATTAAAGAAGTTATTTTGTGAAATGGTGGGACTTCCCTATGAAGTAAACATGGGTTCTAAAAGCCTCATATGTGACATGTGTTGAAAGCGTAATATATGGTTGGTGGCAAAACACGTAATCGTTGGGATGGCTTAAAGGTCGCCAAAGTTAAACAATTAATAATTTCTTTCTAATCCAATACAACATGAGTTAAATTGTTTAAAAAAGTTCATACCTAGAAAAAACACGAGTTGGTTTGGTGAACAAAATAACGAGTCCCACAATCACTAACGATCTCACACTATCGTTGCGTTTGTGTCCAAGGGATCAGTAAAAGTATAGAGAGCGCTAAAGGCCTAATGGAGTTGTTAGGCACATCACAATTATTGCATTTGTGATATTAATCCGAGAAGGGAAGAAATATCCACTAGTATAGAGAGCGCTAAAGTCCTAATAGTATTGTTAGGCACATCCGAGTTATCGCATTTGTGATATTAACTAAGAAGGGAAAAAGTATCAACTAGTACAGAGAGCATTAAAGGCCTAATGGAGTTGTTAGGCACATCACAATTATTGCATTTGTGATATTAACTAGAGAATGGCAAAAGTATCAACCAGAGAATGGAAACAGTATCAACTAGTATAGAGAGCACTAAAGGCCTAATGGAGTTGTTAGGCACATCATAGTTATTGCATTTGTGATATTAACTAGAGAAGGGAAAAAGTATCAACTAGTATAGAGAGTGCTAAAGGCCTAATGGAGTTTTTAGGCTCATCGCAGTTATTGCATTTGTGATATTAATCAGAGAAGGGAAAAAGTATCAAGTATTATAGAGAGCACTAAAAGCCTAATGGAGTTGTTAGGCACATTGCACTATGAATGCATTTGTGATATTAACCAAAGAAGGGAAAAAGTATCAAAGTTGACCGCTCATGTCCAACCTCTTACATACTTTTGCCATCGATAGATAATTAGATTTTTAAAATGAATACAAAATAAACTAAATAAAAACCCATAAATACGTCATGACTTTTCACCAATATGATGGAGTGTTCACATCTTCAAAGACAAAAGGCATGTAAAGGGTAGGCCCATAAAATTTGTGGAGTTTAGGTTAGTAAGTAAAGTCAAATCAAGATAATGTGTGATTGCACATTGTTTATATCTTTGTAGACTTAAGCAAGCAAACTGTCCCACAAACAAGGGAGTCTCATACACCAAATTGATGTTTGGCTTGACTATAACCCCCTTCTTCTTATTATTATTATTAAAGATCCAAATTGGTTATATTAATAGTTATCATCATCATTAGAAACTAGATATTTTAATATTCCACTTTCTGTGTAATATACATGAATTTTAATATTCCACTTTTTGTATTTAATATATTATGAACAATAACATATTTCAATAAATTGATGTAATTTGTCTATAATTTTTTTTTAACTTTCTAAGTTTTTTTTTTTAATATTTCTAACATGCGAGTAATCTCAATTAATATTAAGAGCCACTAGGTGGCAATGTCCATGACACATTATACTAGGAAAAAAATGGTAGAAAATTCAACTCTTGAACTGACAATTTCTCCACCAAACTACTTTTAGAGAACACTATTCCATTCAAACACAACAATGCATATTCCAAGTATTAGAAACATTACCACCTAGTAGCTCTTGCTTTTAGTAGTTCTACGACTTATAATTTGATTAAAACACTTGTATATAGTATCTTGTTTTGGTTAGACCCAAAAATCATAAAATGCCACATTATATAAATAACATTCATATTATATAAACAATTATAAACTATATGCATATTATTGATTTTTTTTTTCCATTTCAATAATATGTAACCAAAATTTCTACATTACTACAAATATAACCACCTCATTATTTACTACAAAACCATAATATTCATAGTTCATATATATCTATATTATATTATATCAAAATATTACATCAAATATATCAATTCTATTTTATTATATAATGTAAAACTAATCGACCACATTCAAGTTGTTGACTTTCCCTCCCATAGACTTATTAATCTTTATTTATTTATCTATGTTTTATATGTATTGATGTAAATTTTCTATTGAATAATCAATACTACAATGCAAATAAGATTTATGAAATATGCAAATTGTTAAAAAACTCTTTTCATAACAAGAGCTACTAAGTGGCAATGCCTATGACAACCACATGACAACTTGTATGTTGACATGTTTTTTGTTACAAATATAGAGAGCTATTGCAAATGTAAATGCTCAAAAGACATGAGTTTTTTAATTGCAATTTCGAAAGAAAACTATAATTTTTGGAGTTCATTCACAATGCAATAGTTCAAGAAAACATTTTAGGCATACTAGAATCAATATATATAATTTAAGTTTTGTGACATGAAAGTAATTTAGCAATGATATAGATTCTAGTTATTTTTTGGAGAGCCACTAGGTGACATTAATGTCCCTAGACAAGTGTTGACACAAGTGTTGACACTAGACTTTGCAATGAACAAAATCCTTACTAATAAACCATAATATTTCATAAAATATATATTTATATGGTATATAATATATTATTATTTATATAAAAATATTATATCAATTATATCATATTATATAATGTAAAACTAATCAACCACGTTCACATTCAAAATCAAGGTTGTTGACTTTCTCTCCCCTAAACTTATTCATCTTTATTTTTTAATCTTTGTCTTATATGTGTATTGATGTAAATTATTTATTGAATAATGAATACTATAATGTAAACAAGATATATGAAATATATTTATATTGTATATAATATATTATTATTTTATATTAAAATAGTATATCAAATATATTATTATATTATATTATATTATATAAATCTAATCAACCACATTCACATTTAAAATCAAGGTTGTTGACTTTCCTCACCTTACACTTATTAATTTTTATTTATTTAGCTTTGTTATGTTACCTATAAAAATATATATATTTCATCAAACTCCGATAAATTTGGATTTATAAAGTATAAATTTTTATCTTGACTATAGTTTAAACTATATTAATACCTTTGACTTTCCTTACCCTACACTTATTAATTTTTATTTATTTAACTTTGTTATGTTTCCTATAAAACTATATATATTTCATCAAATTCGTATAAATTTGGACTTATAAGCTATAATTTTTTATCTATACTATAATTTGATTATAATTTAAATTATATTATATTAAAACAAATTTTTAAAATTAGATTTTGATAAACTATAAAAGCTTATCTATATGCTATAGTTTGACTATAATTTAAACTATATTATATTAGAGCAAATTTTTAAAATTATTATTTTTCAAAAATCTTATTGATCGTCAAGTACTGATGTCAAGTACTGTTTCTTGAACCCTATATAAGATTCACTCCAGTGTGTTCCTTTTCTAAAATAATAGAAAAAATCTTTTAATGAACATTCCATTTCAAATGGTTACAAGACTGATTCATGTGCAAAACTGTTTAGTTTTTGTTTATGTATCATAAAGGGAAAATCGAATATAATTTATTTTCTTACTCCAATCCGAAAATCTCATCTGCTTATTTTTACTATGTTGCATGCGCGTTAAAAAGCTGCTTGAATAGTACGCGCCAGTGGGCTTTGTATTGAATTGTGAATAAATTATTCTCAGATTATTCATATTTCATCAGAGCGAAATGTTCGGTTTCTTGTTTCATCCAACATGAATGCTAAATGTTTCGTATTCTGCTGCAAGTTCCAGAACTTTTAGTATATTACTTTATCCTCATTAAACTCCACACTGTATGACATTATGAATATATTCAGAAATATTGCTGGTAGGCCACAACAAGCTCATTGGTCACAGAATAATTAAAAAAGCTGCTTTACGTGAGGAACATGGTTGTGGACCTGCCTTCTGGAATTGAATTGCCTTCCGAAATTTATCATGATTTTGAATTCATTATTTTTAACTTTATTATGTTGTCACGTTATTTCAAAAATTTATTGATTTAATCATTTTTTTTTATAACATATGCTTTGGTAGGCCATATTTGATGATAATCATTATATTTTTGAACTTAATTCAACAAGTAAAATTAATTGTTAAAGTAAACAATAGTTATAAAAATTTTAAAACAAATAAATACCACATAGTAAGTGGTGGGTAAGAATAATATTCAATCTATCATTCTAATATTCAATCTAGTAAAATTAGTTTACATTGGGCATTAAACATTAAACATTAAACTTTAGTTTACAATAAACATTAGACATTAATAATAATAATAATAATTAGTATTAAACATTACACATTAATTATTAAACATTATTAGTATTATTAGACATTGTTATAATTATTTTTCATTGCTTTCCTTAAAATCATTTATAATTATATTTTTTTTATTTCTAATTATTTTTATTATTATAAAATATTTTAAAAATAATAATAAGAATAAGAATAAGAATATAAATTATCATTATTATTAATACTATTATTATTATTATTATTATAATAGCAAATCTTTGAGAACCAAAAGTCAACCATGTGAACCATGAGTCAAATATGTGAAAACATGGTCAACCTATAGTCAACTATGGTCAAACATTTGCAACCAAAAGTCAAATTTGATCAAACATGCACAACAAAGAGACAACCATTGTCAAATGGCCATTTATTCTTGATTATTCTTGAAAAATAGACCATAGTCTACAAGCCAAATAAATTCAATAGACTATACAATATTATAAGCCATATAATATTATGAATTCAATCATTTATAAATTATAAGCCATTTAATACTAATTTGAACATAATCAATACTAATATTGACGTAATTAACATTAATATTAACCTCATTAATATTAATGTCTACTATTAAGAAGTTTAATGTTAAGAATAATAATCAACCTATTAATATTGGCAACATTAATATTAATAATGTTTCCTAATTTTAATAATACTATTTGTAATGTTGTCATTATTAAACATTTTTAATAATAACAAGTATAATATCTAAAATTAATGTTATATCAATATTCATTACTAACACAAATATAAATATTATGTTATATTATATTATAATATTAGTATATATAATCTAAAATACCTTAATATTAATATATTATTTATGAAACCTTCACACATTAATTTATTGTTAGTATATTATAACCATCAATGTTATAGTTATATATATATATATATATATATCAATAATTAATATTAATTTAGAAAATAGAAGAAATATTGCTTATTAATTATTTATTTTTATTTAAAAATAAATATTAACAATTTTTTATTTGCTTATTTATAATTGGTTTATTATTATTATATATTTATAAATAATCATATATATTAATATTAAATAATTATTATTTCATAATAATATTTGTTATAAAAATAATAATAACATAACTTTAATTGTAGTATTGAAATAATTTATATTTTTATTATCATTATTATTATAATAAAAATAATTTTAACATAATCAATACTAATATTGACATAATTAACATTAATATTAACCTCATTAATATTAGTGTCAACTATTAAGAAGTTTAATGTTAAAAATAATATTCAATCTATTATTACGCCGATAGGCGTTTTCTTTTAACTTTTGGGGGTGGAGGTTGGGTGGGTGATTTTTTTTTTTTAAAATAATGAATGGCTAGATTTGGAAGATGCTGGAATATGCTTCGTCTGGTGCACAAATCAAGCATCCAGATTTAGTGAATTAACTCACGGGCATGTTTAATTCCAAAGGTCAGTAATGATTTTAAAAAAAAATTAAGTTATTCCAAGTGTCCTCACGCTTCTTCTTCTGTTATTAAAAAAAACAAGGTTATTGCAAGTGTCCTCACGCTTGGCTCGTGCTGGCTGAAATGTTTCTGTTATTAAAAGATCCACCACCCACCGTTTATATGTCTACATTCGTTGCCCATCAAGGTGTCAAGGATATCTATCAGGATTTATCATAGTGCTGGTGTTTCTTCACATTCATTTTCATTACTCGCTGTCGCCACTATCAAATTGCATTAAAATTTTAACCCTGTCATGGCTATAATATGGTTCCTGTTTTTGAGAGGCCGTATCTGCAGCGGCAGATTGCTGTAGAAAAAAATTGTTTATCGCCTCAAACTGATCACGATGCTTGCCCGTTTGCCTCTATTTCCATGGCGGTGGCTTCATCATGGGCTCTGATCACGACGAGAGCATGCGCTTGTCCGCTTGCCCGTTTGCTGTAGGAGCAATTGTCGTTTCTGTCAATTACAGGCTTCCTCCCAAACACCACCTTCCAGCTGCTTACGACGATAGACTTGAATCCAGGCAGAGGGGCGGTGATGGACAACGCACTCAGTTGGAGATCGAATCACCGAAGGAATTGGAACGAAGTGTGAAGCATCACATGATGTCTCTGCCAGAAGGGGCATCCATTCAGCAATTACCCGACCTTGGCCGAGGCGACTCATCATGTTGCACGCGGCTTTGGAAGGACGCCTCGAGGGGAGATGGATTTGGACATCTTCTCTGGAAGGTCCTCTGCACCCTTCCGCTCTGGTAAGATCTTCTCTTCTCTGCTTTGTGATCTTCTCTTCTCTGCTTTGTGAAAATCAAATCTAAAGTAGGAATGAGTTTCTAGCATTCCTTCACTATAAATATAAAATCCTGGGTCTTCGTCAACCAGTTGGCGATATTGGTTGCATCTCTTTCCAAATTAAAAAAAAAAACAACACCAGTGATATCATGTTACAGTTCCTTATTACAGGGTTTTTTTTTCAGGAGATATTTCCCATATCTGTGCAGCCTAATGTACCCAGATTAGCGGTAGACCTGACCATAAACGAATATCATTGAAATCTACAGGAAAAATAGAATATGCTGGGTAGCAAGGTATCTCGGTGTTGCAAGCAGGTAGGACAAACAACTATCCACATGGATTTGGGTATCCCTTACTGATCTATCTTCTCTCCGTGGCTCACCTGAGGGCATTATTCCGAACAACATGAATTAAGAAGTGGAGCCGAACCATAAGCGGTGCAATAAAAGATATTTTTAATGTTACATTTATTTAACATTTTATTCATTTATATAAGAAAAGAAATTTCTGAAATTTCTTCAAACACAAAAATTGGTTGCAAAAGGTATTTTTAATTGGTTGAATCATCCTTTCTATGGTTAACTGACATTTTGATGCTGCAGTAACTACAAGCAATAGATCTACAGATTTATTTTACAATCCCCCTTCCCTTTCTGCATGTTTAAATAGAACGGTCGCCAATAATTAATATAAAAAAATAGAGTTATTTCGAACTGCAAGGCTGTGTAGCTGTTTAATTGGTAACCGATGGAAGATTGAAACGTTTGATATCTGTATCCGTTTCACATCTGTGCAGCCACGTTGCAGATATCTGGAACGGTGTCTAGATCTCTACAATAGTGGCTGTTAAGCTATCGAGGATTTGTAACCACCCCTGTATCGTGCTAGATTGAGCAATATTCATTGAGGAGGTTATGCATGGATTTGGGGATTTGAGGTTATGCAATATGGTTTCCTCCTATCTATTTATAAGCACATAAATCTCTGCTTTAACCTTTAACCTCTCGTGATTACATGGATATCAATCTGTTCCTTCTACCGCAGGTTGCGCGAATCAGTGGATGAATCATTTGGTTAGGGGTTTCTCACCTATTAATCTATACCGAAATGCATATCTTTTGCTCTCATATGATCGACGGATATATGGTTGATGTGTCTTTCAATAGATCTTTTACCATTGGGTCTATTAATATATAGAGATGGATTTTACAAATGCTGAGTGTGTTTGCATGTTTGCAGGTGCCCATAACATCGGCAGTGTGGAAGATAGTGGTATCCTGCAGTGTTGCGGTGGATAGTGGTATCCCGCAGCGTTGGATGCTCACATGTCTTCAAAAACAAGAAATCAAATAAATTTTCGTTGGCTGCTCACATGGATAGTGGTATCCTGAGCATTGGCTGCTCACATGGATTTCTTTGAGCAACTTGGTGATGATTATGCCATTAAAAGTTGTTTCCTAGGGTTTAGTGATGCAATGCAACTTACTGCTACATAGGATAAGTGAAATGATCTTGTACAGGGATTTCTAAGTGTAAATTGGACTTCCAGCATATCAGATTGGGAATTCTTTTAAATATTTTGTGTTAGACGAGCCGCTACAAATGATCTTGTACTTCTTTTTAAATGATTTTAAAGGAGCCAATTACTAGGTAGGATGATTAAATTTGCAGGAGTCTATTGTAGAAATAATATGCATTGAACTTGGGTTGGAAAAATTTGTAAATCCACCCAATGTAAAGAACTGTCTATTGCTTGTTGGGTAAGGTTTCTGTCCGTTCAATGGTGGTAGTGAGTCAATGTAACCCCATAGATTCTTGGAATGAAGTGTTTATTTGCATATGTTCACAGATGATCTATTCTTAATAATTAGTATCGTATATCGAAACGAATTATTAACTGGTATAAATTCATAAAAATTATGTTTTTAAAGAGATTGAATCTGTGAATTGGGTCAAACTATCGATTCGCATCAATTTGTGGGGATCTGCTTAGTGTTTAGAGACTGATCGGCGCATGGGATCGGAATGTAACCTTGTATGTGGAGTTCCTAGCGATCCAATAAGTATATCTCCACATAACTATTTTGTGGCCATACCACCTAGACGAATGAAGCGGATTCACACCCATCTACCATGCAGATCGATGTAACGCTGCTATTGAAAAATATATAATAGGTCAAGAAAGACACTTTGCATGGATTTAAAACTGTGTGCCTGATTGTGCATGAAGATACCAATGTTTCCATACTTGGCAGCTCTCCAACATTTAAGAGAGTCTGCACGCCATTCTCACATGCAACTGAGGGGCGGTTTCATAGTTGAGTGGTGAGTGCCGTTTCATAAGTCTGCACGCCATTCTCACAAAATCAAAATAAAATGCAATCGTGAAATATTTAAATTGAAGAGTTTGATTCATGTAAAATGAAGTGAATTAAAAAATAACAAATTTAATAACTTCAATTTTTATGCTAAAATTATAAAAAGAAAATTTTTATTTATAAAACGCAACTGCTAAGCCTCTTCAAAGGCTTGTCTCCAAAACCGTAACTGCTAAGCGTCTCTAAAACTACTCTGAGTAAATGTAGGAAAACCGATCTTATAATATAATATCTGTTTTAAATAAAAAATGTTATATATTGTTTATAGTTATACTGGAATTTAATATAATATCTGTTTCAAATAAAAATGTTATATATTGTTTATAATTATACCCGAATTTGGAATTTATTTTTTCATTGTACATTGTATTGAAATTTAATTCCATTCAATAGTGCAACGGATTATTGAGATTGAACTAATATGTTAAGTATGTTTTCAATAATTGTATGATGAATGTAATCATATTTCATTGCCCAGATTTGCTCGGACAAAACTGACATTGCAATAGTGAAATAATTACGAGAAATTAAGTGAGAAAAGAATCGATCATGTATGTAAATAATTATTATTATTTACATAGAGAATTATAAGTCAAAAAAAAATTATACCGCAAGTGATTCAAATTAATCTTTTTTCTTTAAATGCATAGCTGCCATGGTCCCGGAGTGAGTCAACAATGTCTCTACAATAGTGTAAAGCTTTATTTCCCTTCTTCTTATCTTGAATGGAGAGTAGATTACAACTCTCAATCCATTGGACAAAGGTTTAGAGCTGCTTTTTTTTTCAAATTATGTGCCCTTAAATGAGTTTTAAAATGTTGTTAATTATCCATCGAAATTATATAATTCCAAACCATTTACATTTACAATTTTAACAATAGTTAAAAAGATTATCCAAAATCTTGAAATTTAAAAACTCTATAAATCAATATTAATTATTAAACTTATTTGCATGCAAGAATGAATTCTCTTTCTCCATCTCTCATAATGATGGTAAAATTACATTCACCCATTTTACTTATGAAAAAATCAAAGCTACAATTATTTTATTCATAAATATTTTGTTTGATTAATTTGTAGTGTATAAATTAATTATCTTATACAAACAATATATAGAAATTATTATTAAAATTTAATATTTAATCATATAATATTATTATTGTTAAATAAAAATTAAATGGTAATTATGAATTCAAATGAATGAGATTTGAAATTATTTTAAATAGATTATTAAATTATAATAATATTATTTGATAAAGATATAAATATATTTTTCATAATTTTATATTTGTAGTGATATTAATTAATATGTTTAAGATTAAGATTAATTTTAAAAATGTGATTAATATTTATATTAAAATTTAAAATAATGTTAATATTAATCTTAATATTATTATTATTAATTTAATGTTAATATAAATATTGTTATTAATGTTAATGTTAACATGTTGCCAATAATATTAACATTAATGTGTCAAGAATATGGTGGTACTCATTTGTATCTTTTATTTTTCAATTAGAAAAAGTCTCTAAAATAAAATGGAAGAATCTAATTCAATTTCAAGGAAAAAGTATTATAATATTTTTGCCATACATGAATCATTTTTATTTGGAAATTGGCAAGTAATTCATTATATTACTTCTATATTTTTTATTTTGTATTTAAATTTTTTATTATACATATTTATATTTTATTTCGTATGCTTCTAATTTTTTATCACTAATAATAAATAATTCATTACATTAATTGTATCTAAATATCTAAAGTCTCAAAAATTATTAATTTTTTAATAACTTTTTATTTAAAATAACAACATTTTTAAAGAAAAAAACTAAATACACAATTTTATTTTTTTATACATTTATTTCATAATTGGATAACTATTCAAAATAGTAATATTAAAGAAAAAAATTTATAATTTGATTAAGACTAAATATATTTAATAAAAATTAACATTTTATTATTATATGTAATTTAAATGAATATTTAAATATCAATATTCTATTATCATATAATAATATTATTATTAACCAAAGTCGTGAAGTCGAAGTCAACCATGGTGAACCAAAGTCAACCATGATCAAGCAAAAGTCAACCATGGTCAAGCAAAAGTCAACGATGGTCAACAATAGTCAACGATGGTCAACAATAGTCAACCAATGTCACCCATGGTCAACCATGGTAAACCAAAGTTAACCATAGTCAACCATGGTCATCCAGAGTCAACCATCGTCCACTACAATCAACCACAACCAAGCAAAGTCAAACATAGTAAACCATATTCAACCAAATTCAGCAATAGTCAAACAATAGTTGAATTATAATCAACTATATGATTTTAAAGTCAACCACGGTTAACCAAAGTCAACCATGGTAAAACAATGTTAACGAAAGTCAACCATAGGTAACCAAAGTCAACAAAATTCAACCAAAGTCAACCAGAGTCAACCAAAGTCAACCATGGTCAACCATAATCAATTATCGTCACACAAAGTCAATCATGGTCAACCAAAGCCAACCAAAAGTCAACGATGGTCAACTAAAACTCAAAATATCAATATTCTATTAGCATATAATAATATTATTATTAACCAAAGTCATTAAACCAAAAGTGAAGCCAAAGTAAATAATGGTGAACCAAAGTCACCCATGGTCAAGCAAAAGTCAACCAAAATTAACCATG
Source organism: Larix kaempferi (assembly GCA_027924585.1). Taxonomy (NCBI): domain Eukaryota; kingdom Viridiplantae; phylum Streptophyta; class Pinopsida; order Pinales; family Pinaceae; genus Larix; species Larix kaempferi. Next base: position 2,035,411 of record BSBM01001261.1, read on the forward strand.
ATCAACAATAGTCAACCAATATCACCCATGGTCAACCAAAGTCAACCATGGTCAACCATGGTCACCCAAAGTCAACCATTGTCCATTACAATCAACTGCAACCAAGCAAAGTCAAACACAGTAAACCATATTCAACCAAATTCAACAATAATCAAACAATAGTTGAATTATAAAACTATATGATTTTAAAGTCAACCACGGTCAACCAAAGTCAACCATGGTAAAGCAATGTTAACGAAAGTGAACCATAGTTAACCAAAGTCAACAAAATTAAACTAAAGTCAACCATGGTCAACTATAATCACTTATGGTCACACAAAGTCAATCATGGTCAACCAAAGCCAACCAAAAGTCAACGATGGTCAACTAAAACTCAAACGAAATTCAACCATGGTCAAGTGTGGTCAACCATAGTTAACCATAATCAACCATGGTTAAGCATGGTCAACCATAGTTAACCATGGTTAACCCAAAGGCAATCATGAGCAAACAAAGTCAAATAAAGTCAACCATGGTCATCCATGACCATAGCCAACAAAAATCAACCAAAGTCACCCATCGTTATCCATGGTTAGCCATGGTAAACCATGGACAACCAAATCAACCATAGTCAACCAAAAGTCAACCATGTTCAAACAAAGTCAAGCTTGGTCAACCATTGCCAACCAAACATAAACTAAAGTAAACCAAATCCAATCGTGGTCAACCAAAATCCAACCAATGTCAACCATTGTCAGCTAATGTCAACCATGGTTAAGCAAAGTTAATCAAAAAGTCAACCATGGACAACTAAAGTGAGCCATAGTAAACCAAAGTCGACCTAAGTCAACGAAGGTCATCTATGGTAAACCAAATTGAACCATGTTTAGTCATAGTCAAACATGGTTAGACATGGTAAACCAAAGTCAACCATAGTTGACCATGTTCAACTATGTTCAGCTAAAGTCAACCATTGCTAAACAAAGTCAATCATAGTAAACCATATTCAATCAAATTCAACAATTGTCATACAATAGTGGAATTATAATGAAACATATTATTTTAAAGTCAACCCTTACTGTCACCTATGATGAAGCGAATAAGTCAACCATAGTCAACCATATGATATTAAAATCAATCGAAGTCAATCATGGTCAGCCATATTCAACCATGGCTAACCATGGTCAACCAATAATCAACCATGGTCATCCAATGGTCAACCATAGTTAACCAATGTCAACCATAGTCAACCATTATCAACCACACTCAACCATGGTCGACGAATAGTCATCCATAGTCAACCATAATTAATCATGGTTAACCAATAATCAACCAATGGTCAACTATAATTAACCATGCTTAACCAATAGTCAACCAATACTGAACCATCGGTCAACCAATAGTCAACCATGGTCAACCATAAGTCATCCAATAGTCAACCAATGTTAAACCATAACCAATGGTCAACTAATAGTCAACCAATAGCTAACCAACGTTTAACCAATAGTCAACCGATGGTAAACAAATTTCAACCATTGTCAACTATGGTCAAAGAGTGGTCAAAGATCACACATTGGACATTTAATATTAATAAACATTAAATTTACACATTACACATTAATAAACATTTAAACGTTGACAAACATTAGTCAACATTGTATTTTCAGAATAATTGAAACTATGTGTTTATGTTATGCAATGCTAAACATTAGTAAGATTAGTTTACATTGGGCATTAAACATTAAACATTAAACTTTAGTTTACAATAAACATTAGACATTAATAATAATAATAATAATTAGTATTAAACATTACACATTAATTATTAAACATTATTAGTATTATTAGACATTGTTATAATTATTTTTCATTGCTTTCCTTAAAATCATTTATAATTATATTTTTTTTTATTTCTAATTATTTTTATTATTATAAAATATTTAAAAAATAATAATAAGAATAAGAATAAGAATATAAATTATCATTATTATTAATACTATTATTATTATTATTATTATAATAGCAAATCTTTGAGAACCAAAAGTCAACCATGTGAACCATGAGTCAAATATGTGAAAACATGGTCAACCTATAGTCAACTATGGTCAAACATTTGCAACCAAAAGTCAAATTTGATCAAACATGCACAACAAAGAGACAACCATTGTCAAATGGCCATTTATTCTTGATTATTCTTGAAAAATAGACCATAGTCTACAAGCCAAATAAATTCAATAGACTATACAATATTATAAGCCATATAATATTATGAATTCAATCATTTATAAATTATAAGCCATTTAATACTAATTTGAACATAATCAATACTAATATTGACGTAATTAACATTAATATTAACCTCATTAATATTAATGTCTACTATTAAGAAGTTTAATGTTAAGAATAATAATCAACCTATTAATATTGGCAACATTAATATTAATAATGTTTCCTAATTTTAATAATACTATTTGTAATGTTGTCATTATTAAACATTTTTAATAATAACAAGTATAATATCTAAAATTAATGTTATATCAATATTCATTACTAACACAAATATAAATATTATGTTATATTATATTATAATATTAGTATATATAATCTAAAATACCTTAATATTAATATATTATTTATGAAACCTTCACACATTAATTTATTGTTAGTATATTATAACCATCAATGTTATAGTTATATATATATATATATATATATATATATATATATATATATATCAATAATTAATATTAATTTAGAAAATAGAAGAAATATTGCTTATTAATTATTTATTTTTATTTAAAAATAAATATTAACAATTTTTTATTTGCTTATTTATAATTGGTTTATTATTATTATATATTTATAAATAATCATATATATTAATATTAAATAATTATTATTTCATAATAATATTTGTTATAAAAATAATAATAACATAACTTTAATTGTAGTATTGAAATAATTTATATTTTTATTATCATTATTATTATAATAAAAATAATTTTAACATAATCAATACTAATATTGACATAATTAACATTAATATTAACCTCATTAATATTAGTGTCAACTATTAAGAAGTTTAATGTTAAGAATAATATTCAATCTATTAATATTAATATTAATATTAATAATGTTTCCTAATTTTAATAATACTATTTGTAATGTTGTCATTATTAAACATTTTTAATAATAACAAGTATAATATCTAAAATTAATGTTATATCAATATTCATTACTAACACAAATATAAATATTATGTTATATTATATTATAATATTAATATATATAATCTAAAATACCTTAATATTAATATATTATTTATGAAACCTTCACATATTAATATATTGTTAGTATATTATAACCATCAATGTTTTATATATATATATATTATTAATATTAATTTAAAAAAGAGAAGAAATATTGTTTATTAATTATTTATTTTTATTTAAAAAATAAATATTAACAATTTTTTATTTGCTTATTTATAATTGGTTTATTATTATTATATATTTATAAATAATCATATATATTAATATTAAATAATTTTTATTTATTATTATTATTATTAGAATAAAAATAATTATTATTATAATTAAGAATTAAATAATAAATATTACACTAAATATTATAATAATAATATTATAATAAATAATTATTATTATAATTATAATTATAATTATAATTTTAATATTAACATTTATAATAATAATAATAATTATAATAAATTAAAATTAAAATTGAACAATCCTTCCTCCTAGTAGGCCGATCGTCAACTAGCAAGCCATATTGATATTAATAATATGGCTTATATACGCCGATCGGCGTATATCAACCACATTTAAACAATAGATATACGCCCATCGGCGTATATAAGCCATATTATTAATATCAATATGGCTTGCTAGTAAAGTAGTAAAATTATCTAAATGACTAAATATTTTAAGAAAATTAAATTATACTATAAACGCTAACAACTCATAAATGTTAATGAAATTATATATATATATATATATATATATATAAAGTAAGTTAATGATGTAAAAAATATAGAAAGTGTAATTATTTTATACAAATTGTTAAGATATTTTAATTTTAATTATATGGAATGTTCACGTAGTGCATTGTTACATTTACAAAATTTCAATAATATATATATTTTGTGTTTCTTATATTTTTATTTAGAATATAATGTGCTCAAAAAGTCAACAATAAAATTATAAAGTACTTAAAATAACCTATTTTAAATTTAGTTAAATTTCATTTCCATAGTTGGTTTAGATTATGTTAATAAAAAATTCATATTTGATGCTTAAAAAATCATATTTAAAATACATCATCAAAAATTAGCCATGAGATGAACAATATAGTAAGGAAATAATTCAATGAATTAGACATATTCTTAATGAATTAGAGCGTATTCTTATTTGTAATATGCTAGTAATTTCACGATAAATTTCATAGCTAATGTGTAACTTAAGGTGAGCCAAATGAAATTTCCACATAGGTAAAGGGCAAGGGAGTTGCAAATAGAATATATATATTTTTTAATTTTAATATAATTAGCAATAGAGTCTTTTTATGGTTTTATTATACATTTTCTTAATATCTTATCTAAAATTTATTTTTGTCTTTGTTACACATTATATTAATATTTAAATTATATTTCATTTGTATTTCTATCTTATTTTTAGTTTTATGTATTTTTGGAAAAATTAAACAAGTAACCACCAATATTTTATATTATTTTATAAAACAAATTTTTAAATATTTTTAGATAAAAAAAAACTATCTTATCATATTAAACTCAAATCACTTAATTAAAAACTAAAAATACAAATCACTTATTTAAAAGTAAAAAAAAATAAAGAATAATTTAAGAAAATTTTGTGAAATATTATTTCAAAATCCCTTATATACAATATTAATATAGAAGAGTTGGTTAAACCATAAATAACTTATTTAAAAGTTAAAAAACAATATTATAACTTATTTAAAAGTTGAAAAACAATATTTGAATGTATTATTAAAAAGGATTTATAAAATATTATCTCAAAATTAGATATTATAAAAAAATTGAGCGTACATTTTAAAAGGATATTCGAATCCAAAAAAATTACATAGTCGAAATTATGGCGGCTAGTGTGTAAAAAAAGCAAAAACAGTTGCAGGTGCCGTATAAGACGTTGTTAACAGAGATTTATGTTTGGTGGCTTTTGGAGATTGTGTCGTACCCAAAGACAATTATTAATATACCAAACACTATTATTATATATACTATCTGGCAAATTAAAAAAAAAAATTATTTTATTATTATTTAAAAAAATATCAAAGATATTTAGTTAAATCAAACTTATTTACCAATCATAAAAAAAATTATATAAAATTTTAAAAATTTAGAAAATTTTTATTCATTAAAAAAAATCAAATTAAGAAATAAAATGATGTAAACTTTAGAAAACTATTGAAAATTTTAGTTTAAAATTATAAAATCAAAATCATAGCGATCAAGTGATTGCTATATAACCTGCAGGAGGCATGTATAATAAATATATATTATTGAAATTATATTTTAATTTACTTTAATAAAGACAGGTTGTTCATAAATGGTTCTCTTGCTTTTGGGTTAAGTTTTAAAATTTATGTTATCTTGAAAATATGAAAAATGGAATTTATAATACTTGGTTATCATTTTAACATTATTATGAAGTCAATATGCACTCTTTGATTTACAATGTAACATAGGGTTATAGTTGTTTTTAGTGAGAAGGTTGGGATCATTATATACATTTTAATTGTAAAATATGTCCACATTAATATTAGTTAGGATTTTTGTTACACTAAGATTGTGTTTAAAGTTCACACGCACTAATAGAGTTCGTATAATTTTTATACTTGTGCTAGTTTTGATAAGGTATTTGTATTGAAACTTTTAGAGTTCATATGATTCTTATATTTTTGTTAGCTTTTACAAGGTGGCCCCATTGAGATAATGCTCTCAGTAACTTTTGATCTTGCTTTGAGAAAACAAAAGTTTGTAGCCTTTGTTGTTTATGCTACCTTGTTTGAGCTATATTTACCTATGCTCTTGTTGCCATCATCACCCTTTAAAGGCACATGCTACATTATTTTAGTAGTCACATGTTGTTATTCTTTTTAATTCATGGCATTCCAGGAGATAACAATCATGCCACAACCTTTTTTTGTGTCACAACTCCTTTTTTAAGCAATTGCGACCTTTTCAAGTTGTGGCATTTTTTGTTATGGTCATGGTCAAATTAATCACAACTCATTATGCCATGGTTGTGACATGCCCTTTTCTTGACCACGTTTCCATGAGGTTTTCAACATTATTGTAGTGCCTTGTTTTTTGAACACTAAAGATATTGAGTCAAGTTCTTGTAACAAGCCCAAAAATTTAAAATTTTCTATGCAGTAATTAATGCTAGTATTTGTTATGCGGAAAGTATGAGAGAGATAAATTACTCTTTTCAATAACATTTCAGTTATGCATATGACGACACTAAATCACCAGCACTCGTCAGTTTGTTTAGAGTATCGTAATGTCGTAACTGTTTTTAGTGCTATGCATCTATCTTCGTCGTCGAAATGTTTGCTTGAACGAAACATTTATATTTAAATGTCGTAAACAAAAATGAAGTAATTCTATAGCTATATTCATGAATATGATTTCTAACTATTTTCTTTCTTGATTGAAAGGGTCCTAAAGATACCCTGTGGCTTACTTATCTATTATCTAGCTAACGCATATACTATTCTTTTATAGTACTGCAGGTAAGAATTCTACTATTTCAGTAATTAAGAGTTGGCGACCGAAGATTTAAATGGTGTATGCTAAAACTGTCTTGAACTTATTATGTCGAATTCTACGCCATTGGCATGCATAAGAAGTTATTGTATGAAGGCTTAGAAGCATGTCCTAGAAGTGTTATGATAAGTCATAATATAACTATGACCAATTTAAATGAGAAAATGATTTGATTCACCAGACATTAATATCTCCTCTTTTATGTTAGAGTCGGTATGCATTAAAAAATATATTTGTAAAGCATTGATACCATATCATAAGATATAAATGGTGACCCATTATTTCATATTATATAAATGTTAATCCATTATTGCATAATATATTGATAGCTTCTATAATTATAAAGTGGTGGTTTAAAAACCCTACCATGTAGATTTTGATAAAAACTAAAGTCCGAAGCTTTGATTATTGATCTCGTGTATGTAAATATTTAAACTAACATCGGTTCTTGACTATAGGCAAGGGCATCAAATTTAATCCATGGTGGAATGCATTGTTGAAAAATGTAATGAACTTCGATAGGGTCTATATTGAATGCAATTTAATGAACTCAATAGTGGGATGCACAGAGGCAACCCTATTGGCGTTTCTTCATGTGATGGCTTGGGTTTTTGTGTAAACCCTAGCTACGCATTGAAAGACCACTTTCAATGTTTACCCAATCCATTTGCAAGGTTGGTTTAAGGAGCCGAAAGGCTCTTGGTTTCACCGAGAATTTTGAAAAATACGTTTTAACCCTTACAAGGTTTCGATGGTGGATCTCTTTAACCTGCATTCCCGGGGTTTTGATAAATGTGAGCAACCACATAGTTTGATGGTGAAGTTCTTGGCACTGTTCCAGGCGTGATAATGAACCGAAGGTAAGCCACATTTGGGTTTGAGTTTGTCAGTTTTCCATTTGTAAGCTTCGTTTATATTTGCACTTTTTAAATCTTTTAACCAGTTGTTTAATGTTGAAACTCTGTGTCAGGATGGTTTCTCGTCAATGTTTACAGTTGTGAAGAATGAGGTGGTTGCTTCTTACGGCCCTGGCAAGCCTCGGGGGTTCTCTTGATGTGAATGCTGAAGTTAAGGCATTGATGCCGGTTTGTGTAACTTTGCCGAGATGCAGTTTTCAACTTGCATTTGGTTTTAACTGTTTGTTTTTACAGCTTGTAAGCCGTATGGCATTTTTGTAAAAAGGGTTGAACCCTTGAGCCTTTGAATCACGTTGGTTTCTCAACGCTTCACTTGAATTTATAATAATAGCAATTCTGTTTACGTAAGAGACTGTGTGTACCGACTTGATATGGTTGATAGTGATGCCCTTGGGGTACGGCTTTGGATTAAAATGAAATATGGTCTTTGTATAAATTATAATGGATGAATCTTGAAAAGGTTAGGGTTGAACCCTAAAAAATTTATAAGTGCAAGCTTTTGGTTTCTCAAGCATAAATTCATCCTTCACGAAAACCGTGTGCTTCAATTTTAAAATGCAGTTTGTTTTTATTTTCAAAAATTTAATGTGTTGGGACTGAGCCCTATCATCGTCGTGTATTTGTGAAGTGTTGTAATTAAAACCTAGGCATGAGGATAACCCATTTGGAAAATCTCTGCATTTTTATATTGAAAGAAACTGGGTAGAGCTCGCTCTGTAAATTCTATTTTTAAACTAAAGGCCTTAAGCCATTACGGCTCTGTCAAAGACTCGACCTGTGTTTCCAAAGTTTTTAAGCATTCAAAGATATGTTATTTCGTGAATTAAATAAGTAGTGAGGATAAGATTTCGGGCTGAGCCCTACGTATAAATACACAGTGTATAAAATGGTTCAAGCCATGACTTATCTTGGTGTAGCTTGGCTAGAATATTAATGGTTGTTACATTACGAGTTTTCTAAACCTTAACCCTGCCAAGGTTTAAGACTCGGGTGAGATCAACCCTGAGACTTGATCCCTTGACTTAATTTTAAATGGGTTCAATCGTTTTATTAGCTAATGTTTGTATGCTCATGGAAAGTCATCGAACTTCGTATGGAATTTTGTTTAATTTCTAAAGTTGAAGTGTTAAGCCTTTGGTTGCTGAAGTTTAGGTTTTGTAAAAAGAATTCAATTTCAGTCTTGTATTTGATCATGCATTAAGTTTATAATAATGATATTATTAGGGTTTGATTACTTAGTATCGTGTTATCATTTCCAGAATCTATTGGGTGTTTATATGTTTTGTAATTATTTTAACGCTCTAGTTTTAAAAGAATGATATTGATAGCAAAATCGATACCTTGTATATATTTTATATTGATGTTGTGTTTAACCCTAGCTTGTACGTTTTAGAATGTTAAGAGGTATGTTTTAAGGGTATGATAAGAATGTTATGTTATTAATGATTTATAGTATATAAATGATAAATAAAACTATATATATACACTTCCTATTGTTTATACAGTAAGCATGTAGTTATGTAATGGATAATAATTGTATGTTGGTTAATTTCTATGAAATTGTTCTTAGTTTATTGAGTATAAACATTGGAAATAAAAATATTAAGTATTAACATATCTACGAACCATAGCTCTATAATTAATACTAAATTTATAGAAGAAAACATAACTCCAAACTTAGGTATTATGAGTTTATTTCAGCATTCGTTTTTATATTTAAGCAATATAGAAGTTTACTATTCTACTCATAATCATTCAATCTGTTCACAAAGGATTATTCGAATCTATCTACTTAAACTTGATTCTTTGTACTAGAGTAAGTCACGAAAGTGAGTGGAAAAATACAGAGAAATACTTTCTATTCTATCATTCTTCATTCAACCAGAAATAAGCTATCAATTCAACAAATAAATTTAGTAGTTAAGTTAAATGAAATTTTCCAGAAATAGATAGCATTACAGAATTAAAACCTTTTAGAACAGCCAAAAGATATCTAAGTTAGTTTTAATGGAAACTTATAACACATTTACACACATGCATTCAGTAAATAGATGAACAATAAATAAATAAGATAACATAAATAGAACCTGATAACTATAGAAGGGAAAAACATCCAAAGGAGCTCGTTCCACCCAACCTTTTCCTGAAGACAGCCAAATCACTTGCCCTAGGACCCTCAAGCCTGTTCACTGAACCACTAGGACGAAGATAATGTGTGGAACTACAATGTGTTTCTCTGCAACTCATCAATAATACTTATTGTACTCAACAATATCACTCCATCCTTTAGTAGTATTGAACTCTGCATTAAGCAGTACTAGTTCAGAATGTAGACTTAACTCCCTCAATCACTTCCTATCCTTCCCCTCATCGAATATCTTGTGTACTCTAATTTTTCTCTGTTTCTGAAAATATCACAAGGAAAAACTTGATGAGCCTCCTTCTCAATTTGATGGGTGATATAGCATGCCTATGTCTTTGGTCAGTTTCTTAGTTATTGAGCCACCTACCCAGTTCCACTTTCTTGGGGAACATGACCATAAAAATAGGGAAGTTTCCCCCTGCAACAACTAGAAGTGATTGAGGACGCTGCCAAGTGTCAGTTTACTCCCCACCCCAGTCCATTCCTCCTAGTGGGTCAGTGAACACTCTTTCAACAGTCTCCTTTGGTAATTTGTCCCCTCTTTTATTTATTAATGAAAAAAATATTAGAGTAATTAATTATAGTCATTTTTGACCCCACTTGGTCAATAATAAAAAAAAACTTTACAATAACATATAACATAATGTTTTTCTCATAACATAAATTGTTCAGATTTTGGGTATGTGATAGTTGCATATTGACCAAATTTGTCTAGAACCTATTTTAGATTACGAAATTTATTTCTATATGATAAAGTACCTTATTAAGGACAAAGTTTCACTGAGATTAACTTGGTCTCTTGGACATGTGCTAAACCTCTTTATGAATAAAGTGAAACCAACAAGAAAACACGAGTGGGCCTAATGGTTAAGAACATGTTGTCTCCATGGAGGTAATAGGTTAAAAAACGGCCAGGGGTAGGGTTGCTCATTGGCCCATTGTGACAATCCTAGAAAAGTAGGTGACCTCTAGGATAGAGGCTCACCCCGGTGGGATTCAAGATGTCTTGACCCCTGCTTAATCACAAGTTACCAGTTATCTGGCTTACGGGCTATAGGATATACCCTTGGAAGGTTGTTGTTCCCATGGTAGAAAAAAAACAAAGTGAAACCAATTCTAAGAGGTGAAAAACCTTTCCTTAAGAACTATATTGAAACTTGGATTATTTGCATGATGACACCCCATCCTAACCATCAAGACACATCCTAACAAAGTAGATAAAATGTTATTAATTAGATATTTATAATATATTAAATGAAATGTTGACATGTGTACTATACAATATACATAATATTACTAACAAAGGCTCAAACATTGACATAAATGGTCAATTTAATATTATATTGTTGAGAAGTTGATAACCATGATTTAATTTTATGACAAAAATGAAATGATGCTTTTATGTATGTATAGGTACATTTAAGCATTCTTATTAACGTCAATTGAGAGCTCAAATATATTGTTTAAGGAAAATTCAAAACTAAGAATGTGTAATGTATCTAGGAAGGGGTGTATGCCAACTACTCTTTAATATTATATTTACTTTAAAGTTAACCACTGTCTTTGCATTGAACATTCGAGTCATTTGATCTTTCAATCAAAGAACATTGATTTAGGTTTGGTGTGCTGTCATTTTTAGCCATGGACAATGGATAATATTTCAGAGGAGTTGGGGTCACTAGAGGAGCTAAGGTCATTAGATCAAAGAATCCCTAATAGTTTCTCCCTTCACTAATAGCTTCTTGTCATTCCTCCTACTACATCCATTCTTTGGTGTTAGCAGGTAGCAATGTTGGGGACATTGCCCCCTCAAAGATCTTGTTTTATATATGTATTGATGTAAATTTTCCATTGAATAATCAATACTACAATGTAAATAAGACATATGAAATATGCAAATTATGAGAGAAGTTTTTTCATAATAATTAAAAAGGAAAAGGGGTGTTATTGAAATAATAAATAATAATATTTATGATGTAACCTATTGTTGACGCTTGGAAAAATCCTTCCGTCGACAGTAGGGATCCTCCCCGATGAAAAGTCCCAATTAGACAATTCACCGTTTGGGTTGGGGAATCCATTCGGTTTACGATCCGACTACCATAAGATATGTTGTTGTTATAAATTTACCATTTACGACCCGATCCACCGTTTAAGTTTTATTGTTATGTATGCAAATGCAAAGTACTAATTCTAAATGCATATGGTCCTCACAAGATGATGTGCAGGTTCTTACCCCTCATCTCACCACCCCTATTTTACCAAGACAATCCTATCAAAATACATAAATTTTATCTATTTAATCTAATATATATCCTTGCAAGGAGCGAAATTAAAATTAGAATAATGATTGTAACTGCCTGGTATAACTTCAGAAGTTAGCTACTGAAACAAATATATAAACAATTCTAAAATAGTATTAGTACAAAGATAGCTTTGTATTGACATTCACTCATCCATTACTCTAAAATACACAGAAAATTGTATTTCATATTCATAAACAGTAAGATGAATCATAAGCATTGGAATAGTCCAACAAAAAAGGAAAGATCTTACTGTATATTGGTGAACAAAAAGAGAAATAATTTTGCACATTCATTCACATATATCCATGCAATACTCCATGTATGCTTTCACCCAACCAAAATTGTCTTTTCTCATTTGAAGAAAATAGTTTCTTACAAAATGATACTAATTCAGTGTTTCACAAGCCAAAATCCCCCTCTTCATCTAGTATTTCCTATTTATATTTACAAAATTTTGTCTTAGCATGACCCATCACTTCATATTCCCTTTAAACCTTTGGTTTTCCACAATTTTGTCTTTTGTGGTTACAACATAAATGACTAAAATAAAACATATTTAATTACAATATTACTTTAGTTTGATGGTGCGTTTGATTGAATTTGGATGTAATCATCCCATAGACCACTTTAATAAGCTATTACATTTAGTTGTTGATGCTCCAACAATTTAAAATCTACTTCATGAAGAGGTATATCTTTGACCATAGCACTCAGTCCTTTAGTTGCTGTGGTATGGCCATTTCCTAAATAAAAAATCTTCATCGTGGCTTCTGCAATTCGCTCCTTGAGATCTTCTGCAGTGAGGGTGTCCATACTTTTAATGGCATCGATATCTTCATCTTTAATAGTTCTCAACTCCTCTAAACGCTACTCTTTTAGTACTAATTCTTCAATGGTTCCAGGAGAGGGTAGATGACACTTTCCAAAATCTTTGCAAATAATTTGTTGGATATCCTCACATTTATTGATGGACTCATTCACTTCTTCCTGTAACCTTTTATCTTCCTTCTAGCAATTATCCAAGAGCATGAAGTGTAACTTGAGCTCAGTAGTGGACGTTTTGGGAAGATTCTGAGGAATTCCTTTGGCATTTTTTATCCAAGAATTTACTCTTTTCATCTTACCATAGACTTATGTGAGCTTCTTCCTAGTAGTCACAGCTTCTTTGAAGATTTTCTTTAGTTTGGTTATCACCTCTTGCAACTCATATGACTGCTCAGTGAGCAATTTCCGAGAACTAAATAACTCTTCCTGTAATATAGAAGAATTGTTGGATATCACTCTTTCTCTCTCTCTAGCTGAACCGGGTTCAGTGTGTTTCACTTATTGGTAGACCCCAAACAATACTCTCTTCACCGGCCCTTTTGGCATCAACCTGCAAATAGGATGAAGTCTCACCTGAGGTGAAGATGGGTGGTTACAGAATTAGGTTTCTGCAACCTAGTGATGCGCGGCTAGTTTATGAGAGCTTTCTATGCGTCCTTTATTCAACATCTACTTAGCATATTATTACCAATATGTGACTGCGCACTCCACAATTATCAACAACCTACATACTTCTATGAATCGTTGCTACCTTTACTCTGATAACTACCCATTTTCCATACTTAACATAACTTCGTAATGTTCATACATATATGTTCCACTACTTAATGTTCATACATGTATGTTCCACTACATGGTTCACCCCCCAGATGAGAGCTACATCCAAGGGAACTTTTATTATATTACTTGGAAGGGGTAATAGTTCCAATCTACACACTCAACTGTAGACTCTTCTCTACAATATATCTCTGCATACACATCTGCAAAGTCTTCTCCTCTTTTAGATATCTCTCAGTCTAACTTAGGTCGATATCATCTTACAAGATCTAACATAATCCAACCCTTCCTTATACAAAATTTCCCTTTATATAGATTGTGCCCGAAGGTCACATCTTTACAATAACTATGCGACAACCCCCATAGTACCCTTAAACCCAAAATGGCATGGTTCTCCTGTTGACCACGTTTTTCCTTAACTTCGATGGAGATCTGTTATTATTTTGCGTCGCTTCCTCTAGCTCTGGCGCTTCCCTAATAGTCACACTTCTAACCGCATGGCTCTGACACTACAGTGGTGCATGCTTTGCACCATTTTGCTTATTTACTCTTTGCTTTTGACGTAGCTGATAGTCCGCCACTTCATTCATAACTACTCAAACTACCTTGACCTTTCTTAGTACTTTCTATTTACAAAGGAGACATGTCCTTTCCTGCCATGACTTCGCTTCGATCCATACCTTGCTCCCGAGATTTCCGAAGTTTCTTCTCCCAAAACTAGTCGATGTTAGGCCTTGCTTGACTTGTACTTTCTCCATCAAAGCTTCTTCCACTTGGGTTGTGCAACATCCCAATTTTGACCCTATTGCATTCAAATTGTAAATGATGTAAATATCGTTATTTAATCACGGTGAGGAGCTCAAGGCCAAGGCCCTTCCATCGATTTATCATTTTATGTATCGGAAATTAAAAATCAGTGCATATGGTTCTTGAGCTAGGAAGGCACAATGTAAATTAAGACATCATGTAAATATGGATTTTAATGAAATACCCACAACTAGCTATGCAATGCAACAAAGAGATGGTGGCATGATTTTTATAAGGAATAGGGAGAAAAATTATTCAAACCCTTTAGCCAATGGTGTTAAGCCAAATTTCATGAGAAAACCCATAAACCACCAACTACCCATTTTGACTTATGCACCCAATCATTTAATTCTTCCAAGAGTTGGTTGAGGTAGTTAATTCCTTTGGAATGAAGAGGTATGGCAGCCAATTTCGTGCATGGGCAAGCCATCAACCTGGGAATTCATATTTTTGCTTCTTGGGCAAGAAAACACCCACAAAATGGTTCCCAAAGCCATCTTTCACCCATGGACTTTCCTCTCTCTCGTGGTCTGAGCTAGCTGGGGCTTTCCCCCTCACATTTTCCATCATTTTTTCTGCATTTTCCATGGCTGGGAACTCGTTTTTGTATTGCACAGTGGCTAGGAGGAAGGGAGTCACGATTTTGGGGTTTATGGAGGCCGTTTTTGTCCCTTGAATGCCCATAAACGTTTTCTAAATATGATTTTTCTCTCCCAGGGTTGTTTCCCCATCTTCCATTTCGATTTTTGGTTGCCCACGTTTTTCTGAAGCTAAAGAAAACCCCATTTGGGGAATCCCACTATAAAAACGTTTTTCTACATGTCCAACACTTGTGATTTTGCTGTTATGTGGATCCCTGTTTTGGTTTGAACCTGTGAGCAAGAAATTTGGAGTGGTAGTGCACAGAATTGGCTTGATAAACCTAGTGAGGGGAGTAACCTCTCAGAAATATCAAAAGGGTTGGCTACTTTTCTATGCACACCTTGGACAACACTAGAATGGAAGGTATGGCCTGAGGGACTGTGTATTGGTGAAGGAAATACTTCCTTGAGTGGGGTGTGTAGGCATTGTGGGTGCCAAGATAGATAGATCTTGCAAAGGTATCCATGGCTCTGTGGTTGAGCTCACTAGCTTAGCAATTCATTCTCTCCCTTTGCCTTAGCAGCTTGAGAAACCCAACTGTGGATTGGCTTGGCTGATTTTTGTGTATTTTGGCTATGTGTGAGTCTATTATTCCCCTTTTCCTTGTAGAAATCATGCCCAGCTCAGGGGTGGAAATTGTGCTGAGATATTGATGAGCACAATTGGCCTATGGTTGGGTGGAACATTGCAGTTGCATATCTAGTTGCTCGGGACTACTCTATTTTAAGATAAGTACTCTCTTGTGTTAAATTCTGCAATGTGTTCATTTAATGATTGTCATGAAAAAGTTGAATGTATGTTAGTGTTGATGTATATGTAACTTCGGAATGTATTTCACATATATGTATATTGTATTCCTATAGAGATGGTATTATTCCTCTATACGGAAGTGTCGTCATTTATATTGTAAGTGTCGTAACTTATACTTGATGGGTTATTAGACCACCTTATTTGGGGTCGGCCCTGTATAAGTCATGTGGGTCAAAGGGTTATTAGACCACCCTATTGGGGGTCGGCCCACTCAGCATTATGTTATGTGGTTAAGTTAGAGCCGACATGAGTTAGCTAAAAAGGCAAGTCAAGTCAAGTATAAATAGAGTGCGGGAGGCACTCTATTTGCTCACTCACTTCTCACACATGCTCTCAAGGAGGAGAGGCGCACTCATGGAGGAGGAGGATTGCTGCTAGGTTATGGCTATCTCTCTTGGTTGGTTGTATCATTGCTCTATCTATCTCTGAGGAAGTTATTGGGGTTTTTCACCTTTATGGTTTTCCCCAAGTAAATCTTTGTGTCTCTTGTGTGCTTGCATTATTGTCTCCATGATTGATATGCTGTAGATATGCTGTACATGTTGTTCTCTCAGTTAAGATCCTAGATCATATTGAAGTAAATTCTGAAAATTTAACATGGTATCAGAGCTAGCCTGAAAGAAGGCATGATATGGCATGTATGACACTTGTTGCACTTACGATGCTAGGGCTTGATATAGCAAAAACCAGTCATCGTAGCACTTTCGCTATAAATCCGTTTTGGCGAAGTTTTCAGATCTGAAATTGTTACAGGCCGAAGCTAAGATCTCCAGGTATCTTGTGTCCAAAGGACAACCTCTAATTCATTGTACTTTGTGATTTATGATCTGTACAATATAGGGTTTCTGCCTCTTCCAGATCTGAGTCAAAATCAGGTGACCTTGGGAAAAAGATCATAACTTGGGCTAGGAAGCTCCAAATGAAATTTCGTGAAAATTGACAGGTATTACACAGGCCGAGCTATCTCAAAAAACTTTTTCAGAGGCCGAAGGTCAAACAGTGACACGTGGCACGCCGTACAAGTTCGCTCTCCTGTATTATCCCATAAACAGGTCACGTTGCGACACTTGGCATATCTCTCTCTCAGAGAATCCAATTGAGGTCAGACCTGTCAGGATGGAAAGATAACAGGCCGAGCTATCTCAAAAAACTTTTTCAGAGGCCGAAGGTCAAACAGTGACACGTGGCACACCGTACAAGTTCGCTCTCCTGTATTTTCCCAAAACAGGTCACGTTGCGACATTTGGCATAACTCTCTCTCAGAACATCCAATTGAGGTCAGACCTGTCAGGATGGAAAGCTAACAGGTCAGGCTATGTCAAGAAACGTTTTCAGACCCTGTGAATCAAAAATTTCGGAGTTACACCAGAAACAATCAGGTACATATTTCTGTCAAAACAGAATTATTTTTTGGTACCTTCATTCATGGCTTCCGGAATTTAGGGCTTTGAAGAAAGTTGGAATTTTTGTAATCAGAGACCACGGCTGGATGCTACTCATCAAAATAGAAATTTAGAGACCAAGATCAGAATTTTTGGCTGGGTAGAAGGCCGGGTTTGATCAGACCCTAGTTCAGGACTTTGATCAGAAAAATGGAAAATTAGGGCTTCTGTAAAAATGGGAATTTTTGAAATCTGTGACCACGGCTGGAAGCTCCTCAGAAAAATAGAAGCTTAGAGCTTTGGATCAAACATTTTGATGGGGCAAAAGATTGGGATTCATCAAACCCCAGTTCAGGGTCACGTCCAGTGAATCTGGAAGTTTCAAAGGCAAAATTGAGGAGTGAAACTTTGCAGTTTTCAAATTCTGAATATACCAGTTTGATCAGTTCATCAAGGCGCATATTCCTATCCTATCGGAAGGTTGAAATTCAAAGTTTGAATTTTTGGGGTTTCTCTGACAAACCCATATCCAGCTCAAGGTCCAGTTCTTGCAAATCAAGTGGATTGGGTTAATCCTAGAAGAAGATGGATTGATCACCTGCATAAGTGAAAGAAGTTCCTGTCTCAGAGGGAGATGAGGATAAGGCTTTACATAAGGAGATTACAAGCGATCTCGACAGGTATGACTCATTGAGGTATGTTTTGAGATTTGTTCATAATTAAGTTTATGGTATGTTTGTCTTCATGTTATCACGGTTAGTACAATCTTGATTTTAGACTTATCATATCACCTTAATAAAATTATGAATGCATGATAGAAGTCATTCATTTCTTAGGAGTATGAAACTTATGTTTGTACTAACACATTGTGATGTTGTATGAGTTTTATGTTGTCTACTAACATGAAAGGTACACCAAGAAGACAAATCATGTTCTGGTTCAAGAACAAAGATTCATCCATTGTCATGGATCTCATAGAAGATCCATTTACGAGGTATGTATAACTTGGTTTTATAATGGCTAACCTATGAGATATACAGGTTACTAGCACAAGTCATTGAAGAAGAACAAGAAGACATCATGTGAGTATGTTAAGACATAACTAGCTAGCATGCTAATCCAGGTATGTTTTTCCTATATCAAGTTACAATCTCATCTTGTGATAAGATCCTTTATATAAGTATACTTGGCATGATTGATCATGATTATTCATTAAAGTTAGTAATCATGGGTTTAGGCATATTATGCTTTTTACTTTGTTTAATGATATGACTAACTAGAAAAGTCCTATGGTCAAATAGGAATATAAGTAAAATAATATGTCTCTTATATTGATTGATTTGACTAACCAGAAGAATCATGAAACCATAGGTTTGAATAGTCATGGTCTTATGCATATTATATCTCTTCTCTTGATTGATGATATGACTAACCCGAAGAGTCATAGCTTTGAGTAATTATAGGTGTAGACACGTTATGTTTCTTATGCTTTAACTAACCATAAGAATCCTACATAAACCTTGAATGCTAATGCTTATTATTTCTGTTTGAAATGATCATGACTATACATGCTTGAGGTTATTGTGCTTTAATAGTATATGTATGATTTAATCATGATACCAATAAGCATGCATAGGGACCAAGGATGAATATGAGATTCAAGAACAGGTAATCCAGGAAGCAAAGATCAAGAGGGAGTACACTCCAGTGGTTTATGCAAGGATGCAGATATTCAGAGCGAGTTGACCATCTCTCTACATCCCACAACAGAAAGGTGTAGAAGAAGCTACTTCAGATTACGACTCCAGCAGCTCCTGCAAGGAAGCGAAGACTCAGAGGGAGTCCACCCAACGAACAAACAAAGATAAGTATTTGAATTGTCATTTCTTAAATAATACTGTTCAATAATGTATATACTGATGTTCCTAGAATTAGGTTGTGTATTATGCATATTAGAATAATTGCATTGATGAACAATATACATGGGTAAGTGGCCTATGGTACTGTACAACATTCCATTGCTACTTATCTAGAATGAAACCTCTTTGCTGACATGTTGGGAGTTGTGCACACTCTTAACAATGTTCTGGTAGAGATTGGAAGGCATCTAGAAAGTTACGGAATATGGATAAATGTTGTATTGAAGCATTGGCTAAGATACTTGCATGACTGTATGACATATTTATTTAAGTGTAAGAATTTGTTCTGAAAACTATGAAATGTTTTCTAATCATGCAATTTAACTTGTTGTGTAGGAAAGATTGTATGCCATCTCCTACAAAAGAAGAACTACAACATTTGTTCCAGCAACGAAGATATTGAAGATATTGAAGTTCCCAGGATCTGGGATGAAGAAATGAAATGCCATGATCCGTCGATCATGAAGAATGATGTTTGGGATGTAATCTCAAGACATGAAGGGAAGTTTGCTATGACTTCCAAATGGAACTATCAGATCAAGCATGTTGCAGATGGCAGCATAGAGAAATATAAAAGTGATGAAATAGAAAATACACCAGATGGATTCAAGACAGCTTCCTTGAATGGTGTAGTTGAAGAAGAAGTGTATGTGGAGCAGCCACTTGGTTCTGAGACACATGATAGGAAATCATATATGTGCAGAACTTGGTATGGTGAAGATAGATTGATTGCCGACACGCAGCGGAAGCTTACTACCGAGTTCGAGACGAAGAACTTGGGGATGATGCACTATTTGTTTTTGGCATGGAGGTGTGGCAGAGTGCAGAAGTAATCTTTCTTGCACAAGGGAAGTATGCAGTAGAGATCCTGAAGAGGTTCAGGATGATGGACTACAAGGCTATGGCCACACCTATGGCATCGAACCTGAAGCGCCTGTGTGATGCTTCATCTGATCCGATTGATATCACTATGTATCGTCAGATGATTGGGTCCTTGATGTACTTGACGAACACGAGACCAGACATTTGCTTTGCTGTGAACACATTGAGCCAGTTCCTGACGGATCCGAGGAGTGTTCACCTGGTTGCTGTAAAGCATGTTCTGAGGTACCTGAAGGGTACAGTGGATTATGGGCTCAGATATGAGGCGAATCAAAAGTTTAACCTGCAGGGTTATGTTGATTCAGACTGGGCTGGCAGTGCTGCAGACAGGAAGAGCACATCTGGGTGTTACTTCAGTATGGGATCAGGTGTGATCTCTTGGTTTAGCAGGAAGCAGTCCTGCGTAGCACTGAGTACAGCTGAGGCAGAGTATGTTGCAGCCTGTTCAGCTAGTTATGAGGCAGTATGGCTACGGAAGCTACTGTCTGAGCTATTTGATCTCCCATTGGAAGCTACTGATATCTTCTGTGATAACCAGAGTTGTGTGAAGCTGTCCGAGAATCCGGTGTTTCATGACAGGTCGAAACACATAGAGATCAAATATCACTATATCAGGGATATGGTGCAGAGAGGAGCCGTGAAGCTCCTATATGTTGCGACAGACGAGCAGATTGCAGATGTGCTGACGAAGCCACTAGCCAGGGTGAAGTTCGAGTACTTCAGAGAAAGGCTTGGCGTTATTCAGATCGAGGACACTTCGAGGAAGAAGTGACGGACACATTTGCTGAAGCCATTCCAAGCATGTTGGAAGGAGGATCCTTCACATGGCTGTGGATGTAAGCGCTGGATGATGAGCATCAGGATGATGTTCTAGTTTCTGCAGGATATGATCAGTTGGATCATTTTATGTATGTATGTACGCATCATGTTGGATGCAGGATATGATCAGTTGGATCATTTTATGTATGTATGTACGCATCATGTTGGATGCAGGATATGATCAGTTGGATCATTTTATGTATGTATGTACGCATCATGTTGGATGCAGGATATGATCAGTTGGATCATTTTATGTATGTATGTACGCATCATGTTGGATGCTGGATATGATCAGTTGGATCATGTGTATGTATTATGCATCATGTTGGATGCTTGGACCGTGTATCTGTATATGTATCAGGTGGATACATTGTATGATCAGATGGATCATGTATGGTGATATGTATCATGTATTTGTATTTGTATCAGGTGGATACATTGATGATCAGGAGGATCATGTATGATGATATATATCAGGTAGATACTTGGTATGCATCAGGTAGATGCATTGATGATTAGGAGGATCATGTATGATACTTGGTATGCATCAGGAAGATGCATTGATGATCAGGTAGATCATGCAGCAGGATGTTGCAGTGATGATCAGGATGATCATAGATGACGAGCTTCAGGATGTTGCTCCATATGACATGCAGCAGGATGTTGCATTGATGATCAGGACGATCATGGATGACGAGCTTCAGGATGTTGCTCCAGATGACATGCAGCAGGATGTTGCATTGATGATCAGGACGATCATGGATAACGAGCTTCAGGATGTTGCTCCAGATGACTTGCAGCAGGACGTTGCAGTGATTATGATCAGGACGATCATGAGTACATCAGGATGATGTATGGTGAGTATCAGGTTGATACTCTGTGGCCGTGGATCAGGTTGTGCAGATGAGCATGTCTGGGAGATCCTCTAGGTCGAAGTTGTGTACCCGTAACAGCCTGGGATGCTCTTTCGAGACATTGCTCTGGGAGGACATGTAATTCGTTGCCCTGGGAGATCTCAGGTCGGAGTTGTGTACCCGTAACATCCTGAGATGCTCTTGCGAGGTTTTGTCCTATGGCATGTAATTTGGGCCCTGGGAGATTTCAGGTCGGAGTTGTGTACCCGTAACATCCTGAGATGCTCTTGCGAGGTTTTGCCATGACCACATGTAATTTGTGCCCTAGGAGATCTTAGGTCGGAGTTGTGTACCCGTAACATCCTGAGATGCTCTTGCTAGGTTTTGTGGTGGACCACATGTAATTTGTGCCCTGGGAGATCTTAGGTCGGAGTTGTGTACCCGTAACATCCTAAGATGCTCTTTCGAGGTTTTGTGGTGGGGTCACATGTAATAGCGCCCTGGGAGATCCTACAGGTTGGAGTTGTGTACCCGTAATATCCTGGGATGCTCTTTCGAGGTTTTGTGACGCACGTAAAAGTCCTGAGGATTCCACAGTATGGCCAGTGATGATGAAGACCTGCAGGTGGTGGGCCTACATCCAGTATGAAAAAGGACTGGCTCTGTAGAACTTCCTATGACGAGTAGATTCAGAGATTGATTGAGATAGCAGCAGCAGTGACGATGATGATGACTCGATGACGATTATCTAGTGACGATGATCCAGAGAAGATGACTTGTGCTAGAAGAACTGTGCTGAGAAATACCTTCCTAGTTAAGAGGGAGTGTTGATGTATATGTAACTTCGGAATGTATTTCACATATATGTATATTGTATTCCTATAGAGATGGTATTATTCCTCTATACGGAAGTGTCGTCATTTATATTGTAAGTGTCGTAACTTATACTTGATGGGTTATTAGACCACCTTATTTGGGGTCGGCCCTGTATAAGTCATGTGGGTCAAAGGGTTATTAGACCACCCTATTGGGGGTCGGCCCACTCAGCATTATGTTATGTGGTTAAGTTAGAGCCGACATGAGTTAGGTAAAAAGGCAAGTCAAGTCAAGTATAAATAGAGTGCGGGAGGCACTCTATTTGCTCACTCACTTCTCACACATGCTCTCAAGGAGGAGAGGCGCACTCATGGAGGAGGAGGATTGTTGCTAGGTTATGGCTATCTCTCTTGGTTGGTTGTATCATTGCTCTATCTATCTCTGAGGAAGTTATTGGGGTTTTTCACCTTTATGGTTTTCCCCAAGTAAATCTTTGTGTCTCTTGTGTGCTTGCATTATTGTCTCCATGATTGATATGCTGTAGATATGCTGTACATGTTGTTCTCTCAGTTAAGATCCTAGATCATATTGAAGTAAATTCTGAAAATTTAACAGTTAGAAATGTAGATGCTTATAATTCCGTTGTGTTTAATTACTATATGCATATATATATGTCTTTTATTATCAATGAGTTTTACTTAATGGATATGGGGCTAGATGCCCAGTTTTAGTGCCATGTTCTCTCCCTGGCTCGGTCTGATGGGAGGGGACTTGACAGGTTGTGCCCAACACGAATATTCATAGAATGGTGTTAAATCCTACTTTTGATTTTGAGCAGAGTTCAGCTGCTCCACTAGACTCCTTCTCTTTATTTATTTCTGCTATTTGAGCTTGCAAGGCTCCCTTCTCTTTTGTAAGATTTTCAATGTGCTGGTCCGATTGAGCCTATTTTTACTTTAATGTGCTTACTTGAGCTTGAAGGTCATCCTTCTCGCCTTCCATGATTACTAACTTTGCGTTCAAACAGTCCTTTTTTTCCTCAAAATTCTGAACAATTTTCATTATCCTCTCCTTTTCCAATTCTAGATCATCCCGTTGTTTCCTCATCTCAATTACCTCATTATGGAATTCTACTAAATTATCTTTTAGCTTGGTCACTTTAGCTTTACTTCTTTCCACATCTTCAGTCAATTTTTCAATATTCTTTGCATTCGCTTGTGCAGCAGCAACATTCATTGAAGCCATGAATTTAGGGTCTTTATTTGTGCCTTCCATTACTGTAACTTCCTACACAGTCACTATATATGGATGTTTCCGACACTTTCAACCTTTTCTCCATTCTTTTCATGATGGTTTTCCTTTTTGGATTGAAAACTATTGTTTCAATATTTGCAACTGAGTTCTACTTTGATGGTGTAAATGGAATGAGTCCAAGCTCAGCCAAAGGGAGATGACCTCCTATAAGAGGTACCTCAGTATTAATATCAATAGGATCATCTGCTTCCATGTCTTTCTACTCACTCTCCTCCTGCAAATTCTTGTCTTCCATAGCTTTCTTGACTTGCTCTTCTTCTTCAATTTTCTTCGTTAGTGCTTATGCTTCTAACCTATTTTCCTCTTCTTCTGCAACCACTTTGTCTACTTCTTCCTACTCTGCTTTTATTCTATCCTCTTTAGCTTTTACTTCCTTTTGCTTTTCTTCTTCTTTCTTCTTAGTTATCTCCTCTTCTTGCAACTTCTTTGCATTTTCTGCTTCCATAGCTTCTTATTTAGCTTTCTTTCTCGCTACTTCTCCTCAGTCTTCTTTCGTTTTTCTAGAACTTGCCTATGTTTTCTTTCTGGATATCTTATTTAAATCTGTGAGATTCTTTGCTCTCCTATACACCTGTTCATCTTTCAAAAAATGATCGGTATACTCAAAATTAATCTTGCATGATAAGCAATGCTTAGCCACTTTCTGTTGGCTATCATTTCTAACAAAAAATTTCACCCCAAAGTGATAAGCTTCTAATTCTTTCACAAATTCCTCTGCTCCTTTGACCTTCTTGAACTTATAAGCTCGAATTGCAAATGGAAGTGGTGGATATGAGACTTTCTTATGTTCATTCAAAAAATGTCTGACACCATTAAAAAATTTATGCCTCACTGTCTTATTCAAGATGATGTAATCTATGACATATATGGGCATCAATGAGGGGCTCTTCATGCATCCATACATGCGTAAATAAATTCCTTCGAGAGTGAAGTAGTAGTCTCTGTATTCACTTATCGCCTCAAGTGCTACATCTGACATGCAATTTGGTTCTTCGTTAAAAATAAACTTATATAATGGCATAATAAATTCTTCAGAAATCAACTTGTATAAGCCTGCATGTGTATGAGCCAAAAGAAACTGATAAGCTACATAAATTGGAGTTTCACTTGGAATCCAACTACATTTGAGCTTTGGGTGAAAGGATTCATGATAAGAATGCAATCAATCAAATATGATGACATGTAAAATTCAGCCTTCTTTTGTTTTATTCCTTCCTTAGCATTTTTTATGGCTTGATCCATATTTTCTTAAATGATGTCTGCCCAATTGAATATAGTGCCATGTGTTGTGACATCCTACAACAGTGGAATCCAATTGAGCTTGTAAATGTTTGCATTTTATCTCCCATATATTCTACATATAAGAATAGCAACAACCCTGAATGGAGTTCTCGGATTCTTGGTTTCATACTCTCCACTGGTCCTTTGCCACAATTTTTTTCCTAGGATTAACTTTTTCCATGCACATTCTAAATGCTCAAAATTTACACTCTTGAGCCAATCATCGGTTAATAAAACATTCAGTTCCGGTACTTTGTAGGATTTGCTATATGCACAGGATAAAACGAAGCATCACCATTTCCATTTGCACTTGTAATGATTATAGATGCTACATCTACATATGGGAGAATCCATCCAATTACTTATGAACATTGAAATAGTTCTGGGTGTGTGGCAGATTTATGAAGACCAGACTTCTTGATATTATGGTATATCAATTTTTCCTTTATTGGTGTGTCAGGTATTTTTTATCTCTTATTAGATGATAAATATCTCCCCACTTATACTCAAGAACTATTCCCGTGGTAGACTTTGTATCCTCGAATTGAACCTCCAAAGGTGTCTTTGGTATCATCTCTACATCAGAATATGGCTATACCACACTGACATTGCGCTTAGAGCTCCTTGTAGACATATCTGAATCATGTGACATAAAAGAAACATCATTTGATGGCATCGGCTCCATTGATAACATCACTAGGTATATTTTTACTGAGAATAACATGAGGAACTCAAGGAATAAACCGAGCATGCTATTACTAATAGAACATTTTCATTCTTCTTTAACCAGTTCTACCAAATGAAACTAATACGTAAGTGAAAAGGCTCATACTATCAAGAAATTCATAACATTATTCTCAGTAAAGAGTATCTCGTGAAGCAAACTATAAATTAGAAAAACTCTTCTACTATGCATGTATTTGGAAAAAAGAACTAAATAGTTAGATTTAACATTCTTTCATGCAGATGGCTGTGACGGGAAACAAGTAATAGGACTCAGGATCGAGCTTCACCTTCCTTTATTCACAAATGGTGGTCAAGCCTTGGAATTCACATTTCACGCCAACTAAACTCATAAATCTTAGGGCATCAACCAACTTTAAGCACATGCAACTGCAAACGAGGGTTGGTTAGGGTTCATGGTGGAGATGTTTGTTCGAAATCTCACTGAGGGAAAATCCGTTGGATAGGGTTTTAAATGCTTTTAAGTAGGTAAACTACGTCCAAGATGGGTAAGGTTTTAAATGCTTTTAAGTAGGTAAACTACGTCCTCTTGGTTCCCATATCCAACTGCACTAGAGTTGTTGTCTCAAGATTGTTTTTATTCAAATAACATATCTCAACTATGTTAGGTGCAATGTAAGCGTGGATACCTCTAGAATCAATTAAAATAGATATGGGTTTATTAGAAATATTATCTGCTACCTCGGCCATTTAAGACTAGTGATCATCTTGTCTACCATCTAGGGATACATAGATTCTTGGGATACTTCTTCTAACATCACCAACAATTAAGGCTCCTTGAATGTTGTGAATAGTGATTCCCTTCCATGGAAATTTCTTTGCATAGTGATTCCCCTTACATACCCAACATTCAACAGGTGGTCTTGGCCCATTGTATGAATGCTCTCCCCATTTGGATTTGTTTTTCTTTGGTTGTATTTGATGATAAGAGTTATTACCTTTTATGAATGATGGAGGTTGAAATACTTTCTTCCTCTTCTCCTGCTTGTCTCTTTTCTTATCTCTCCATTCCTTATGATATGGAGCTTTGTTCTTACTCATATCATATAGATGTTTTTCCTTCCAAATGACATCTTTAATAGTCTTTGGTCTATCATATTCGATCTTGTCCCTATAGAATGCTAGTAGACCACTTAAGAACCTATGAATATTCACTTTTTCACCCTTATGAAATTTTCACACTTCAAGAGAGTCTATGAACCTTTTCTCATAAGCTTCCATGGTCATATTACCCAGCTTGACTTCAAAGAACTTCTCCATTTTCTTGTCATAGTAGTGCTCGAAGAGATATTCCTTCTGGAAGTATTTCTTGAACTTTCTTCGATAGATTCTATTTTCATCAATATCTTTCAACTTGACTAGATAATCCCACCAAATGGATGATTTACCTTGCAAATGGTAGATGGATACCCTTGCTTCCATGTTTTATGTGTACTTTCTGAGTCCCAACAACCAAGCGTCAGCATCCTCCCCTTTCTTTACTTCTCCATAAGAGGTTGGAGGTTTGATTCTTCTTAATTCTCCCATGAGTTCATTTTTTGTAAGCCTAATATTCTTATATCTTATGGGGGATCTTTCAGGGCTTCATTATGAGCTATTGATGAGTACCCTTTCTTATTCACTGCAGAGGGAATGTGATGATTGTTTTTTGAAGATGATCTATACCTCTCATAATATATCATTGGCACATTGCTTCTTGGTGAGGTTCTCCAATCTCCTTGCAATTACTTCAGACTATGCATGATTCTTTCTTGAGTGTGGATGATCCTTTCATTATATTTTCTACAATTTCTTACTTCCATCTTCAAACCTCTTACCGAGTCTTCCAAAATCAAGGGTTCAATGCTTCCTTGGTGTTCATTTGTCCTTGCCTATCCCTTTTCAGGAATTTGTCCAATGAGCTCATTAAACTCTTCTTTGGGGTTGTATGGAACCTGCCCTTATTCCATCTCTGATCTATTTAATGCACTTACTAACTACTTGCTCTTTACTGCTTTGATTAGAATTCAAAATTGCACTTCAATAATCCTTACTCGCTCATTCATAAACTGAAATAATTGTAGTCTGCAATTTGTTCAATGTCAATCACTGTTAGCAATATACACACTAGTATATGTTCATTCATAATTCATAATACTCTTCTATTTACATCGCACATTCCAAAATATATTAAGTTACAAATATATGGAAGGCCCAACAGTAATAGAGTTGGAACTTGAGATCCGATACCACTTTGTGGTGTGCCCGGCCCCAAATCCAAGTCTAGAGATACAAGGAAACCCAAGGGAAGGTTGATTAAGGGTAATGCACAATAGAATAAGGTATTTGTGGCTAGGATAGCATGCCAACATCCAATAGGTTAAAACATTCATCCTTATTAAATGTAATGCAAGCATATGAGAACATTCCCTTTCCTAAAGCACCGACTATGTAAGGTAAATATGTAGTGCTTGCTACATTGAATGTGTATGAGTAAAACACGATGGTAGAAATATCCAATGTTCTTACAACGGTTAAGGACATATGATTATCCTATGTGCAAGATAGCATGATTGTAAGTTTTCAATTGTTGTCATCCTAATGTGTTCCAATTGTCTTTCTCGTGAGGTTATATTATTATTCTATTATGTGTGTGCTAAATGTAATTGGTTAGATAGTTGGAATTAACAACCACATGAACCACAAGAGACGCATAGAAACTAACTGCCATCCAAATCCTTCAAAATCAATCCCATGGTTGTCCCCTACAACCATCATTCACTAATAAAATCAGATTTCATGGCTGCCCCTCTCTCCAACCATCAATCACTAATACAATCAGATTTTATGGTTTTCATCTACAACCATCTAACACTAAAACAAATCAGACCTTGTGGCTTTCATTTACAATCATCTAGACACATTACAAATCGTATCTTATGGCTTCAATTTACAACCATCTGAGCACATTACCAATTAAATCTTATGGCTTCCATTTACAACCATTTGAGCATGAGGAAAATAAAAAACGATTCCTTCCATCTACATCCATCTAGCCATGAGAGAATAGGGAAGTTAGAGAAGATAGAGAATATAGAGAAGGTTCTTTGCAATCCATGTTTTATATCACACAAAGGCCATCCACCTACATTCAACTATTAACATAATAATCCATATAACATATATAAGCATGAGGACCATCCATCTTGCATTCAAATTCTAACATGCCATCCATAAACATAAACATAGATCAATTTAGCCTCCATGTTACATATGCATAATAAAATAAAATAAAAATAACACATAAGAAAATACTTATCTCAAAGAATGCAACTGGCTTCAACAGGACCATGTTCCTCCCATCCATAGACATGCCATGCTCATGCATCTTTCATCATGACAGTCACCTCCGAGTTGGGTACATGGTTCCATAAGTATAAGTAATCTCAACGAGAGTAGTAGTAGTCCACTCCCTCACCACTTACTTTCCCTTCCGTCTACACTACCCGGTGAGTTGTGACTACCCGTTCTCACCACGGCCCTTCAGATATCACCATCCTCAGAAAATGGATTTACGTGCTAGACTAGGTACAAGTAATGGTCCTTGAGGGAATAAAGGTAAACAACCATAAACTCTATGGTAACATCACTCTCTCACACATAACACAAGTTGCAATGAGCACCATCCAACCCTCTTAGTAACTAGCACAACAAGGAGATATCTCATGCATAAATAAATCTCAATGAGGGTAATTCGAACCCAATGAGACCAAATTGAATTGGTTAAGGTGTGGTTAGGATTCATCATGGAGAATTAAATCAAATTGGTTGAGTGGTGGCTTAGCTTAGAATATTCCCTTTTTGGATTAGCACCATGAGGAGGAGTTACCAAAAACCAAGGAGTGGAGCACAAGGAGGGAGAACTAGTCATGAGGGGTGAAAGAGTGGGTTCAATAGGATCATCAATGACCTATAAGCACAAAAATAGTGAACTCCAGCTAGATTTGGGGAGCAAGGGCACACTTGTGGAGGTGGAGGCAGAAATCAAGGAGATGGAAGCTAAGATCTAGCTTATAGCTCCTAGAATCTACAGAGAGGGATCCCTAGTGCAAGTGGTGCCCACAAAAGAGTATCTCTCATCCAAGGAGGGTTCATTCACCAAGTGGGTCCCACCAAACCTTCATGAGGGTGCACTAGTGCAAGAGGGGTCCACTAAACCATGAATAAGGTGAAATAGTAACTCCATACGTCAAAATAATCAAGAATAGGGTCCAACAAGTAATTTTAAGGAGAGAAACAACTCCTAGTCCCCAAACCCCTCACAAGTGGAAACCATGTCCCCCCATTCTCATTTGTAGTCCATGTTGACCCAATTAATTTTATTAAACAATATAATAACAATAATGTCCAAGTACATAGTCCTAGCACCGTGTGCCACCATAACAAAACAAAATAATAATTACATATGTCCAGGTCTTAAAACATTGGGGTATTACATTCCCTTCACCCTTAAAACAATGCATCATCCTCGATGCGTACTTATCACATACATGCCTTTACAAAATTTCAAAAAAGATGAGGGTATGCCACCCTCATAGCATCCTCTAACTCCCAAGTGGCATCTTTAATACTATAATGGGCCAATTGGACCTTTACCTGCTAGATCTTTTAATTCCATAGTAGCTTGACCTTTCTTCCCAATATGGAAATCGGTTATACTGGAAAACCCCCCTCTGGTTCCACCTGGATCACATTCCAATAAATCACATGATTAGCATCAGGTGTATACTTTTACAACAAATATACATGAAACACATTATGCACTTTTATGCAAGCAGGAAATGCAAGCTTATATGCAACAGGTCCTATCCTAGGTAGGATCTCAAAGGGTCCATAGTATCTAGCAGCTACATTGGAATAGTTTCCCAAGTTCAAGGAACTCTTCTTGGGTCTAACTTTAAAAAATACATGATCTCCAACTTTAAACTGCCTATCTGTTATGCTCTTATCTACATAAATTTTCTATCTGTCTTGAGCTTCTTTCAAATTCTGCTTGATTCTAACCATCTAAACTTCCATGTACCAACTTTATAAGTTCCAACAACCAAGATTCAACATCCTCCCTTTTCTTTGCTTCTCCATCAAAGGTTGGAGGCTTGATTATTCTTAGTTCTACCACCAATTCATTCGATGTAAACATCCTCTTCTTATATCTTACTAGGGATCTTTCAGTGATCCTTTCTGAGCTACTTGATGAGTACCCTTTCTTCTTCACTACGGATATCATGTGATGAAATTTTCTTGAAGATGATCTAGGCCTCTCATAATTTTTGCTTGGCAGATTGCTTCTTGGTGAGGTTATCCAATCTCCTTGCAATTGCTTCAGACTATGCATGATTCTTTCTTGAGTGTTGATGATCCTTATATTATCTTTTCTACAAGTTCTTACTTCCATATTCAAACTTCTTATCGAGTCTTCCAAAATTAAGGGTTCAATACTTCCATGGTGTTCCTTTTTCCTTGCTTCTCCCTTTTTGGGACTTTTCCCAATGAGTCGATTGTCTTTCACATGAGGTTATACTATTATTTTGTAATGTGTAAGCTAAATGTATGATTAGATAGTCAGAATTAAAAGCAACATGAAACATAAGAGACACAACGACACAGAATTCCATCCTTAGCCTTCAAAATCAGATCCCATGGATGTCCCTTACAACCATCATTCACTAGTAAAATCATATTTCATGGATTCCCCTCCCTCTATCCATCAATCACTAATACAATCAGATTTTATGGCTGTCATATACAACCATCTAACACTAAAATAAATCGCATCTTGTGGATTCCATTTACAACCATTTTGGCACATTGCGAATCGGATCTTATGGTTGCCATTTACAACCATCTAAGCACATTACAAATTGAATCTTATGGCTTCCATTTATATCCATATGAACATGAATGAAATCATAAATGAAATTTACCATGTACATCCATATAGCCATGAGATGTCACATACCCTAATTGCTAAAAACATTTTATGCTGAAAATTTTGTATTAACTTTTATTGTAAAGTTTTATATTTTGGACAAGTGTCCAAGGATGACTTTAATTTGCACAATATTTTATTATTTAATAAAAAAAATAGGAGACAAACACCTAAGGGGACTCTTGAAAGAGTGGTTACTAATCCACTAGGTGGAATGGAATCTGGGGTAGAAGGCAATGGACAAGTGGCAGCATCATGATGCAACTAACTAGTTGTTGGTATGGGACAACTCCCTTGAAATGTGGTCTTAGTGCCCTGAAAGATGGGACTAAAGCTTGAGGCTCATTTAATCCAAACTGACCACTAAAAGACCTAGGCAGTATATATATTATCCATCAGATTATGAACTTAGGTTCATCACTTTTCCTGATGAGGAAACTTACCTTGAGGTTTTGCTATTTGCACTCAAGAGATCTGATGAGGGGATAGGATAGGGTTGATCATGTTGTGAGTCTGCCAAAACTCTTAGTAAGTTCAGGTGGTTGTTGCTGAGTGGAGAAGGCATTTTACAGGAGGTTGATACTGAGTGGAGAAGGTATTTTGAGTGCCTTGCTTCTACACAGTTTTCAACCCACTTACTGGATCAGTAATCATGCTCAGGGGTTCATTAGAAGTCAGCAGTCGAGTTGCTTCTTTTGAAGTAGGTTGGGAGGAACAGGCCTCCTTAGGTGTTTGTCGGCCTATCACTTTTTACAGGTTCTATTGTGTTATTTAATTTATTTTTGAAGTTCTGTTATCTAATAACCTGACTGTTTATTTCATAAAATTTAGTTCTATTCTTCTTTAATTAAATTAAATAATTCTGTATAAATCGAATTGAATGAATAAAATAATCTTTGTATTTTTTCCCATGCAAGTAGATACAACATCGTACTCTAGTGCAGAGACAGATTAAGGTAGATAAGTATGATAGGCAAATAGCCTTGTGAATGAGAAGCTAAAAACATTGTTTTTTTTTTAAGCTATTATTTACTGTTAAAATTTCTATGTACACATGTATCAGAGTTTTTATGGTTATTTATGCATAATTAATTGTTCTCAGAATACATAGTAATGTATATTTCATTTATAGATATTAGCTATATAGAAATAAATAGTCTATTTCCTATAGCTTATATAAATTATTTTTCTATGATAGCCTTCTTAAAAACATAGACAATGGCAAGCAGGTAGTGCAGATTTAGAACCCAAACATACAATAAATTTACAACTCTCATCACATAGAAAACTATCACATCATGGTTCTCATTCTTCATCATTTAAGCTCATGTCAGACCTTATGACATCATCTTTAAGTTACAATAGATTTCCACTTATTCCATTCCCTAGCCCGACATAGTAAAAAATTTGGTATCTTAACGATAACCAGAATTCAAAACCAAACATTTACACAGTAATTGATATTGTAGGTTAAACCTAAATAGATTTAGCAGACCCCAACTCATTGCTAAGACTTTGTCAAGAAGAAACATCAAACCCTAACCCTAGCATTTTATTCACTATAGCAATCATTACCATGAAAATACCTCTCATTCTTTTAACCGCACACATATTACTATTTTATCACTTGAAAGTTGAAAACCTAGTTTTACACCATCTTTTGGTACAACAAAGTTAAACACAGAGAATTGTTAGACAAGGGTTCGTATCTATCCTCTCACTGCAAAACGATAGCATTGAAGTAAACAACTAAACTTTTAAAATTACCATCATTTCCTTAGTAACGATTTTTTTTCGTAGCTTTCCAGGTTGCCTAGTATTCTATTGTTTTAGAAACATTTTTAAACATAAAC
Source organism: Larix kaempferi (assembly GCA_027924585.1). Taxonomy (NCBI): domain Eukaryota; kingdom Viridiplantae; phylum Streptophyta; class Pinopsida; order Pinales; family Pinaceae; genus Larix; species Larix kaempferi. Next base: position 2,069,278 of record BSBM01001261.1, read on the forward strand.
ACTGCAAACAGTTCGATGACCAGATTTTAAACACAATAGGGTATACAGTTTTAGCAAACATGAGCTTATACAGTTCCCTAGACAAAAACACAGTATCATTTTAATACTTGGAACTACTCCCAGGCCGAACCTTCTTTTAAAGTTTCAAACACACATTTTATTCATCGAAACACATAGTGGTTACACTTTTGCAAGTCGGCATTAAGAGCCAGTTCCACAACCTTTCCAAAAGAAACCAAAGAGAGTTCAAGTCCTTCAAACATCAACTCGAAGGATTCATACCCAGTTCACTTTTGGCCCAGACATCTCAACAAGTAACAAATACTCAAAACCAAACGCGAGGTCCAGATTTTTAAACATGAAGGCCACCATTTTCTTCCAACCAAAGTTACAGGGTAACCTCCGAGGCTTACCAGATGGGGTAGCCATAGCCTTCCATTGTCTTCCTTGCCAAAGGAACCATTAACTCTAAATACCTGCAACAGCTGTGGAGAGTGGTTAAAACCATTCTAAACTTTACCAGTATCCACAGAAGAAACCCAAGATACTTTAACACAGATCTTCGAAGCCATAGGTTTGGAGTTACGAATACATTACCTTATTGTGACGTAGAACCAAAAACGCCAACCAACCACATTAGCTCGGCACTGTAACTTGACAATCGTATGTTGAGGAAGGAGAAAAACCAAACTAAATCCCCAACTGCAAACTCTGTTAGATATTAAATTTCAGATTCGACTGTCGAACCAACAAAAATCCAGTTGCTAGAACATCGTACAGGATACATTATCTCTGTTATGGATACAGTGGAAGAGTTTGCTACAGGTCATGGGTTCAAAACCCAGACTTAACATCTCCAAGCAACAAACAGAGAACCTACAAACCCTCAGACTGTCGGCTGGGAAAAACAAAGCCACTAATTCCAAATGCCAAGGAAAACGGTAGTCATAAAAATGCATTACATAGTGGAGTTAGGGTTTAACATAAACCCTCGATTTTCCTATCATCCAATGGTGAAGATTGTTAGACAGGGACCACGTATTCCAAGCAACCTACCACACTAATCACTACCATCATTACATTTGCCACGTTCGAGCCACTGTGGAGCTAGCTGGTTAACCAATGAACCAGCAGTTACCACTTCGGCTTAAGTTTGGACTTAAAACATCGTTGGACATGTGATCAAATAGTTAGTGAAATCCTCTGTGGAATCCCATTACAACTATGGCCAATGCATTTAATAATGTAGGTAGAGTTTTTTATCGTCCGCCAACCTGTAATACATTATCACCAAGTCATTTAATTTATCATAATAAACATTGTTTGATAGATTGTATTGAGATTTATATAGTTACTATGCTAATAACGTAGTATAACATTAGTTGCATATTACTCATCATACTAGCACATTAATACCTTTGCATATGAACTGCATATAGTATGGCTTCACAATACGATAACCCCCATCACATAGTATCAAATAGTGAGTGGTTCACTAGGATAGTACAACATCACATAGAGTCACACTATTACATACTATTGTGTAATAGCCCATCATTTATATTCTATGCACAATTTCATATATTTACATATTATTTATAATGTTTACACAAATTCACATTGTTGCATAGATTTATTTGGTATATATTAATGTATTATTTGCATACCAAAAATTGGTGAGTAGGATACTCCACATTGTTTTATTGCCACAATATGACAAACACAATTAATTCATATCATATGTACATAGTTCATAGCTGTACATAATTCACACTGTTGCACACAATTCACATCGTTGTACATAATTTCTATTTTACGCATAGATAGCAGAGTTACAAGTAACTCTTAATGAGTTGTAGTTTAGTCATTAAAATGTAAAGAGAGTAGCATCAAACAGAAACTGTAGGGTTCTCATAGTCTCACGTAGGTACTACGTAGGTTTACAATGCACACAACTCACCCTACATGTGTGACACTTGTGAAATAGCAACAATTCTATGTTTAAATTTTACGCATAGATAGCAGAGTTACAAGTAACTCTTAATGAGGGGTAGTTTAGTCATTAAAATGTAAAGAGAGTAGCATCAAACAGAAACTGTAGGGTTCTCATAGTCTCACGTAGGTACTACGTAGGTTTACAATGCACACAACTCACCCTACATGTGTGACACTTGTGAAATAGCAACAATTCTATGTTTAAAGGATTGAAATTTATCATGTAATACTTGGCGTAGACTTTAGAATTTCACATATGAACTGATTCTTATACACTCACTTACGCAGTAGAATTTTTGGTGTTTGGTCTGTATGCTGAAGGTAGACCCAAGCAAGTTATTTTAAAACACTCGTACATAATTTCCACGTTTTCCACAGGAAGTAAAAGATAGACTTTTACATACAAGTATGAACTGAAAACACACGAACATTTAGATCTTCTTTGAGCACGTGTCGTAACTCAAAAACTCTCACTTGTAATCTGTCACATTACGAAATTCACATGCTTTAGCATGAATTCTAAGTAAGCCTCAGGGCATCCGAATGACCCCTTCATAAATCAAACAAAAGAACTTTAATCAAACGATGTTTCTTCATTCATAAACAACAATAGTAGATTTTGTAGCAGCATATCTAGATTTGGATAACATCAAGACTTAAGCTAACTTCTTTTAGTCGCATTCAATAAACAAGTATGGTATTTTAGGACAACAGATAACATCTCATGTATCTTTTCCATCTTTGCATACACTAAATAAGCACTATTGTCACGTAGAAAAAGTTTTATATTTTTGTGATTTTTTTGGGGTGTTACATGTGGTATCAGAGCACGGTTAAAACATTAGGCCTGAATAGGCTCATGCACGTAATACAGAAAATAAAATGTGAAAATTTGTTTACTAACTTTTTAAAATTTAATTGTGTTGTACAGTTTGACAAATTGATTTACAGGTATGTCATTATCGGAAGAATCGGCAAAGGAAAAATCACCTCATCGTGAACCTAGTATTAACGAAAATCCAGAAGGTTTCTATGTTGAGTTGAATAACAATTCTTCTGAATTTCTGCGTACCATAAAGGATCTGAAGTCTGATATAAAAACAATCAAAGAAGAAAATGAGTGCATTCTGAAGGCACAAGATACATTAAATAAGATTTTAATGGATAAATATCAAAATGAGGAAAGGGGCAGAAAATCAGAGGTCAAATCTGATTCTACCATAATGACTCACAGACACAAGCACAAGAAATCAAGAAAGGATAAAAGTACTGGTTATTCATCCTCTGGTTCACATCAAAGTCATTATCACTCTAACGAGGACAATAGTGATAGTGATTTCTGTTCAACAAGGAGAAAGCAAAAGCACCACGAACAGATCACAGGAGAATTTAAGAAGATTAAGCCACTCACCTTTAACGGTGAAAATGAGAAGGGTGAGACAGCAGAAGCTTGGTTGTCTGGAATGAAGAAGTACTTTAATATATATGACTACTCTTCTCAATTGAAAGCTAAGATGGCTATTTATAATCTGATAGGCAAGGCAGATATATGGTGGCAAGATCTAAAAAGAATCAAAAGTTTAAAAGAAAAAGATGTAACATGGAGTATGTTCAATAAATTATTCAAGAAAAAGTTTTTGTCAGAACAATATTATGAGGATAAATCGAAGGAGTTTTATGATCTGAAGTTGGGCGCCATGAGCATGAAGCAATTGTTCAACAAATTCCTCAGTCTACTGAGATATGTACATACATGGTTGAAGAGAAGCCAAAGGTACAAAGGTTTCTCAGCTTTTTACCATTCCATATAAAAGATAGAATAGAATATGACAATCCTACAACATTGGAGGAAGCTATGAGAAAGGCAAATTTCTATTTTGATCAAAACAGAAGAAGAGAAGGAACAACTGGCTGGAAGGGCAGCAAAAAAAACCAGTTTGATTATAAAAAGAAAAGTTTTAATCAAAGTTCGGGAGTTTCAAGAAAAATTTCCCTAACAAAAATTTTTCTAACAGTAGTACATACAGGGGTAATGCGTCTCAGAACTCTGCTACTGCAAAGAATGTACCCAAAAACTATAATCACAGCAACAATAATAACAGATATGCTAAGCAAAAAGGACCTATCAAATGTTATGAATGTGGCGGACCACACAAGAGATCAGATTGCCCACACAACAGAAAAAACGTCAACAATATTCACACAGTACAAGCAGAACCTACAGTTGGAGATGTAGCGAGGGAGATGCCCAGAATTTATGCAGTATTGGAGAATCGTCAAGCACACCATCAAACATCCATGGTGGAAGTTGAAGGTATGTTACAAACTAAGTCTATTTCCATTCTAATAGATCCAGGTGAAAATATGAGTTATATCTCACCTGAATTAGTGAAAAATTGCAAGTTAAAGATAGAAAAATTTGATAACCCGTGGTTAGTTCAGCTTGCAACTGGTACAAAAAGAAAAGTTACAGACTTTGTTAAAGATTGTGAAGTTTTTCTAAGTGTTGATGTATATGTAACTTCAGAATGTATTTCATATATATTTATTGTACCCTTATTAGAGATGTGTTATTCCTCTATAAGGAAGTGTCGTCATGTGGATTGACAAGTGTCGCAAGTGTGTGTACTTGCTGATGGGTTAGTAGACCACCATGTGTGGGGTCGGCCCTGAAATATATATTATATTGTGGATGTACCTAGCTAGACAAGTCGGCCCCATAAGGTCACTGGGCAAATAGGTTAGTATAAATAGAGATAAGGAGATCTCTATTTAGATCATTTGGAAAGTCATATCTCTCTCACTCAGAAAGTAGCGCACTAGTGAGGAGGAGGATCATCTGCTACTAGGAGACTATCTCAAGTGTATTTTGGTTGTATTTTGGTTGAGCCATTTCTCTCTCTATCTCTGAGGAAGTTGTGGGGTTTTTCACCTTAGGGTTTTCCCCACGGAAACTCTGTGTCTCTTGTCTCTCATGCTTTTGATTCTTGTGATGCTTGTCATGCTTATTGTGATTGTTATGCATTGATATACTATATATGTTATTCTCTCAGTGAAGATCCTAGAGTATTGTGAATTAATGCTCAAAATTTAACATGGTATCAGAGCTAACCTTAGAAGAAGACATTTTGCAGTGACAGAAACTTGAGTTTCTTGTTTATTGGGTTTCTATCCATAGATTTTGGAAAAGCAGTATAGTAGATTGACTCTACTCATCAATGAGAATCTATCTATCCAATCAGAATTCAATTCTGAGCATTTTCAGATTTGGCCCTAAAAATTAGGGTTTCTACAAAAATAGGAATTTATGAAATCTGAAGACATAGCTAGAAGCTCCTTGCAAAAATCGAAGTTTAGAGCTTTGGATCGAGATTTTTGGCTGGGTAGAGCTCCGGGAAACTTAAACCCTAATTCAGGGCTCTCCCAAGTGAATCCGGGAGGACAAAAAGGCAAATCTGAAGGGTAAACCTTTGCTGATTTCAAATTCTGAATACACCAGGATGATCAGCTCATCAAGGCGCATCTTTCTATCCTTTCAAAAAATTAAAATTCACATTTTGAATTTTTAGGGTTTTTCGACAAACCCTAATCTAGGACCAGATCCAGTTTTCAGCATTTCAAGTGGTAAGACCTAAATCTTTTCTATTTCCATTTGAAGTACTCTTTAAGATATCTCGCCACACCAAGCTTGAGGATAAGCTTGACGGAGCTGATAACTTCCGAGCTTGGAATTATAGGATTGGGTTAATCCTGGAAGAGAATGAGTTGGACTCATATGTAAAAAGAAGACATCCCTATCCCAGAGGATGAAGAGGCTAAGGTATTGCATAAGAAAAACTTGGTCAAGGCAAAGAGAATCATTGCTGATTCTATCAAAGACCATCTCATACCCCATGTGTCTTCTCTAAAGACACCCAAGGAGATGTTTGACTCTTTGACCAAGCTATTTGAAGGGAAGAACATAAATCGGAAGATGACCCTGCGGAACCAATTGAAAGGAGTAAAGTTTTAGAATGGAGAAACCATTCAATCTTATTTTTCAAGGGTCTCCCAGATCAAAGAACAACTAGAAGCAGTGGATGGAATGGTGGAGAATGGTGAAGTGGTGATGACCACTCTAAATGGCCTACCTAGGTCATGGGATTCCTTTATTCAAGGAATTTGTGCAAGGAAGAAGTTGATCTCCTTCAACAAATTGCGGGAAGAATGCTCTCAAGAAGAAGCTAGGCTTGTGGCCCAAGAAGAAAAGATGGGAAATGAAGATCAAGATCTCACAGCACATGCCAGGAAAGGCAAGTACAAGAAGGAATCATCTTATAACAGGAGATTTTCACACCACCATTATCATAAAGATAAGAAAGATCTCAGATGCTTCAATTGCAATGAGAGGGACACTTTGCTTCAGATTGTCCCAAGAAGAAGAAAGACAACAACAACAACTTCAATAAGAAGAAGAAGAATAACAAAAGAAGATATCATGCTCATGCTGCCGAAGATGATGAACCCCTAAAGAAGAAGGCTAGGGAAAAAATTGATAGTGATGATGACTCATCAAGTGAAGAAGAATATGTTCTAATTTCTTCTCTCATAGGTACTATCTCGCATGGGTATAATGACTGGTTGATTGATAGTGGGGCTTCCAAACACATGACTGGGTTTAAGGAATCTTTTGTGAATCTATCTGAACATGAATCACCCCATAAGGTGAAACTTGGGGATGATTATCAATACCCAATCAAAGGAAGTGGTGAAGCCTCCTACAACCTAGATTCTGGAAAATATTTGAAGATGAAAGAAGTCCTTTATGTACCTGGGCTCAAGAAGAACTTACTCTCCATCTCTGCATTGGATGCAAAAGGTATGAGGGTTGCATTTGTGGATGGCCAAGTCCTAATGTGGCCAAAGGGAAAGAACATAGATGATGCAATAGTGATTGGAGATCAAGAGGGAGGTTTGTATAAATTGAAGGGACAACCTGAACATGCCATGGTACATGAATCCATGGAGCCAAGTGAACTTTGGCATAGAAGACTTGCTCATATGCACTATAGGGCACTTCCAATTGCAAGCAAGGTTGTAGAGGGTCTTCCTGAAATCAAGACCAAACATGAAGGTGTTTGCAAAGGATGTGCAAAAGGTAAGAACATTAAGAATGCTTTCCCAAACAGTGAAAGTAAGGCAAAAGACATCCTGGAAATCATCCACTCAGATGTATGTGGTCCTATGTCATCCAGTTCTCTGAGTGGGTATGTTTACTATGTCTCATTTATTGATGACTTCTCCAGGGAGACTTGGGTATACTTCTTGAATAACAAAGATGAGGTGTTTGATAAATTCAAGGAATTCAAAACCTTGATGGAGAATCAAACTGACAAGAAGATTAAAACATTCAGATCTGACAATGGTGGAGAATTCACCTCAGGTGACTTCAAGAAGCTTTGTAGTGATTCAGGGATTAAGAGGGAGTTGAATGCTCCTTATAATCCTCAACAGAATGGAGTTGCAGAAAGGAAGAACAGAACAATCATGGAAGCAGCAAGGGCAATGCTGCATGATCAGGATCTACCTATGCATCTATGGGCAAAAGCAACTAGAACAACTGTATATGTGCAGAACAGAACACCCCGCAAGATATTGGACAACAAGACACCAGAAGAGGTCTTTTCTGGTAAGAAACTTGAAGTCAGCCATCTCAGAATATTTGGTTGTCCAGTATACACTCATGTCCCAAAGGAAAAGAGGACTAAACTAGATCCTTCAGGAAAGAAGGGTATCTTTGTGGGTTACAGTGAAATCTCAAAGGCTTACAGAAAATAATTTTCAGGGTTCAAAAATATTGATGTCAGCAGGGATGTAACATTTGATGAAAACTCAGCATTCATCAAATCAAGGAAGGCACCTATCGAAGTTTATGAAGAACCTAAGGAAACTAGATTTCAAGACACTACCATGATTGAAGCAGTTCCAGAAGTTGTTCGTGAGTTTTAAGATCTGCAAGAACCTGTAGATCCACCCTGTGAGGATAACTCTCACAAGAGGAAACCTACATGGGCTAGAGAGATCATTCAAGATACAGAAAGATTTGGCATTCCAGAAGAAGAACACAGAGCAAAGAAGAGAACCAGATCACATACCAGCTATGTTTCTTTACTCTGTGACATTATGAACAAAGAGACTTCCAGTTATGAAGAAGCAGCGGAAAAGAAAGAATGGAAGGATGCCATGATTGAGGAATACCAATCAATAATGAAGAATGATGTTTGGGATGTTGTACCAAGACCTAAAGAGAAGTCTATTGTGACTTCTAAATGGATCTACAAAATCAAGCATGCTGCAGATGGCAGTGTAGAGAAATACAAAGCAAGATTCGTAGCTCGTGGCTTCTCTCAGAAAGAGGGAATAGATTATGAAGAAACTTTTGCACCTGTAGCCAGGTATACTTCCATCAAACCAGTACTTTCCCTAGATGCAGCAACGAAATGGAAAATACACCAGATGGATGTCAAGACTGCTTTCTTGAATGGTGTAGTTGAAAAGCAAGTATATGTGGATTAGCCACTCGGTTTCGAAATACATGACAGGGAGTCATATGTGTGCAGATTGAAGAAAGCCTTGTATGGCTTGAAACAAGCTCCCAGAACTTGGTATGGTAGGATGGACAGTTTCCTATCTAGTTTGGGCTTTACCAAGAGTAAAGTGGATTCCAACCTTTATTACAAGGTTGAGGAAGGGAATCCTGTGATTCTACTCCTGTATGTGGATGACTTATTTGTAATAGGAGATGACAGATTGATTGCAGATACTAAGAGAAAGCTTGCTTCTGAGTTCGATATGAAAGATTTGGGAATGATGCATTATTTTCTAGGTATGGAGGTTTGGCAGAGTACAGGTGGGATCTTCCTTGGTCAAGGGAAGTACACAATAGATATCCTGAAGAGATTCGGGATGATGGATTGCAAAGCCATAGCCACACCTATGGCATCGAATCTGAAGCTTCCATGTGATGCTTCATCTGAGCCGGTTGATATCTCTATGTATCATCAGATGATTGGGTCCTTGATGTACCTGACGAACACGAGACCAGATATTTGCTTTGCGGTGAACACATTGAGTCAGTTCCTAATAGATCCGAGGAGTGTTCATCTGGTTGTTGTAAAGCATGTTCTGAGGTACCTAAAGGGTATAGTGGATTATGGGCTCAAGTATGAGGTGAATCAAAAGTTTAGCCTACAGGGTTATGTTGATTCAGATTGGGATGGCAGTGTTGCAGATAGGAAGAGCACATCTGGGTGCTGCTTCAGTATGGGATTAGGTGTGATCTCTTGGTTTAGCAGGAAGCAGTCCTGTGTAGCACTGAGTATAGTTGAGGCAGAGTATGTTGCAGCCTGTTCAGCTAGTTGTGAGGCAGTATGGCTATGGAAGCTACTGTCTGAATTATTTGATCTCCCGTTGGATGCTACTGGTATCTTCTGTGATAACCAGAGTTGTGTGAAGCTCTCCGAGAACCCAGTGTTTCATGACAGGTCGAAACACATAGAGATCAAATATCACTATATCAGGGATATGGTGCAGAGAGGAGCTGTGAAGCTCCTGTATGTTGCAACGGACGAGCAGATTGCAGATGTGCCGACGAAGCCACTTCTTAGGGTGAAGTTCGAGTACTTCAGAGAGAGGCTTGGTGTTCTTCGGATTGATGACACTTCGAGGAAGAAGTGATGGACACATTTGCTGAACCCATTCCAAGCATGTTGGAAGGAGGATCCTTCACATGGCGGTGGATGTAAGCGCTGGATGATGAGCACCAGGATGATGTTCTGGTTTTTGCTTTGTATGATTGGTTGGATCATTTTTATATGTATGTATGTATTCATCATGTTGGATGCTGGATATGATCAGTTGGATCATTTATATGTATATGTATGCATCATGTTGGATGTTGGATATGATCAGTTGGATCATTTATATGTATGTATGCATCATGTTGGATGCTGGATATGATCGGTTGGATCATGTGTATGTATTTTGTATAAGCATCATGTTGGATGCTTGGACCATGTATCTGTATATGTATCAGGTGGATACATTGTATGATCAGGTGGATCATGCATGGTGATATGTATCATGTGTTTGTATTTGTATCAGGTGGATACATTGTATGATCGGGTGGATCATGTATGATGATATGTATTAGGTAGATACTTGGTATGCATCAGGTAGATGCATTGTATGATCAGGATGATCATGGATGACGAGCTTCGGGATGTTTCTCCAAATGACATGCAGCAGGATGTTGCAGTGATGATGATCAGGATGATCCTGTGTACATCAGGATGATGTATGGTGAGTATCATGTTGATACTCTGTGGCCGTGGAACAGGTTGTGCGATAAGCATGTAATTTGTGCCCTGGGAGATTTGCAGATAGTCTTTTGAGGTTTTTCCTACGGCATGTAATTTGTACCCTGGGATATCTGGCAAATGCTCTTTCGAGGTTTTGCTTGGGAGGACATATAATTTGTGCCCTGGGAGATTTGTAGATAGTCTTTCGAGGTTTTTCCTATGGCATGTAATTTGTGCCCTGGGATATCTGGCAAATGCTCTTTCAAGGTTTTGTCCTATGGCATGTAATTTGTGCCCTGGGAGATCCGATAGGTTGAGCCGTGTGCTCGTAATCAGTCCTGGGATGCTCTTTCTAGGTTTTTCCATGACCACATGTAATTTGTGCCCTGGGAGATCCGATAGGTTGAGCCTTATGCTCGTAATCAGTCCTGGGATGCTCTTTCGAGGTTTTGTGGTGACCACATGTAATTTGTGCCCTAGGAGATCCGATAGGTTGAGCCTTGTGCTCGTAATCAGTCCTGGGATTCTCTTTCGAGGTTTTGTGGTGGTGTCACATGTAATAAGTCCTAGAGATCTGGACAGGATGAAAAAGGCCTAAGATTCTCTTTAGGGTTCTTGTTAGTCAGGAGACTCTTTTAAGGTTTTGTGACGCACGTAATAAGTCCTGTGATTTCCACAGTATGGCCAGTGATGATGAAGACCTGCAGGTGGTGGGCCTACATCCAGTATGAAAAAGGAATAAATTTGTAGAACTTCCTATGACGAGTAGAGTCAAAGATTGGTTGAGATAGCAGCAGCTGTGACGATGCATCGATGACGATGATCCCGAGAAGAAGACTTGTCTAGCAGATCTGTGTCGAGAAATACCTTCCTAGTTAAGAGGGAGTGTTGATGTATATGTAACTTCGGAATGTATTTAATATATATTTATTGTACCCTTATTAGAGATGTGTTATTCCTCTATAAGGAAGTGTCGTCATGTGGATTGACAAGTGTCGCAAGTGTGTGTACTTGCCGATGGGTTATTAGACCACCATGTGTGGGATCGGCCCTGAAATATATATTATATTGTGGATGTACCTAGCTAGACAAGTCGGCCCCATAAGGTCATTGGGCAAATAGGTTATTATAAATAGAGATCAGGAGATCTCTATTTAGATCATTCGGAAAGTCATATCTCTCCCACTGTAATACCCCCAATTCGACCCTTAGGATATATTAGCCTTTAATGTAAATACGTGTACATGTGATGTATGTTTTCCTAGCGTGGAGCTCAAGGCCAAGGCCCCGCTAGTGAAAGCCGAATTCTATTTTAAGGGCAAGTATTTGATATTTTGATACCATGTGCTCTTAAGCCATGGAAATTGTAATAGGATGTAAATTAAACATCAGGAAATATAAAATGTCCAAAGCTGGCTACGGAGGCAACGAATGAGAAGGGGCCACGTGTATCCACTAGGGAGTGGTGAGGGGGCTATGGGAGTGACCCATAGGTTTCCATTTGTCATTATGTGAACCCATTGACTTCCTTAGGTGACATTAATGCCAATTGTAAGGAAGTGGTTGAGATTCCAGCCCATGACTTTGATGGAGTATGGGCAGCCCTGAAATTCGTATGGGAAGGTATGGGCTCTTTTGACTTGTCCCACAAGTCACTCTACACCTTGGGGGTTGCTCCATCCTTATCCCCATTCCATTGTGGAAGTATGGGACATCTTTGCCCAACCAAAAAACGAGCTCCCAGCAATGAGAAAACCAGAAATCGCGACTTGAAGGAAAGCCACGTTTTGGAAGCCAAAAACGTCCCGATTTGGTATTGGACAGAGAAATCCAATGGGGGATCCATTGGTAGGAACCTTGGGGCGAATTTGGGAGCAATAGCTACCCCAAAATCCATGGGGAAACCCAGTTTTAATGGCCCAGAAAATGAGTGACGGATTTGGGGATTGTTTGTGACAGAGTTGTGAGAAATCCAGTTGTGGATGTATGAGCAGAGGATGGGATTGCTGAGTCTAGCTTGAAGAGTATGTGGCTCTGGGATTGAGCTTAGTGGACTAGCATCCTCCTCCATTTCCTATTTCATGCTTGAGAAACCCAACTATGTGTTGGCTTAGCATGGCTGTTTGAGTGAAATCCTGACTGTGAGTGAGCCATCTAGTTCCTCCTTAGTGGATACACAGCCCAGCTCGGGGGTGATCTCTCAGCTGAAAGAATACAGGCTGGACAGAGGTCTATGGTTGGGCGGAACGTTGCTCTCACGTAGCCAGTCGTTTGGACCATTACAATTCAAGATAAGTATTCCTGTGGTTGAGTTATGATTAATTTTATGCCCTGCAAGCAATTTAAATAATGACTGCTGTTTATATGTTGAATGCATGATGAAACTGTGTGCATATGTATTGTTTAATTCCGCTGTGTTTATATTGAATCGAATTTGCATATAGAAGTTTAAAATGTTAGTTATTTATGGGCAAAAAAAAAAATATTGGGGCTAAGTTTGCCATAAGCCCGGTATGTTGTTAATGTTTCCTTCCCTGTTGTGCTATGGAGAAGGGGACGCCACACCCACTCAGAAAGTAACGCACTAGTGAGGAGGAGGATCATTTGCTTCTAGGAGACTATATCAAGTGTATTTTGGTTGTACTTTGGTTGAGCCGTTGCTCTCTCTATCTCTGAGGAAGTTGTGGGGTTTTTCACCTTAGGGTTTTCCCCACGGAAACTCTGTGTCTCTTGTCTCTCATGCTTTTGATTCTTGTGATACTTGTCATGCTTATTGTGATTGTTATGCATTGATATACTGTATATGTTATTCTCTCAGTGAAGATCCTAGAGTATTGTGAATTAATGCTCAAAATTTAACACTAAGTCAGCTGAAAACGCAAGTGAATTTGAATGTTTTACCATTAGGATCTTATGACTTGTTAATTGGTATGGATTGGCTTGAACAACATAGAGTTTTATTGAATTGTTATGAAAAATCTTTTGTTTGTTTAAATAATGAAGGTGTAGCTGAAACTATTAAAGGCATTTCTAGGAAGACTTCTATAAGGCAGATCTCTGCCTTACAAGTGAAGAGAGCTGCTAGAAAAGGTTGTAAATTATTTGCTATTAATGTTGTTAATGATGAATGTACATCCAAAGAAGACAAAATAAAACTAGAGGATATTCCCATCCTTAGGGACTTTTCTGATGTATTCTCGGAAGAAATTCCAGGATTACCTCCAAAAAGAGAACTTGATTTCACCATTGAGTTAGTACCCAGTGCGGTACCAAACTCAAAGGCCCCCTATAGGATGAATATTCTAGAGTTAAATGAGTTAAAGTCTCAACTGAAAGAATTAATAGATAAAAACTACATACGGCCTAGTGTGTCCCCTTGGGGAGCATCAGTAATATTTGTTAAAAATAAGGACGGTACTATGCGTTTATGCATTGACTATCGTCAGCTTAATAAAATGACAATTAAAAACCGGTATCCCTTACCCCGCATAGATGATCTATTTGATCAAGTACGCGGAGCAAAGATATTCATTAAAATTGATCTAAGGTCAAGTTATCATCAAGTCCGGATAAAAGTCGATGACATATTCAAAACGACATTCAGAACGCGTTATGGACACTACGAGTTCGTAGTTATGCCTTTTGGGCTAACTAACGCACCAGCAGTGTTCATGTGTTTAATGAACAACATTCTACATAAATATTTGGATAAGTTCGTAGTGGTATTCATTGATGACATTCTGATTTACTCAAAGACTAAAGAAGAGCATGATGAACATCTAAAACTCATTTTACAAGTACTTAGAGATCACCAACATTACGCTAAGTTTAGTAAGTGTGATTTCTATAAAGATAAAATTCAGTATTTGGGTCATATAATTTCAAAAGATGGTATTTCTGTTGATCCTGATAAAATAAAAGCGATAAATGAATGGCCTGTCCCAAAAGATGTAACTGATGTATGGTCATTCATGGGAATAACGGGGTATTATAGAAAGTTTATTGAAGGGTTCTCTAGAATTGCTAACCCTATCACTTCTTTGCAGAAGAAAGGGAAGAAATTCATATGGGATCAAAAGTGTCAAGACAGCTTTAATAAGTTAAAAGAATTCTTAACTATTGCACCCATCTTAAAAATTGCAGATCCTAATAAGGATTTCGTTGTATGCACGGATGCGTGCAACGAAGGACTTGGAGGGGTCTTAAGTCAAGAAGGTCATGCAATTGCTTTTGAGTCAAGGAAAAAAAAAATACATGAAAAAAATTACGCTACGTATGATCTTGAGTTGGTAGCCATGATACATGATTTAAAGATGTGGCGCCATCACTTGATTGGTAGAAAATTCATTTTAATGACTGATAATAAGGGGTTAAAGTATTTACTGGATCAAACAAATCTAAACGCAAGGTAAGCTAGGTGGTTAGCTTTCCTTAGTGAGTACGATTTTGAGATCCATCACATTAATGGAAAGAAAAATAAGGTTGCTGATACGTTGAGCAGAAATGCTAGTTTAAGTTTTGTGGCAGCAATCAGTACTTTTAAAACTAATCTGGAAAATCAGATCGAAGAAGGAATTAAGCAAGACGAAAACTACCAAAAGTTACATGATAAAGTGGCTGAAAATTCATCTGAAAATGTTATAACAGATTATAGTATTAATGAAAAAGGATTCTTAACTTACAAAAATAGAATTTATGTGCCTAATGTTTTGAAAGTTAAGTTGCTGATTTTAGAAGAAATTCACAAGAGTCCTTATTCAAGACATCCTGGTTATCAGAAAATGATAACTATGTTAAGAAAGGAGTACTTTTGGCCTAACATGAAGAGTGAAGTTGCTGAATATATAGCTAGATGCTTTGACTGTCAGACTATTAAAGCTGAACATCAACATCCAATTGGGCTATTGCAGCCCTTACCAATTCCAGAATGGAAGTGGGAGATCATAAGCATTGACTTTATTACAGGTTTGCCTAAAAATCAGAAGCAAAATGATTCAATTATGGTTGTTGTTGATAAACTTAGCAAAGCTGCTCACTTTATTCCCGTTAAAACTATTTTCAAGGTTTATAACATTGCAGATATTTTCAAGAAGCAAATTTTTCACTTACATGGAATTCCAAAGGTAATCATTTCCGATCGAGACTCTAAGTTTACTGGTAACTTTTGGACAGCACTGTTTAAAGGATTAAATACTAAGTTAAATTTCAGCACTTCTTTCCACCCACAAACTGATGGTCAAACAGAAAGAGTAAATCAGATTTTGGAAAATATGTTAAGATTATATGTTAAAGATCAACCATCTAAATGGGAGGATTACTTACACCTAGCAGAATTTGCCTACAATAATAATTATCAAGCATCTACTAAGCTAAGTCCATTTGAAATTTTGTATGGAAGAAAATGTTCTACTCCAATTTTATGGGATAGTCCAGTAGATAGATTGATGTTAGGACCAGATCTATTGAAAGAAATGGAGCTAACTGTGAAACAGGTTCAAGGTAACTTAAAAGTTGCCCAAGATCGGCAGAAAAGCTATGCTGATTTGAAACGCACAGAAAGAGAATTTTAGGTAGGAGACCATGTATTCATAAAGGTAAAGCCCAAGAAAAGTTCTTTGAAGCTTGGGAGCTATGCTAAATTAGCACTGAGGTATTGTGGACCATTTGAAATCCTATCAAGGATAGGAGCTGTTGCATATCAATTGGCTTTGCCATACAATTTAAAAATCCACAATGTTTTTCATGTTTCTGTTTTAAAGAAGTATGTGCTTGATGCTACTCATGTGTTGAATTGGAATGACATACAGGTGGAACCGGACTGTATTCTCAACAGGAGGGAAATTACACTTCGGAATCGCAGCATAGGGCAGGTAAAGGTGCAATGGAAGCACCTTAGCCTTGATGAGGCTACTTGGGAACTGGAGGGTAAAATGCAAGAAGCATACCTAGTTCTGTTCCATGAGGAACTTGATGATGAATAAGCAACATCGAGGACAATGTTGAGTTTAAGAGGGGGTGTTTATCACGTACCCTAATTGCTGAAAACATTTTATGCTGAAAATTTTGTATTAACTTTTATTGTAAAGTTTTATATTTTGGACAAGTGTCCAAGGATGACTGTAATTTGCACAATATTTTATTATTTAATAAACAAAATAGGAGACAAACACCTAAGGGGACTGTTGAAAGAGTGGTTACTGATCCACTAGGTGGAATGGAATTTGGGGTAGAAGGCAATGGACAAGTGGCAGCATCATGATGCAACTAACTAGCTGTTGGTATGGGACAACTCCCTTGAAATGTAGTCTTAGTGCCCTGAAAGATGGGACTGGAGCTTGAGGCTCATTTATTCCAAACTGACCACTAAAAGACCTAGGCAGTCTATATATTATCCATCAAATTATGAACTAAGGTTCATCACTTTTCCTGACGAGGAAACTTACCTTGAGGTTTTGTTGTTTGCACTCAAGAGATCTAATGAGGGGATAGGCTAGGGTTGATCATGTTGTGAGTCTACCAAAACTATTAGTAAGTTCAGGTGGTTGTTGCTGAGTGGAGAAGGAATTTTATAGGAGGTTGATACCAAGTGGAGACGGTATTTTGAGTGCCTTGCTTCTACACAGTTTTCCACCCACTTACTGGATCAGTAATCAGGCTCGGGGGTTCATTGGAAGTCAGCAGTCGAGCTGCTTCTTCTGAAGCAGGTTGGGAGGAACAGGCCTCCTAAGGTGTTTGTCGGCCTATCCCTTTTTACAGGTTCTATTGTGTTATTTAATTTATTTTTGAAGTTCTGTTATCTAATAACCTGATTGTTTATTTCATAAAATTTGGTTCTGTTCTTCTTTAATTATTTTAAATAATTATGTATAAATCGAATTGAATGAATAAAATAATCTCTGTATTTTTCCCCATGCAAGTAGATACAGCATCGTACTCTAGTATAGAGACAGATTAAGTTAGATAAGTATGATAGGCAAATAGCCTTGTGAATGAGAAGATAAAAACATTGTTTTTTTTTAAGCTATTATTTACTATTAAAATTTCTATGCACACATGTATCAAAGTTTTTACGGTTATTTCTACATAATTAATTGTTCTTAGAATACACAGTAATATATATTTCATTTATAGATATTAGCTGTATAGAAATAAATAGTCTCTTTCCTATAGCTTATATAAATTATTTTTCTGTGATAGCCTTCTTAAAAACATAGACAATGGCAAGCAGGTAGTGCAGATTTAGAACCCAAACATACAGTAAATTTACAACTCTCATCACATAGAAAAATATCACATCATGGTTCTCATTCTTCATCATTTAAGTTCATGTCAGACCTTATGACATCATCTTTAAGTTAAAATAGATTTCCCCTTATTCCATTCCCTATCTCGACATAGTAAAAAATTTGGTATCTTAACGATAACCAGAATTCAAAACCAAACATTTACATAGTAATTGATACTGTAGGTTAAATCTAAATAGATTTAGCAGACCCCAACTCATTGCTAAGAATCTGTCAAGAAGAAACATCGAACCCTAACCCTAGCATTTTATTCACTACAACATTCATTACCATGAAAATACCTCTCATTCTTTTAACCGCACACATATTACTATTTTATCACTTGAAAGTTGAAAACCTAGTTTTACACCATCTTTTGGTACAACAAAGTTAAACACAGAGAATTGTTAGACAAGGGTTCGTATCTATCTTCTCACTGCAAAATGATAGCATGGAAGTAAACAACTAAACTTTAAAAATTACCATCGTTTCCTTAGTAACGATTTTTTTTTAGTAGCTTTCCAGGTTGCCTAGTATTCTATTGTTTTAGAAACATTTTTAAACATAAACACTGCAAACAGTTCGATGACTAGATTTTAAACACAATAGGATATACAGTTTTAGCAAACATGAGCTTATACAGTTCCCTAGACAAAAACACAGTATCATTTTAATACTTGGAACTACTCACAGGCCGAACCTTCTTTTAAAGTTTCAAACACACATTTTATTCATCGAAACACATAGCAGTTACAGTTTTGCAAGTTGGCATTAAGAGCTAGTTCCACAACCTTTCCAATAGAAACTGAAGAGAGTTCAAGTCCTTCAAACATCAACTCGAAGGATACATACCCAGTTCACTTTTGGCCCAGACATCTCAACAAGTAACAAATACTCAAAACCAAACGCGAGGTCTAGATTTTTAAACATGAAGGCCACCATTTTCTTCCAACCAGAGTTACAGGGTAACCTCTGAGGCTTACCAGATGGGGTAGCCGTATCCTTCCATTGTCTCCCTTGCCAAAGGAACCACGAACTCTAAATACCTGCAACAGCCGTGGAGAGTGGTTAAAACAATTCTAAACTTTACCAGTATCCACAAAAGAAACCAAAGATACTTTAACACAGATCTTCGAAGCCACAGGTTTGGAGTTACGAATACATTACCTTATTGTGACGTAGAACCAAAAATGCCAACCAACCACATTAGCTCGGCACTGTAACTTGACAATCGTATGTTGAGGAAGGAGAAAACCCAAACTAAATCCCCAACTACAAACTGTGTTAGATATTAAATTTTAGACTCGACTCTCGAACCAACAACAATTCAGTTGCTAGACCATCGTACAGGATACATTATCTCTGTTATGGATGCAGTGGAAGACTTTGCTACAGGTCACGGGTTCAAAACCCAGACTTAACATCTCCAAGCAACAAATAGAGAACCTACAAACCCTCAGACTGTCGGTTGGGAAAAACAAAGCCACTAATTCCAAATGCCAAGGAAAACGGTAGTCATAAAAACACATTACATAGTGGAGTTAGGGTTTAACATAAACCCTCAATTTTCCTATCATCCAACGGCGAAGATCATTCGACAGGTACCACATATGCCAAGCAACCTACAACATTAATCACTACCATCATTACATTTGCCACGTTCGAGCCACTGTGGAGCCGGCTAGTTAACCAGTGAACCAGCAGTTAACACTTCGGCTTAAGTTTGGACTTAAAACACCGTTGGACACGTGATCGAACAGTTAGTACAATCCTTTGTGGAATCCCATTACCACTACAGCCAATGCATTTAATACTATAGGTAGAGTTTTTAATCGTTCACCAACCTGTAATACATTATCACCAAGTCATTTAATTTATCATAATAAACATTGTCTGATAGATTGTATTGAGATTTATATAGTTACTATGCTAATAATGTAGTATAACGTTAGTTGCATATTACTCATCATACTAGCACATTAATACCTTTGCATATGACCTGCATATAGTATGGTTTCACAATACGATAACTCCCATCACATAGTATCAAATAGTGAGTGGTTCACTAGGATAGTACATCATCACATAGAGTCACACTATTACATACTATTATGTAATAGCCCATCATTTATATTCTATGCACAATTTCATATAGTTACATATTATTTATAATGTTCACACAAATTCACATTGTTGAATAGATTTATTTGGTATATATTAATGTATTATTTGCATACCAAAAATTGGTGAGTAGGATACTCCACATTGTTTTATTGCCATAATATGACAAACACAATTAATTCATATCATATGTACATAGTTCATAGCTGTACATAATTCACACCATTGCACACAATTCACATCGTTGTATAGAATTTCTATTTTACGCATAGATAGCAGAGTTACAAGTAACTCTTAATGAGTTGTATTTTAGTCATTAAGACGTAAAGAGAGTAGCATCAAACAGAAACTGTAGGGTGCTCATAGTCTCACGTAGGTACTACGTAGGTTTACAATGCACACAACTCACCCTACATGTGTGACACTTGTGAAATAGCACAATTCTATGTTTAAAGGATTGAAATTTATCCTGTAATACTTGGCGTAGACTTTAGAATTTCACATATGAATTGATTCTTATACACTCACTTACATAGTAGAATTTCTGGTGTTTGGTCTTTATGCTGAAGGTAAACCCAAGCAAGTTATTTTAAAACACTCGTACATGATTTCCACGTTTGCCATAGGAAGTAAAAGATAGACTTTTACATACAAGTATGAACTGAAAACACACGAACATTTAGATCTTCTTTGAGTACGTGTTGTAACTCAAAAATTCTCACCTGTATTCTGTCACATTACGAAATTCACATGCTTTAGCATGAATGCTAAGTAAGCCTCGGGGTGTCCGAAGGACCCCTTCATAAATCAAACAAAAGAACGTCAATCAAACGATGTTTCTTCATTCATAAACAACAACAGTAGATTTTGTAGCAGCATATCTAGATTTGGATAACATCAAGACTTAAGCTAACTTCTTTTAGTCACATTGAATAAACAAGTATGGTATTTTAGGACAGCAGATAACATCTCATGTATCTTTTCCATCTCCGCATACACTAAATAAGCAATATTGTCACGTAGAAAAAGTTTTAAATTTTTGTGATTTTTTTGGGGTGTTACATGAGAGAATAGAGAAGTTGGAGAAGATAGATAATATAGAGAAGGTTCTTCACAATCTAGGTTTTATATTGCATAGGCCATCCACCTACGTTCAACTATTAACATAATAATCCATATAACATAGATAAGCATGAGGGCTATTCATCATGCATTCAACTACTAACATAACATCCATAAACATAACCATAGATCAATTTATCTTCCATGACACATATGCACAATAAAATAAAATAAATAAAACATAAGCAAATACTTATCTCAAAGAATGCAACTGGCCTCAAGAGGACCATGATCCTCCTAGCCATATACATGCCATGCTCATGCATCTCTCAGCATGAGATTCACCTCCAAGCCGAGGACATGGTTCCACAAGTAGAGGTACTCTCAACAAGAGTAGTCGTAGTTCAATTCCTCGCCACTTACTTTCCCTTCCGTCTACACTATCTGATGAGTTGTGACTACCCACGATCACCATGGCCCTTTCGATAACACCACCCTCACCCAATCGATTTACATGCTAGACTATGGATAAGTAATGGTCCTTGAGGGAACAAAGGTAAAGAACCATAAAATCTCTTGTAACATCACGCTCTCACACATAACACAAGTCACAATGAGCACCATCTAACCCACTCACTAACTAGCACAACAAAGAGATAGGTCATGTATAAATAAAGCTCAATGAGGGAAATTCGAGCCTGTTAGTATGAGAGGTAAAATAGGTTGAAAATAGAATATGCCTGGGCATGATAGAAGCTCAAATTTTATAGATATTAGAGCTATATCTGAGATAAATTGTAATTTTCTTTCATTCTTGATGTTATAATGGTAGTAGAGGGATTGTGAATAGTGTTTGCAAGTGTAAAGGTGAATTTGTAGAGGAAATTTCTAGAGTATAGTAGAACATATAAGGAAAGTGAGGGTGGAATTAACAGGTGGAAAGCTTAAGTGACTTCAAGAAGCGCCTGTAGGGAAAATTTCTCAAATAAAAGCCAAAACATGAATGTACCGAACTTTAAAACAAAGAATTCAACAATTTTCTTTACACAAATAAAAGAAATACATGAGTATATGTGTGGATTATTTACATGCAACAAGGTATTTGTGGATACAATAAGAGTAGGAAAATCCATACGATATTGAGTCGACGTAAAAAACTTCAAAGATTATAGCAGGGGCAAAAATATATTTGAAATTTCCGTTATAACATTCGACATTTTAATTACAAGAAAGCATCACTGATACTCAATTGAAAACAAATTTGTTGCAACTAATTTACTTATCATTTCATGAACTTTCTCACATACAAAGGAAAGATGTAATACTATTGTTTGAACAAAGGAAGACTTCTCTGTGATACTCTATATCTTTAATCTCTAACAAAGGACATTACAGGGCAAAAATTGACTCATCGACTCTACAAAAATAGTCAGAGTATCTCTACATCTAAAATTGCCATCCTTTAGCTCATGCCTCATATTACAATATATAGGCCTTGGAATCTAACTGAATATAGTTGAGCCTAAAGTGACCAATAACTTTACAGCTAACTTTTTACTTTGGCTTAAAGACACTCTGCCCTTTAAAAAAAAAAAAACTTTCGGGGCCACCTTTCCCCTTTCCTTTATCAGGTGATTATTGTCCTTGCATGTGCACTTGAGGTGACACTGTCGGGTAACATGGTGGGATTCCATCTTGACTCATTGTTTTCCATAATTCCATGTAGGATGGACCTCTATGTGGTAGCTAACTTCAAGGTAGTTTCTCATCTCTAGGTAGAATGAAGGATAAGGGAGTCACTTGTCCTACATATGGTTGAGATGCTTGAGGTGTCTGTTGACTACTGGGATATTGAGCTGACCATGAAGTCTGACCTATTGACTATGATTTGGGAGGTAGAGCAATGTTGTGATATTTGGTTACCAATTGCTAGTCCTTCCCTAGAGGGATCTTGTGTGCTTTTATGTTTTCTAAAGTCAACTCTACCTCTGAATGTATTTCATATGATAGGGGTTCCAAATCCCTAAAAATTATTTTCAATCTAATCCACATATTAAACCTGTATTTTAATTTGTTTACCGCCTGATCACCACTCTTCACTCCTTCTAACTCCTCCTAAGGATCTTCATTGATCTTCTGCATTAGAAGGGCTTGTTATTTCTCTTTAGGAGAAAAGTATGCATTTCCATCCCAGAGAGATGGAAACCCCAACTTTATCACTCCATCAAACATACTTTTGTAGGAAGTAATATCACCATTCAGGCTATTTGCACAATTCTACATCACTCTTAAGAGAGTCTATTTTAACAACATCTTCTTGGTTATCTTGATGACCTAAGTTCTTTTTGTGAGATACAACTCCTCTAGTTGCTTCTTACTTCTGTTGTTTAGATATTCAATAGTTTCTCTAGCTTGATTTGGATTATCTCTCAATGTAGTCTCCACCTACTTAATCTCCTCTCTGGCTGCTTTATATGTTTCTAGTTTTCCATCATTAATTCACAAATATCCCACTTATTTTGGAATGGAAGTGATATTCTGTCCCGGTGCTCTTTACTAGTCCTTCTAAGTAGCTCTTCTCCTTGAGAATCCATCTATAGTGAGGTGATCTGTACTTTTAAATCATCAACCTCCCTCTTCAGATCGGAAATTTTAGCAACCTTATTGTTGACCTATCCTTCTAACTCAACAATTCTATCATTTTTATGGTAGGCATCCTTCTTCAAATCCTTTATTATAGTATTTTTATCTTCCTCTATTTGATTTGGATCTAGTGGGGCCTCATCTTTTTGGATCTAGTGGGGCCTCATATTCTTCCATATCATCTATATTCAACACTATGTCTCTGTATTTTGCTTATCCATCTCTTTAGCATTATGATCTGTCTCTGAAGGAAGATGCACATCTTCTTGTGCATTTGTGGCTGCTACTTGAATAGGGACAGTAGATCCAATGGATGTATTCTGCATTTTGAGAGTTGATATTTGTATTAACAACGCATCTATCGTCTTCTCCCTCTACTCTGGAAAACTTTGATATTGGAATACACTTGAAAGGAGCTTCTCTTTCTCTTTCTCCACTGTTGTATTTCTATAGTTTGAACAGGATGAACATTAGGAATTTTCAGTTGCTTCTTTAGATTAGCTATCTCATTGTCTTTGGTAGCTATCAAATATTTTATTTGATTTCCATCATTAGAATTTGATCCTAAAGAAACTACTTTCTCCTCAAGCTCTTTCATTTTAACTTGTTTAGATCTTACAGTCCACTGTTCAACTTTTAGTAATTATCTAACTTTGTGGAGGGCTTCCTTTAACTTCCTTTTTGTCTTATTTGATTTAATGACCTTTGCATAGATCATGTCATTGGTTTGTTTGAAGAAATCCAATTTGTCCAATTTCCCAAACTGCCTCCAATCTATTATGTGTTCTTCAACTCGGTAATCACTAAGCTTGGTTGGGACATGTAGTCTAGGCTCCACCACTGCATATTTCAAAAGATTCTCCACATGATCAACCACTGTGAGGATTCTTTTCAGAGGTGGAATTGCCTACTACTTCTCTTCATTGATTGCTTACACAACTTCCTTCGTTATGTCCCTATAAACTGATTGTAGATCTGTCTCTATGAGGATAGGTCCAATTGGTGTTAATTCCTTTGATTTTTGAGGTACTGTAAACTATAGTGAAGGGTATGGTATGTATCTAGTAGGTGGTCTCCTTGGAGCTGTGGTTTGAGGATTGAACTCAAATATCTCTTTTGGAATACCTAGTTCTTTGTCTTTATCATCCAAATCCTGCTCTGCTTCATTGGGCTATGTCCTAGCTTTCTTTGGCTGGGGACCTTGTTCCTCTTGATCAATATCCATATCAATGCTTAATTATTCTGCTCCCCTCTTCTACCCTGGTAATTGTTCTATCGTAGCTTGTCCATCTAAAGTTTTCTGGATCTCTAAGACTTCTTCCCAGATGTCCTTGTTGGCTATAATCTCCCATTATACCCTTGGTTTACACTCATATGCTATGTTTTTATTTTCCAACCTTTGGTTTGAAATGGCCTTATGTGGATCATAAGGTCCAACCTCTACTTTTCTCAAGTTCAACTACTCTAAAAGTACTTCCATGTATTGCAGTGCATTGATTGCTTTCACTTGGAAAGGACCCACTTCCTTAGGTATGTGGAATGATCTATGTTCCCTAAAATGTCTAAAGTGTAACTCATTAGACATCAATCTATGCCTGATATATTCTATAGACAACACTCTCATAGTTAGGAATGTAGGTACCTTGTAGGGCTCACTTTCACATCCATAGATCCTGATTACTGTGTGGTCTTCATAGAGGAACCAATCTCCCACTTTGGTATGTGGGGTGAATTGTAACATTTCTTTACCCTCTTGAGGCATTATGGGAGGATCTATTCCATGGATTAAATTTTATAAGCTACTCTCATCACTTTGTCTATAAATTCAACATAATTTGAATTGTCAGCACTTCTCAGGAAAAGGGTGTTCCATTCAAAGAATGGAAGTTCATGTACTTGTTCATCAACCTTCCTTAGGCCCAGATTTTCAAAATATTGATAGTTTTGGTGTATAAATAGGAAATAGAGGTAAGATGGGTACCTAAACACTTCTACGGAAGTGAACTCTGTTAATTGCTCATTTATAGATTGGGATAAGAAACTACAAGTATCCCATTTAGGGAATTTAGTAAGTGCAAGATTTAGGTGGGATTAAAAACCTAGGAGGGTATCATCAACTTCATTATCATTTTTATAGCCCATAATTGTGCACATAAGGGAGATAAATTTCCTAGATAGTTTAGAAAAGAATATAGTCTTGTATGGTGGGGATGGATGTGGAATAACCATCGTTGGCTCAATATGTTTTGACATGACTAGGGTTTTGGCAGATGCATTTAGAGATTGATAGGAAAGGGCCATGTTTTTTACACTCAAAGGTTGCAGGTCTACCTAGATGGAATAACAAAAATTTCTTGCAAACTCTTGGCTTCGATGTTATAGACCACTTTGGACAAATAGAAGGACATGACTGCTTTCTTACTAGGGAAAAAATAAGCAGAACACCAACTGATGAATTTCGGAAAATATACTACATGAGGGAATACAGAGCAGGCTAGGTTACAATCACATAGCTTTCAGGGGTCTTGATCTATAAATGATAGAGATCGATCTTCTTTCAGAACTGCGTTTAGGAAGAGTAGGCTATAGAAGTATCAAAAATATCAGCTTGACGATTGTAAATGATCTCATTTTCTATAGCCTTGGGCTTAAGGGTTGAGGATTCAATTTACTGAGACATTTTAACAATATGGATCACCATTTTAAGGGAGAGACTCGGTGTACTGACTGATCTAGGGTAAATTTAGTTTTTACCCAAGTGAAAACTAAAAATTCATGGAAGTTTACAAATTACCCGAGTTAATGACGTGGATACCGACTTTATGACATGGAATTTGACTTGGATGCTAATTTGGAATTGGATGACCAGGTGTACAGGTGAAGGATACTTGATCAACTTGAGATCTACTTCACAAGTGAAAATGACCTTGACTAACAACTTTCCCCTTTAAAAAACCATTCTAAATTTAAAAACGACACTTGGAAGGATTTTACTTGTTAAGGATAGGCAGACATGACTCTGATAGAGTAGGGGGACCACTTGACAGGTGTAACCTTGCTCTTGAACAACTATGGATTCCATATTTTCTCCACTATCTCTTTACTTTTGAGAGAAAACTACCTTGATTTCCCTAAGTGGTAATGCTCACAAGCTTGGGTGGTTTTTTAAAACACAATGGAGGAGGTACGGCCAATGAAATTTTTCCATGCATCTTGGGAGGTATAAGGCATAACGCACCCTTGGGACCATCCTTCGCTCATGCATTTTGACCACATGTGATGGACGTGGGCCATGGAATCACACTCGACCTTTTTAAATTTGCTCGATGCCTGATCTTGTTATCTTCTCGGCTTCTTTACCATTGTGATTTCAACTAGGACCATAGATCTGTCTCCAGATCGACTGACCACTGCAATTCCATCAAACATGTTTTGTTTTTGTAATTTTTCTTGGATGGAATCATCAGTGTTCGGTCCCATTTTTTCTGTTCAATGACTTTACTTACTTTAGGGCCCCGTTCTAAAACCTCATGACCAAATCAGTGACCATCCTACTAACCTATAAATTTTTTCAACAAAACCCAAGGAGACCAACTCAAATTGGTTAATGTGTGGTTATGCTTCATCATGGGGACTTAAATTGAATTGGTTGAGTGGTGGCTTATCTTAGTATCACGCTTAGGATATTCCCTTCCCAGATTAGCACCATGAGGAGGAGTTACCAAAAACCAGGGAGTGGAGCACAAGGAGGGCACACTAGTCATGAGGGGTGAAGGAGTGGGTTCAATAGGATCATCAATCACCTGTAAGCACAAAAAAAGGGAAATCCAACTAGATTTGGGGAGCAAGGGAACACTTGTGCTGGTGGAGGTAAAAATTAAGGAGGTGGAAGCCTAGAATCTAGGGAGAGGGTGCCTTAGTGCAACTGGGGGCCACAAAAGAGTATCTCTCATCCAAGAAGGGCGCATTCACCAAGTGGGGACCACCAAACCTTCATGAGGGTGCACTAGTGCAAGAGGGGTCCACTAAACCATGAATAAGAACAAGTTATACAACTTGACAAGAAACCGACATTGTTCTTATTTTTTGGGGGGGGTAATTTTAGTAGTTTTTTTTACCTCTGTTTCAAAAAGTGTGTATATTGGTAGCACCATTTTTCATTTTGAGCAATTTTTTGCGATTTTGAAACTTCTTGGTCATAAAAAAACTATAATTCTTATTTACAAATGCGTTTTTTCAAAGTTTACAAAAGATATACATTTAGTAGTTAGCCATAACAAGAACATATATACATTTTTAATTTTTTTCAAACTTTTAGGTGCTAGTTATAATGAAAATTATATAGATTTTGGAAGTTTTTCTTTAAATTTGTTTCTTGATTAAGTCATTTTTATGAGTAAATTTGTAAAAAAAATGAAACAAACACACACACCAAAAAAAAAAATTAAAACAAAATAAATAAAAAAATTTTAAAAAAAAATTATAAAGAAATTATAACAAATTAAAAAAAAAACTAAAATTAAAAATTAAAAATAAAATAAAATAAAGAAACAAAGAAAAGATAAAAACCTCCCTCCCCCTTCCCCCCTTCCCTCCCTCCCTTCCTCCCTCCCCCCATTCCCTCCCACCCCCCACCATTCCCCGCCCCCCTTCCCTCCTCCTCTCCCTCCCTCTCCCTGCCCCTTGCCCAGATGGCTCCCTTTTTACGGTCGTGATTCTTAGAATAACGCCATCATGAAGGGGCGACACTTGGGGGGCGTAAGAAGTAGATCCGTGGTTCTTAGAATTGCAGATTTGCTCCTTTAGCCACCCCTTGGCGACGGCATGATTATGAGAATCGTAGCCATTGAAAGGGAGGTCGTTTGGGCGGGTATCGAGGGGGAGGGGAAGGAAAGGGTGTTTTTAATTGAATTTTTTTGTTTTAATTTTAAATTTTTTATTTATTTTTAAATTTTTAACTTAGTTTTAAATTTTTAAATTTTAGTTTTAAAATTTGTTAATTTTTTTTGTTTTTAATTTTAAATTTTGATAATAAAAAAAATTATTTTGTTTTGAAATTTGGTTTTTAAGCTTTAAATTTGTAATTTTAAGTGTTTGTTTAATTATTTTATTAAATTTTCTTTTAAAATTTTTAAAGAATTTGTTTTTTTTAATGTTTATTAAAAACATTTAAGGTTTTTCTAAATTAATTGAAAAAAAGTAGTTCAAATTAGTTCATAGTTTTTTAATTTTTTTTAAATGTTATATTTTTTTTAAACATAAAATTTGTTTTTCATTTTGATTTTTCTTTTAAAATTGATATTTTTTCTGGATTTATTTTAAAATGTTTTGTTTATAAATTTTCTTGTAAGGTTGTAAACATTTTTTGATTTTTTTTTTTAAATTTAGTTTTTGAATTTTTTTAATAAATTTTGCATTTTTGAATTATGTTTTTTAAAGTTATTTAAAAAAAAAAAATTAACCTTGAATAAAGAAGACTATGATTCTAGGAGGTCCACTTTTTAATTTGGGAGTCGATTTAGGGTTTTCATTGCAAGGATACCACCCATGGTTTCCAGACAGTTGTAATTCTAGCCCCCCCAAAGGGGTGATAGTGTGTTTCCTCCCTTGTGTGCCCAAATATCATAACTTTTAGGTTTTATGGTTTAATATGTGGTTTTATTTTGGATAATATCATAAATTGTTTTATTTTATATGGAAAGAGTGGTGAAATAATTTGTTGAATAATTTGTGTTTAACTCAATACTAGTTTTATATGTTGTTACTAAGAGTTTTATTAAATGCAATTTTAAATTATGATAAAATGATATAATAATGTCATTTTTTGAAATAGTGTGTTACCGGTAGCATTAGTTTTCAATTCAGGGCTTGATATAAAGATTTTTATAAACAACAATAAGGATTGTTTTGGTCCATGTCTATATTTTTAACCACAAAAAAACATGGTGCTACCAGTAGCACCACTTTTTGTTTCGAAGTTGTTTTTTAATGTTTTTAAATGCAAAAATATGACTTTTTATGGCTAGAGCTCTTGCTTTGAATATAAAGTTCTTATCAAGTTGTATAAGGTGAAATAGTAACTCCATAGGCCAAAATAATCAAGAATAGGATCCAACAAGTAATGTTAGAGAGAGTAGCAACTCCTAGTCTCAACACCCTCACAAGTGAAAACCATGTCTCCCCATTCTTGTTTATAGTCCATATTGAGTCAATTAATTTTATTAAATAATAATAATAACAGTAATGTCTAAATACATAATCTCGACACCTTATGCCACTATAACAAAACACAATAATAATTACATCTATCTAAAACTTAAAACATTAAGATATTACAACCTTCTTTGTTAAATAATAATAAACATAAATAAGACATTTTGGTAGACCGCACTAAATGACAACTACTTGCTTACGTTCTAAGGACTTATAAATGTTTTAACATTTCTTTATATTACGCTCAATGACAAATATTTTCCACAATGAGTATAAACAAATATATCTATGATAACCATGTTGAGGTCGATGACAAATGTTTTGCCAATATTTTAATGTTGCGTTTAATGCACTTATGTGTGAACATTGGAAGGACTTACATATAGCTTAACATTTATTAATTTTCCAACCATTTAACAATGTGCGAGAATCACAACGACTTAGAGATGTCTTCACATTTCTTTATGTGTGTCGATGACAATGTCGCCTTAATAACAAATATTTTTTGAATGACATCATAATTTTAATAACCATGAGCAATTCAACGATAACAATTGTTTTGCTAGCATTTAGAGGAAGCATACAATAACAATTGTTTTGCTAGCTTAGCGTCTTTATGTTGGACATAGTTGTTTTTCATTCATTTGAGTCACACTCAATTCCCTACCATTGTTTGCATAATTAATAGAATAAATATGGTATCAACTACCCACTTAAATAAAGTATTGATCATACATAATTAATAGATATATCGTATCAACTACCCACTTAAATAAAGTATTGATGCATGTAAAGTAGAATTTGTATGGTTTATCATTTAGTCAATGCTCATTACTTTGTAGATAAAATGTCATATAATGAATTAAGAATTTTTTCTGTGTAACAAAGAAGACAATGGTTATTATTAGACATAATGCACATAATAACATGAAGTATTGTCTCAACTATTTTGAAGAATGAATTAAAACAGAAACGTATTTCCTTAAGCAATTAAAGAAGTTATTTTGTGAAATGGTGGGACTTCCCTATGAAGTAAACATGGGTTCTAAAAGCCTCATATGTGACATGTGTTGAAAGCGTAATATATGGTTGGTGGCAAAACACGTAATCGTTGGGATGGCTTAAAGGTCGCCAAAGTTAAACAATTAATAATTTCTTTCTAATCCAATACAACATGAGTTAAATTGTTTAAAAAAGTTCATACCTAGAAAAAACACGAGTTGGTTTGGTGAACAAAATAACGAGTCCCACAATCACTAACGATCTCACACTATCGTTGCGTTTGTGTCCAAGGGATCAGTAAAAGTATAGAGAGCGCTAAAGGCCTAATGGAGTTGTTAGGCACATCACAATTATTGCATTTGTGATATTAATCCGAGAAGGGAAGAAATATCCACTAGTATAGAGAGCGCTAAAGTCCTAATAGTATTGTTAGGCACATCCGAGTTATCGCATTTGTGATATTAACTAAGAAGGGAAAAAGTATCAACTAGTACAGAGAGCATTAAAGGCCTAATGGAGTTGTTAGGCACATCACAATTATTGCATTTGTGATATTAACTAGAGAATGGCAAAAGTATCAACCAGAGAATGGAAACAGTATCAACTAGTATAGAGAGCACTAAAGGCCTAATGGAGTTGTTAGGCACATCATAGTTATTGCATTTGTGATATTAACTAGAGAAGGGAAAAAGTATCAACTAGTATAGAGAGTGCTAAAGGCCTAATGGAGTTTTTAGGCTCATCGCAGTTATTGCATTTGTGATATTAATCAGAGAAGGGAAAAAGTATCAAGTATTATAGAGAGCACTAAAAGCCTAATGGAGTTGTTAGGCACATTGCACTATGAATGCATTTGTGATATTAACCAAAGAAGGGAAAAAGTATCAAAGTTGACCGCTCATGTCCAACCTCTTACATACTTTTGCCATCGATAGATAATTAGATTTTTAAAATGAATACAAAATAAACTAAATAAAAACCCATAAATACGTCATGACTTTTCACCAATATGATGGAGTGTTCACATCTTCAAAGACAAAAGGCATGTAAAGGGTAGGCCCATAAAATTTGTGGAGTTTAGGTTAGTAAGTAAAGTCAAATCAAGATAATGTGTGATTGCACATTGTTTATATCTTTGTAGACTTAAGCAAGCAAACTGTCCCACAAACAAGGGAGTCTCATACACCAAATTGATGTTTGGCTTGACTATAACCCCCTTCTTCTTATTATTATTATTAAAGATCCAAATTGGTTATATTAATAGTTATCATCATCATTAGAAACTAGATATTTTAATATTCCACTTTCTGTGTAATATACATGAATTTTAATATTCCACTTTTTGTATTTAATATATTATGAACAATAACATATTTCAATAAATTGATGTAATTTGTCTATAATTTTTTTTTAACTTTCTAAGTTTTTTTTTTTAATATTTCTAACATGCGAGTAATCTCAATTAATATTAAGAGCCACTAGGTGGCAATGTCCATGACACATTATACTAGGAAAAAAATGGTAGAAAATTCAACTCTTGAACTGACAATTTCTCCACCAAACTACTTTTAGAGAACACTATTCCATTCAAACACAACAATGCATATTCCAAGTATTAGAAACATTACCACCTAGTAGCTCTTGCTTTTAGTAGTTCTACGACTTATAATTTGATTAAAACACTTGTATATAGTATCTTGTTTTGGTTAGACCCAAAAATCATAAAATGCCACATTATATAAATAACATTCATATTATATAAACAATTATAAACTATATGCATATTATTGATTTTTTTTTCCATTTCAATAATATGTAACCAAAATTTCTACATTACTACAAATATAACCACCTCATTATTTACTACAAAACCATAATATTCATAGTTCATATATATCTATATTATATTATATCAAAATATTACATCAAATATATCAATTCTATTTTATTATATAATGTAAAACTAATCGACCACATTCAAGTTGTTGACTTTCCCTCCCATAGACTTATTAATCTTTATTTATTTATCTATGTTTTATATGTATTGATGTAAATTTTCTATTGAATAATCAATACTACAATGCAAATAAGATTTATGAAATATGCAAATTGTTAAAAAACTCTTTTCATAACAAGAGCTACTAAGTGGCAATGCCTATGACAACCACATGACAACTTGTATGTTGACATGTTTTTTGTTACAAATATAGAGAGCTATTGCAAATGTAAATGCTCAAAAGACATGAGTTTTTTAATTGCAATTTCCAAAGAAAACTATAATTTTTGGAGTTCATTCACAATGCAATAGTTCAAGAAAACATTTTAGGCATACTAGAATCAATATATATAATTTAAGTTTTGTGACATGAAAGTAATTTAGCAATGATATAGATTCTAGTTATTTTTTGGAGAGCCACTAGGTGACATTAATGTCCCTAGACAAGTGTTGACACTAGACTTTGCAATGAACAAAATCCTTACTAATAAACCATAATATTTCATAAAATATATATTTATATGGTATATAATATATTATTATTTATATAAAAATATTATATCAATTATATCATATTATATTATATAATGTAAAACTAATCAACCACGTTCACATTCAAAATCAATTCAAGGTTGTTGACTTTCTCTCCCCTAAACTTATTCATCTTTATTTTTTAATCTTTGTCTTATATGTGTATTGATGTAAATTATTTATTGAATAATGAATACTATAATGTAAACAAGATATATGAAATATATTTATATTGTATATAATATATTATTATTTTATATTAAAATAGTATATCAAATATATTATTATATTATATTATATTATATAAATCTAATCAACCACATTCACATTTAAAATCAAGGTTGTTGACTTTCCTCACCTTACACTTATTAATTTTTATTTATTTAGCTTTGTTATGTTACCTATAAAAATATATATATTTCATCAAACTCCGATAAATTTGGATTTATAAAGTATAAATTTTTATCTTGACTATAGTTTAAACTATATTAATACCTTTGACTTTCCTTACCCTACACTTATTAATTTTTATTTATTTAACTTTGTTATGTTTCCTATAAAACTATATATATTTCATCAAATTCGTATAAATTTGGACTTATAAGCTATAATTTTTTATCTATACTATAATTTGATTATAATTTAAATTATATTATATTAAAACAAATTTTTAAAATTAGATTTTGATAAACTATAAAAGCTTATCTATATGCTATAGTTTGACTATAATTTAAACTATATTATATTAGAGCAAATTTTTAAAATTATTATTTTTCAAAAATCTTATTGATCGTCAAGTACTGATGTCAAGTACTGTTTCTTGAACCCTATATAAGATTCACTCCAGTGTGTTCCTTTTCTAAAATAATAGAAAAAATCTTTTAATGAACATTCCATTTCAAATGGTTACAAGACTGATTCATGTGCAAAACTGTTTAGTTTTTGTTTATGTATCATAAAGGGAAAATCGAATATAATTTATTTTCTTACTCCAATCCGAAAATCTCATCTGCTTATTTTTACTATGTTGCATGCGCGTTAAAAAGCTGCTTGAATAGTACGCGCCAGTGGGCTTTGTATTGAATTGTGAATAAATTATTCTCAGATTATTCATATTTCATCAGAGCGAAATGTTCGGTTTCTTGTTTCATCCAACATGAATGCTAAATGTTTCGTATTCTGCTGCAAGTTCCAGAACTTTTAGTATATTACTTTATCCTCATTAAACTCCACACTGTATGACATTATGAATATATTCAGAAATATTGCTGGTAGGCCACAACAAGCTCATTGGTCACAGAATAATTAAAAAAGCTGCTTTACGTGAGGAACATGGTTGTGGACCTGCCTTCTGGAATTGAATTGCCTTCCGAAATTTATCATGATTTTGAATTCATTATTTTTAACTTTATTATGTTGTCACGTTATTTCAAAAATTTATTGATTTAATCATTTTTTTTTATAACATATGCTTTGGTAGGCCATATTTGATGATAATCATTATATTTTTGAACTTAATTCAACAAGTAAAATTAATTGTTAAAGTAAACAATAGTTATAAAAATTTTAAAACAAATAAATACCACATAGTAAGTGGTGGGTAAGAATAATATTCAATCTATCATTCTAATATTCAATCTAGTAAAATTAGTTTACATTGGGCATTAAACATTAAACATTAAACTTTAGTTTACAATAAACATTAGACATTAATAATAATAATAATAATTAGTATTAAACATTACACATTAATTATTAAACATTATTAGTATTATTAGACATTGTTATAATTATTTTTCATTGCTTTCCTTAAAATCATTTATAATTATATTTTTTTTATTTCTAATTATTTTTATTATTATAAAATATTTTAAAAATAATAATAAGAATAAGAATAAGAATATAAATTATCATTATTATTAATACTATTATTATTATTATTATTATAATAGCAAATCTTTGAGAACCAAAAGTCAACCATGTGAACCATGAGTCAAATATGTGAAAACATGGTCAACCTATAGTCAACTATGGTCAAACATTTGCAACCAAAAGTCAAATTTGATCAAACATGCACAACAAAGAGACAACCATAGTCAAATGGCCATTTATTCTTGATTATTCTTGAAAAATAGACCATAGTCTACAAGCCAAATAAATTCAATAGACTATACAATATTATAAGCCATATAATATTATGAATTCAATCATTTATAAATTATAAGCCATTTAATACTAATTTGAACATAATCAATACTAATATTGACGTAATTAACATTAATATTAACCTCATTAATATTAATGTCAACTATTAAGAAGTTTAATGTTAAGAATAATAATCAACCTATTAATATTGGCAACATTAATATTAATAATGTTTCCTAATTTTAATAATACTATTTGTAATGTTGTCATTATTAAACATTTTTAATAATAACAAGTATAATATCTAAAATTAATGTTATATCAATATTCATTACTAACACAAATATAAATATTATGTTATATTATATTATAATATTAGTATATATAATCTAAAATACCTTAATATTAATATATTATTTATGAAACCTTCACACATTAATTTATTGTTAGTATATTATAACCATCAATGTTATAGTTATATATATATATATATATATATCAATAATTAATATTAATTTAGAAAATAGAAGAAATATTGCTTATTAATTATTTATTTTTATTTAAAAATAAATATTAACAATTTTTTATTTGCTTATTTATAATTGGTTTATTATTATTATATATTTATAAATAATCATATATATTAATATTAAATAATTATTATTTCATAATAATATTTGTTATAAAAATAATAATAACATAACTTTAATTGTAGTATTGAAATAATTTATATTTTTATTATCATTATTATTATAATAAAAATAATTTTAACATAATCAATACTAATATTGACATAATTAACATTAATATTAACCTCATTAATATTAGTGTCAACTATTAAGAAGTTTAATGTTAAAAATAATATTCAATCTATTATTACGCCGATAGGCGTTTTCTTTTAACTTTTGGGGGTGGAGGTTGGGTGGGTGATTTTTTTTTTTTTAAATAATGAATGGCTAGATTTGGAAGATGCTGGAATATGCTTCGTCTGGTGCACAAATCAAGCATCCAGATTTAGTGAATTAACTCACGGGCATGTTTAATTCCAAAGGTCAGTAATGATTTTAAAAAAAAATTAAGTTATTCCAAGTGTCCTCACGCTTCTTCTTCTGTTATTAAAAAAAACAAGGTTATTGCAAGTGTCCTCACGCTTGGCTCGTGCTGGCTGAAATGTTTCTGTTATTAAAAGATCCACCACCCACCGTTTATATGTCTACATTCGTTGCCCATCAAGGTGTCAAGGATATCTATCAGGATTTATCATAGTGCTGGTGTTTCTTCACATTCATTTTCATTACTCGCTGTCGCCACTATCAAATTGCATTAAAATTTTAACCCTGTCATGGCTATAATATGGTTCCTGTTTTTGAGAGGCCGTATCTGCAGCGGCAGATTGCTGTAGAAAAAAATTGTTTATCGCCTCAAACTGATCACGATGCTTGCCCGTTTGCCTCTATTTCCATGGCGGTGGCTTCATCATGGGCTCTGATCACGACGAGAGCATGCGCTTGTCCGCTTGCCCGTTTGCTGTAGGAGCAATTGTCGTTTCTGTCAATTACAGGCTTCCTCCCAAACACCACCTTCCAGCTGCTTACGACGATAGACTTGAATCCAGGCAGAGGGGCGGTGATGGACAACGCACTCAGTTGGAGATCGAATCACCGAAGGAATTGGAACGAAGTGTGAAGCATCACATGATGTCTCTGCCAGAAGGGGCATCCATTCAGCAATTACCCGACCTTGGCCGAGGCGACTCATCATGTTGCACGCGGCTTTGGAAGGACGCCTCGAGGGGAGATGGATTTGGACATCTTCTCTGGAAGGTCCTCTGCACCCTTCCGCTCTGGTAAGATCTTCTCTTCTCTGCTTTGTGATCTTCTCTTCTCTGCTTTGTGAAAATCAAATCTAAAGTAGGAATGAGTTTCTAGCATTCCTTCACTATAAATATAAAATCCTGGGTCTTCGTCAACCAGTTGGCGATATTGGTTGCATCTCTTTCCAAATTAAAAAAAAAACAACACCAGTGATATCATGTTACAGTTCCTTATTACAGGGTTTTTTTTTCAGGAGATATTTCCCATATCTGTGCAGCCTAATGTACCCAGATTAGCGGTAGACCTGACCATAAACGAATATCATTGAAATCTACAGGAAAAATAGAATATGCTGGGTAGCAAGGTATCTCGGTGTTGCAAGCAGGTAGGACAAACAACTATCCACATGGATTTGGGTATCCCTTACTGATCTATCTTCTCTCCGTGGCTCACCTGAGGGCATTATTCCGAACAACATGAATTAAGAAGTGGAGCCGAACCATAAGCGGTGCAATAAAAGATATTTTTAATGTTACATTTATTTAACATTTTATTCATTTATATAAGAAAAGAAATTTCTGAAATTTCTTCAAACACAAAAATTGGTTGCAAAAGGTATTTTTAATTGGTTGAATCATCCTTTCTATGGTTAACTGACATTTTGATGCTGCAGTAACTACAAGCAATAGATCTACAGATTTATTTTACAATCCCCCTTCCCTTTCTGCATGTTTAAATAGAACGGTCGCCAATAATTAATATAAAAAAATAGAGTTATTTCGAACTGCAAGGCTGTGTAGCTGTTTAATTGGTAACCGATGGAAGATTGAAACGTTTGATATCTGTATCCGTTTCACATCTGTGCAGCCACGTTACAGATATCTGGAACGGTGTCTAGATCTCTACAATAGTGGCTGTTAAGCTATCGAGGATTTGTAACCACCCCTGTATCGTGCTAGATTGAGCAATATTCATTAAGGAGGTTATGCATGGATTTGGGGATTTGAGGTTATGCAATATGGTTTCCTCCTATCTATTTATAAGCACATAAATCTCTGCTTTAACCTTTAACCTCTGGTGATTACATGGATATCAATCTGTTCCTTCTACCGCAGGTTGCGCGAATCAGTGGATGAATCATTTGGTTAGGGGTTTCTCACCTATTAATCTATACCGAAATGCATATCTTTTGCTCTCATATGATCGACGGATATATGGTTGATGTGTCTTTCAATAGATCTTTTACCATTGGCTCTATTAATATATAGAGATGGATTTTACAAATGCTGAGTGTGTTTGCATGTTTGCAGGTGCCCATAACATCGGCAGTGTGGAAGATAGTGGTATCCTGCAGTGTTGCGGTGGATAGTGGTATCCCGCAGCGTTGGATGCTCACATGTCTTCAAAAACAAGAAATCAAATAAATTTTCGTTGGCTGCTCACATGGATAGTGGTATCCTGAGCATTGGCTGCTCACATGGATTTCTTTGAGCAACTTGGTGATGATTATGCCATTAAAAGTTGTTTCCTAGGGTTTAGTGATGCAATGCAACTTACTGCTACATAGGATAAGTGAAATGATCTTGTACAGGGATTTCTAAGTGTAAATTGGACTTCCAGCATATCAGATTGGGAATTCTTTTAAATATTTTGTGTTAGACGAGCCGCTACAAATGATCTTGTACTTCTTTTTAAATGATTTTAAAGGAGCCAATTACTAGGTAGGATGATTAAATTTGCAGGAGTCTATTGTAGAAATAATATGCATTGAACTTGGGTTGGAAAAATTTGTAAATCCACCCAATGTAAAGAACTGTCTATTGCTTGTTGGGTAAGGTTTCTGTCCGTTCAATGGTGGTAGTGAGTCAATGTAACCCCATAGATTCTTGGAATGAAGTGTTTATTTGCATATGTTCACAGATGATCTATTCTTAATAATTAGTATCGTATATCGAAACGAATTATTAACTGGTATAAATTCATAAAAATTATGTTTTTAAAGAGATTGAATCTGTGAATTGGGTCAAACTATCGATTCGCATCAATTTGTGGGGATCTGCTTAGTGTTTAGAGACTGATCGGCGCATGGGATCGGAATGTAACCTTGTATGTGGAGTTCCTAGCGATCCAATAAGTATATCTCCACATAACTATTTTGTGGCCATACCACCTAGACGAATGAAGCGGATTCACACCCATCTACCATGCAGATCGATGTAACGCTGCTATTGAAAAATATATAATAGGTCAAGAAAGACACTTTGCATGGATTTAAAACTGTGTGCCTGATTGTGCATGAAGATACCAATGTTTCCATACTTGGCAGCTCTCCAACATTTAAGAGAGTCTGCACGCCATTCTCACATGCAACTGAGGGGCGGTTTCATAGTTGAGTGGTGAGTGCCGTTTCATAAGTCTGCACGCCATTCTCACAAAATCAAAATAAAATGCAATCGTGAAATATTTAAATTGAAGAGTTTGATTCATGTAAAATGAAGTGAATTAAAAAATAACAAATTTAATAACTTCAATTTTTATGCTAAAATTATAAAAAGAAAATTTTTATTTATAAAACGCAACTGCTAAGCCTCTTCAAAGGCTTGTCTCCAAAACCGTAACTGCTAAGCGTCTCTAAAACTACTCTGAGTAAATGTAGGAAAACCGATCTTATAATATAATATCTGTTTTAAATAAAAAATGTTATATATTGTTTATAGTTATACTGGAATTTAATATAATATCTGTTTCAAATAAAAATGTTATATATTGTTTATAATTATACCCGAATTTGGAATTTATTTTTTCATTGTACATTGTATTGAAATTTAATTCCATTCAATAGTGCAACGGATTATTGAGATTGAACTAATATGTTAAGTATGTTTTCAATAATTGTATGATGAATGTAATCATATTTCATTGCCCAGATTTGCTCGGACAAAACTGACATTGCAATAGTGAAATAATTACGAGAAATTAAGTGAGAAAAGAATCGATCATGTATGTAAATAATTATTATTATTTACATAGAGAATTATAAGTCAAAAAAAAATTATACCGCAAGTGATTCAAATTAATCTTTTTTCTTTAAATGCATAGCTGCCATGGTCCCGGAGTGAGTCAACAATGTCTCTACAATAGTGTAAAGCTTTATTTCCCTTCTTCTTATCTTGAATGGAGAGTAGATTACAACTCTCAATCCATTGGACAAAGGTTTAGAGCTGCTTTTTTTTTCAAATTATGTGCCCTTAAATGAGTTTTAAAATGTTGTTAATTATCCATCGAAATTATATAATTCCAAACCATTTACATTTACAATTTTAACAATAGTTAAAAAGATTATCCAAAATCTTGAAATTTAAAAACTCTATAAATCAATATTAATTATTAAACTTATTTGCATGCAAGAATGAATTCTCTTTCTCCATCTCTCATAATGATGGTAAAATTACATTCACCCATTTTACTTATGAAAAAATCAAAGCTACAATTATTTTATTCATAAATATTTTGTTTGATTAATTTGTAGTGTATAAATTAATTATCTTATACAAACAATATATAGAAATTATTATTAAAATTTAATATTTAATCATATAATATTATTATTGTTAAATAAAAATTAAATGGTAATTATGAATTCAAATGAATGAGATTTGAAATTATTTTAAATAGATTATTAAATTATAATAATATTATTTGATAAAGATATAAATATATTTTTCATAATTTTATATTTGTAGTGATATTAATTAATATGTTTAAGATTAAGATTAATTTTAAAAATGTGATTAATATTTATATTAAAATTTAAAATAATGTTAATATTAATCTTAATATTATTATTATTAATTTAATGTTAATATAAATATTGTTATTAATGTTAATGTTAACATGTTGCCAATAATATTAACATTAATGTGTCAAGAATATGGTGGTACTCATTTGTATCTTTTATTTTTCAATTAGAAAAAGTCTCTAAAATAAAATGGAAGAATCTAATTCAATTTCAAGGAAAAAGTATTATAATATTTTTTCCATACATGAATCATTTTTATTTGGAAATTGGCAAGTAATTCATTATATTACTTCTATATTTTTTATTTTGTATTTAAATTTTTTATTATACATATTTATATTTTATTTCGTATGCTTCTAATTTTTTATCACTAATAATAAATAATTCATTACATTAATTGTATCTAAATATCTAAAGTCTCAAAAATTATTAATTTTTTAATAACTTTTTATTTAAAATAACAACATTTTTAAAGAAAAAAACTAAATACACAATTTTATTTTTTTGATACATTTATTTCATAATTGGATAACTATTCAAAATAGTAATATTAAAGAAAAAAATTTATAATTTGATTAAGACTAAATATATTTAATAAAAATTAACATTTTATTATTATATGTAATTTAAATGAATATTTAAATATCAATATTCTATTATCATATAATAATATTATTATTAACCAAAGTCGTGAAGTCGAAGTCAACCATGGTGAACCAAAGTCAACCATGATCAAGCAAAAGTCAACCATGGTCAAGCAAAAGTCAACGATGGTCAACAATAGTCAACGATGGTCAACAATAGTCAACCAATGTCACCCATGGTCAACCATGGTAAACCAAAGTTAACCATAGTCAACCATGGTCATCCAGAGTCAACCATCGTCCACTACAATCAACCACAACCAAGCAAAGTCAAACATAGTAAACCATATTCAACCAAATTCAGCAATAGTCAAACAATAGTTGAATTATAATCAACTATATGATTTTAAAGTCAACCACGGTTAACCAAAGTCAACCATGGTAAAACAATGTTAACGAAAGTCAACCATAGGTAACCAAAGTCAACAAAATTCAACCAAAGTCAACCAGAGTCAACCAAAGTCAACCATGGTCAACCATAATCAATTATCGTCACACAAAGTCAATCATGGTCAACCAAAGCCAACCAAAAGTCAATGATGGTCAACTAAAACTCAAAATATCAATATTCTATTAGCATATAATAATATTATTATTAACCAAAGTCATTAAACCAAAAGTGAAGCCAAAGTAAATAATGGTGAACCAAAGTCACCCATGGTCAAGCAAAAGTCAACCAAAATTAACCATGATCAACAATAGTCAACCAATATCACCCATGGTCAACCAAAGTCAACCATGGTCAACCATGGTCACCCAAAGTCAACCATTGTCCATTACAATCAACTGCAACCAAGCAAAGTCAAACACAGTAAACCATATTCAACCAAATTCAACAATAATCAAACAATAGTTGAATTATAAAACTATATGATTTTAAAGTCAACCACGGTCAACCAAAGTCAACCATGGTAAAGCAATGTTAACGAAAGTGAACCATAGTTAACCAAAGTCAACAAAATTAAACTAAAGTCAACCATGGTCAACTATAATCACTTATGGTCACACAAAGTCAATCATGGTCAACCAAAGCCAACCAAAAGTCAACGATGGTCAACTAAAACTCAAACGAAATTCAACCATGGTCAAGTGTGGTCAACCATAGTTAACCATAATCAACCATGGTTAAGCATGGTCAACCATAGTTAACCATGGTTAACCCAAAGGCAATCATGAGCAAACAAAGTCAAATAAAGTCAACCATGGTCATCCATGACCATAGCCAACAAAAATCAACCAAAGTCACCCATCGTTATCCATGGTTAGCCATGGTAAACCATGGACAACCAAATCAACCATAGTCAACCAAAAGTCAACCATGTTCAAACAAAGTCAAGCTTGGTCAACCATTGCCAACCAAACATAAACTAAAGTAAACCAAATCCAATCGTGGTCAACCAAAATCCAACCAATGTCAACCATTGTCAGCTAATGTCAACCATGGTTAAGCAAAGTTAATCAAAAAGTCAACCATGGACAACTAAAGTGAGCCATAGTAAACCAAAGTCGACCTAAGTCAACGAAGGTCATCTATGGTAAACCAAATTGAACCATGTTTAGTCATAGTCAAACATGGTTAGACATGGTAAACCAAAGTCAACCATAGTTGACCATGTTCAACTATGTTCAGCTAAAGTCAACCATTGCTAAACAAAGTCAATCATAGTAAACCATATTCAATCAAATTCAACAATTGTCATACAATAGTGGAATTATAATGAAACATATTATTTTAAAGTCAACCCTTACTGTCACCTATGATGAAGCGAATAAGTCAACCATAGTCAACCATATGATATTAAAATCAATCGAAGTCAATCATGGTCAGCCATATTCAACCATGGCTAACCATGGTCAACCAATAATCAACCATGGTCATCCAATGGTCAACCATAGTTAACCAATGTCAACCATAGTCAACCATTATCAACCACACTCAACCATGGTCGACGAATAGTCATCCATAGTCAACCATAATTAATCATGGTTAACCAATAATCAACCAATGGTCAACTATAATTAACCATGCTTAACCAATAGTCAACCAATACTGAACCATCGGTCAACCAATAGTCAACCATGGTCAACCATAAGTCATCCAATAGTCAACCAATGTTAAACCATAACCAATGGTCAACTAATAGTCAACCAATAGCTAACCAACGTTTAACCAATAGTCAACCGATGGTAAACAAATTTCAACCATTGTCAACTATGGTCAAAGAGTGGTCAAAGATCACACATTGGACATTTAATATTAATAAACATTAAATTTACACATTACACATTAATAAACATTTAAACGTTGACAAACATTAGTCAACATTGTATTTTCAGAATAATTGAAACTATGTGTTTATGTTATGCAATGCTAAACATTAGTAAGATTAGTTTACATTGGGCATTAAACATTAAACATTAAACTTTAGTTTACAATAAACATTAGACATTAATAATAATAATAATAATTAGTATTAAACATTACACATTAATTATTAAACATTATTAGTATTATTAGACATTGTTATAATTATTTTTCATTGCTTTCCTTAAAATCATTTATAATTATATTTTTTTTTATTTCTAATTATTTTTATTATTATAAAATATTTAAAAAATAATAATAAGAATAAGAATAAGAATATAAATTATCATTATTATTAATACTATTATTATTATTATTATTATAATAGCAAATCTTTGAGAACCAAAAGTCAACCATGTGAACCATGAGTCAAATATGTGAAAACATGGTCAACCTATAGTCAACTATGGTCAAACATTTGCAACCAAAAGTCAAATTTGATCAAACATGCACAACAAAGAGACAACCATTGTCAAATGGCCATTTATTCTTGATTATTCTTGAAAAATAGACCATAGTCTACAAGCCAAATAAATTCAATAGACTATACAATATTATAAGCCATATAATATTATGAATTCAATCATTTATAAATTATAAGCCATTTAATACTAATTTGAACATAATCAATACTAATATTGACGTAATTAACATTAATATTAACCTCATTAATATTAATGTCTACTATTAAGAAGTTTAATGTTAAGAATAATAATCAACCTATTAATATTGGCAACATTAATATTAATAATGTTTCCTAATTTTAATAATACTATTTGTAATGTTGTCATTATTAAACATTTTTAATAATAACAAGTATAATATCTAAAATTAATGTTATATCAATATTCATTACTAACACAAATATAAATATTATGTTATATTATATTATAATATTAGTATATATAATCTAAAATACCTTAATATTAATATATTATTTATGAAACCTTCACACATTAATTTATTGTTAGTATA
This sequence comes from Larix kaempferi, assembly GCA_027924585.1. NCBI lineage: Eukaryota > Viridiplantae > Streptophyta > Pinopsida > Pinales > Pinaceae > Larix > Larix kaempferi. The sequence goes on from BSBM01001261.1 coordinate 2,114,205, forward strand.
TTATAACCATCAATGTTATAGTTATATATATATATATATATATATATATATATATCAATAATTAATATTAATTTAGAAAATAGAAGAAATATTGCTTATTAATTATTTATTTTTATTTAAAAATAAATATTAACAATTTTTTATTTGCTTATTTATAATTGGTTTATTATTATTATATATTTATAAATAATCATATATATTAATATTAAATAATTATTATTTCATAATAATATTTGTTATAAAAATAATAATAACATAACTTTAATTGTAGTATTGAAATAATTTATATTTTTATTATCATTATTATTATAATAAAAATAATTTTAACATAATCAATACTAATATTGACATAATTAACATTAATATTAACCTCATTAATATTAGTGTCAACTATTAAGAAGTTTAATGTTAAGAATAATATTCAATCTATTAATATTAATATTAATATTAATAATGTTTCCTAATTTTAATAATACTATTTGTAATGTTGTCATTATTAAACATTTTTAATAATAACAAGTATAATATCTAAAATTAATGTTATATCAATATTCATTACTAACACAAATATAAATATTATGTTATATTATATTATAATATTAATATATATAATCTAAAATACCTTAATATTAATATATTATTTATGAAACCTTCACATATTAATATATTGTTAGTATATTATAACCATCAATGTTTTATATATATATATATTATTAATATTAATTTAAAAAAGAGAAGAAATATTGTTTATTAATTATTTATTTTTATTTAAAAAATAAATATTAACAATTTTTTATTTGCTTATTTATAATTGGTTTATTATTATTATATATTTATAAATAATCATATATATTAATATTAAATAATTTTTATTTATTATTATTATTATTAGAATAAAAATAATTATTATTATAATTAAGAATTAAATAATAAATATTACACTAAATATTATAATAATAATATTATAATAAATAATTATTATTATAATTATAATTATAATTATAATTTTAATATTAACATTTATAATAATAATAATAATTATAATAAATTAAAATTAAAATTGAACAATCCTTCCTCCTAGTAGGCCGATCGTCAACTAGCAAGCCATATTGATATTAATAATATGGCTTATATACGCCGATCGGCGTATATCAACCACATTTAAACAATAGATATACGCCCATCGGCGTATATAAGCCATATTATTAATATCAATATGGCTTGCTAGTAAAGTAGTAAAATTATCTAAATGACTAAATATTTTAAGAAAATTAAATTATACTATAAACGCTAACAACTCATAAATGTTAATGAAATTATATATATATATATATATATATATATATATATATAAAGTAAGTTAATGATGTAAAAAATATAGAAAGTGTAATTATTTTATACAAATTGTTAAGATATTTTAATTTTAATTATATGGAATGTTCACGTAGTGCATTGTTACATTTACAAAATTTCAATAATATATATATTTTGTGTTTCTTATATTTTTATTTAGAATATAATGTGCTCAAAAAGTCAACAATAAAATTATAAAGTACTTAAAATAACCTATTTTAAATTTAGTTAAATTTCATTTCCATAGTTGGTTTAGATTATGTTAATAAAAAATTCATATTTGATGCTTAAAAAATCATATTTAAAATACATCATCAAAAATTAGCCATGAGATGAACAATATAGTAAGGAAATAATTCAATGAATTAGACATATTCTTAATGAATTAGAGCGTATTCTTATTTGTAATATGCTAGTAATTTCACGATAAATTTTATAGCTAATGTGTAACTTAAGGTGAGCCAAATGAAATTTCCACATAGGTAAAGGGCAAGGGAGTTGCAAATAGAATATATATATTTTTTAATTTTAATATAATTAGCAATAGAGTCTTTTTATGGTTTTATTATACATTTTCTTAATATCTTATCTAAAATTTATTTTTGTCTTTGTTACACATTATATTAATATTTAAATTATATTTCATTTGTATTTCTATCTTATTTTTAGTTTTATGTATTTTTGGAAAAATTAAACAAGTAACCACCAATATTTTATATTATTTTATAAAACAAATTTTTAAATATTTTTAGATAAAAAAAAACTATCTTATCATATTAAACTCAAATCACTTAATTAAAAACTAAAAATACAAATCACTTATTTAAAAGTAAAAAAAAATAAAGAATAATTTAAGAAAATTTTGTGAAATATTATTTCAAAATCCCTTATATACAATATTAATATAGAAGAGTTGGTTAAACCATAAATAACTTATTTAAAAGTTAAAAAACAATATTATAACTTATTTAAAAGTTGAAAAACAATATTTGAATGTATTATTAAAAAGGATTTATAAAATATTATCTCAAAATTAGATATTATAAAAAAATTGAGCGTACATTTTAAAAGGATATTCGAATCCAAAAAAATTACATAGTCGAAATTATGGCGGCTAGTGTGTAAAAAAAGCAAAAACAGTTGCAGGTGCCGTATAAGACGTTGTTAACAGAGATTTATGTTTGGTGGCTTTTGGAGATTGTGTCGTACCCAAAGACAATTATTAATATACCAAACACTATTATTATATATACTATCTGGCAAATTAAAAAAAAAAAATATTTTATTATTATTTAAAAAAATATCAAAGATATTTAGTTAAATCAAACTTATTTACCAATCATAAAAAAAATTATATAAAATTTTAAAAATTTAGAAAATTTTTATTCATTAAAAAAAATCAAATTAAGAAATAAAATGATGTAAACTTTAGAAAACTATTGAAAATTTTAGTTTAAAATTATAAAATCAAAATCATAGCGATCAAGTGATTGCTATATAACCTGCAGGAGGCATGTATAATAAATATATATTATTGAAATTATATTTTAATTTACTTTAATAAAGACAGGTTGTTCATAAATGGTTCTCTTGCTTTTGGGTTAAGTTTTAAAATTTATGTTATCTTGAAAATATGAAAAATGGAATTTATAATACTTGGTTATCATTTTAACATTATTATGAAGTCAATATGCACTCTTTGATTTACAATGTAACATAGGGTTATAGTTGTTTTTAGTGAGAAGGTTGGGATCATTATATACATTTTAATTGTAAAATATGTCCACATTAATATTAGTTAGGATTTTTGTTACACTAAGATTGTGTTTAAAGTTCACACGCACTAATAGAGTTCGTATAATTTTTATACTTGTGCTAGTTTTGATAAGGTATTTGTATTGAAACTTTTAGAGTTCATATGATTCTTATATTTTTGTTAGCTTTTACAAGGTGGCCCCATTGAGATAATGCTCTCAGTAACTTTTGATCTTGCTTTGAGAAAACAAAAGTTTGTAGCCTTTGTTGTTTATGCTACCTTGTTTGAGCTATATTTACCTATGCTCTTGTTGCCATCATCACCCTTTAAAGGCACATGCTACATTATTTTAGTAGTCACATGTTGTTATTCTTTTTAATTCATGGCATTCCAGGAGATAACAATCATGCCACAACCTTTTTTTGTGTCACAACTCCTTTTTTAAGCAATTGCGACCTTTTCAAGTTGTGGCATTTTTTGTTATGGTCATGGTCAAATTAATCACAACTCATTATGCCATGGTTGTGACATGCCCTTTTCTCGACCACGTTTCCATGAGGTTTTCAACATTATTGTAGTGCCTTGTTTTTTGAACACTAAAGATATTGAGTCAAGTTCTTGTAACAAGCCCAAAAATTTAAAATTTTCTATGCAGTAATTAATGCTAGTATTTGTTATGCGGAAAGTATGAGAGAGATAAATTACTCTTTTCAATAACATTTCAGTTATGCATATGACGACACTAAATCACCAGCACTCGTCAGTTTGTTTAGAGTATCGTAATGTCGTAACTGTTTTTAGTGCTATGCATCTATCTTCGTCGTCGAAATGTTTGCTTGAACGAAACATTTATATTTAAATGTCGTAAACAAAAATGAAGTAATTCTATAGCTATATTCATGAATATGATTTCTAACTATTTTCTTTCTTGATTGAAAGGGTCCTAAAGATACCCTGTGGCTTACTTATCTATTATCTAGCTAACGCATATACTATTCTTTTATAGTACTGCAGGTAAGAATTCTACTATTTCAGTAATTAAGAGTTGGCGACCGAAGATTTAAATGGTGTATGCTAAAACTGTCTTGAACTTATTATGTCGAATTCTACGCCATTGGCATGCATAAGAAGTTATTGTATGAAGGCTTAGAAGCATGTCCTAGAAGTGTTATGATAAGTCATAATATAACTATGACCAATTTAAATGAGAAAATGATTTGATTCACCAGACATTAATATCTCCTCTTTTATGTTAGAGTCGGTATGCATTAAAAAATATATTTGTAAAGCATTGATACCATATCATAAGATATAAATGGTGACCCATTATTTCATATTATATAAATGTTAATCCATTATTGCATAATATATTGATAGCTTCTATAATTATAAAGTGGTGGTTTAAAAACCCTACCATGTAGATTTTGATAAAAACTAAAGTCCGAAGCTTTGATTATTGATCTCGTGTATGTAAATATTTAAACTAACATCGGTTCTTGACTATAGGCAAGGGCATCAAATTTAATCCATGGTGGAATGCATTGTTGAAAAATGTAATGAACTTCGATAGGGTCTATATTGAATGCAATTTAATGAACTCAATAGTGGGATGCACAGAGGCAACCCTATTGGCGTTTCTTCATGTGATGGCTTGGGTTTTTGTGTAAACCCTAGCTACGCATTGAAAGACCACTTTCAATGTTTACCCGATCCATTTGCAAGGTTGGTTTAAGGAGCCGAAAGGCTCTTGGTTTCACCGAGAATTTTGAAAAATACGTTTTAACCCTTACAAGGTTTCGATGGTGGATCTCTTTAACCTGCATTCCCGGGGTTTTGATAAATGTGAGCAACCACATAGTTTGATGGTGAAGTTCTTGGCACTGTTCCAGGCGTGATAATGAACCGAAGGTAAGCCACATTTGGGTTTGAGTTTGTCAGTTTTCCATTTGTAAGCTTCGTTTATATTTGCACTTTTTAAATCTTTTAACCAGTTGTTTAATGTTGAAACTCTGTGTCAGGATGGTTTCTCGTCAATGTTTACAGTTGTGAAGAATGAGGTGGTTGCTTCTTACGGCCCTGGCAAGCCTCGGGGGTTCTCTTGATGTGAATGCTGAAGTTAAGGCATTGATGCCGGTTTGTGTAACTTTGCCGAGATGCAGTTTTCAACTTGCATTTGGTTTTAACTGTTTGTTTTTACAGCTTGTAAGCCATATGGCATTTTTGTAAAAAGGGTTGAACCCTTGAGCCTTTGAATCACGTTGGTTTCTCAACGCTTCACTTGAATTTATAATAATAGCAATTCTGTTTACGTAAGAGACTGTGTGTACCGACTTGATATGGTTGATAGTGATGCCCTTGGGGTACGGCTTTGGATTAAAATGAAATATGGTCTTTGTATAAATTATAATGGATGAATCTTGAAAAGGTTAGGGTTGAACCCTAAAAAATTTATAAGTGCAAGCTTTTGGTTTCTCAAGCATAAATTCATCCTTCACGAAAACCGTGTGCTTCAATTTTAAAATGCAGTTTGTTTTTATTTTCAAAAATTTAATGTGTTGGGACTGAGCCCTATCATCGTCGTGTATTTGTGAAGTGTTGTAATTAAAACCTAGGCATGAGGATAACCCATTTGGAAAATCTCTGCATTTTTATATTGAAAGAAACTGGGTAGAGCTCGCTCTGTAAATTCTATTTTTAAACTAAAGGCCTTAAGCCATTACGGCTCTGTCAAAGACCCGACCTGTGTTTCCAAAGTTTTTAAGCATTCAAAGATATGTTATTTCGTGAATTAAATAAGTAGTGAGGATAAGATTTCGGGCTGAGCCCTACGTATAAATACACAGTGTATAAAATGGTTCAAGCCATGACTTATCTTGGTGTAGCTTGGCTAGAATATTAATGGTTGTTACATTACGAGTTTTCTAAACCTTAACCCTGCCAAGGTTTAAGACTCGGGTGAGATCAACCCTGAGACTTGATCCCTTGACTTAATTTTAAATGGGTTCAATCGTTTTATTAGCTAATGTTTGTATGCTCATGGAAAGTCATCGAACTTCGTATGGAATTTTGTTTAATTTCTAAAGTTGAAGTGTTAAGCCTTTGGTTGCTGAAGTTTAGGTTTTGTAAAAAGAATTCAATTTCAGTCTTGTATTTGATCATGCATTAAGTTTATAATAATGATATTATTAGGGTTTGATTACTTAGTATCGTGTTATCATTTCCAGAATCTATTGGGTGTTTATATGTTCTGTAATTATTTTAACGCTCTAGTTTTAAAAGAATGATATTGATAGCAAAATCGATACCTTGTATATATTTTATATTGATGTTGTGTTTAACCCTAGCTTGTACGTTTTAGAATGTTAAGAGGTATGTTTTAAGGGTATGATAAGAATGTTATGTTATTAATGATTTATAGTATATAAATGATAAATAAAACTATATATATACACTTCCTATTGTTTATACAGTAAGCATGTAGTTATGTAATGGATAATAATTGTATGTTGGTTAATTTCTATGAAATTGTTCTTAGTTTATTGAGTATAAACATTGGAAATAAAAATATTAAGTATTAACATATCTACGAACCATAGCTCTATAATTAATACTAAATTTATAGAAGAAAACATAACTCCAAACTTAGGTATTATGAGTTTATTTCAGCATTCGTTTTTATATTTAAGCAATATAGAAGTTTACTATTCTACTCATAATCATTCAATCTGTTCACAAAGGATTATTCGAATCTATCTACTTAAACTTGATTCTTTGTACTAGAGTAAGTCACGAAAGTGAGTGGAAAAATACAGAGAAATACTTTCTATTCTATCATTCTTCATTCAACCAGAAATAAGCTATCAATTCAACAAATAAATTTAGTAGTTAAGTTAAATGAAATTTTCCAGAAATAGATAGCATTACAGAATTAAAACCTTTTAGAACAGCCAAAAGATATCTAAGTTAGTTTTAATGGAAACTTATAACACATTTACACACATGCATTCAGTAAATAGATGAACAATAAATAAATAAGATAACATAAATAGAACCTGATAACTATAGAAGGGAAAAACATCCAAAGGAGCTCGTTCCACCCAACCTTTTCCTGAAGACAGCCAAATCACTTGCCCTAGGACCCTCAAGCCTGTTCACTGAACCACTAGGACGAAGATAATGTGTGGAACTACAATGTGTTTCTCTGCAACTCATCAATAATACTTATTGTACTCAACAATATCACTCCATCCTTTAGTAGTATTGAACTCTGCATTAAGCAGTACTAGTTCAGAATGTAGACTTAACTCCCTCAATCACTTCCTATCCTTCCCCTCATCGAATATCTTGTGTACTCTAATTTTTCTCTGTTTCTGAAAATATCACAAGGAAAAACTTGATGAGCCTCCTTCTCAATTTGATGGGTGATATAGCATGCCTATGTCTTTGGTCAGTTTCTTAGTTATTGAGCCACCTACCCAGTTCCACTTTCTTGGGGAACATGACCATAAAAATAGGGAAGTTTCCCCCTGCAACAACTAGAAGTGATTGAGGACGCTGCCAAGTGTCAGTTTACTCCCCACCCCAGTCCATTCCTCCTAGTGGGTCAGTGAACACTCTTTCAACAGTCTCCTTTGGTAATTTGTCCCCTCTTTTATTTATTAATGAAAAAAATATTAGAGTAATTAATTATAGTCATTTTTGACCCCACTTGGTCAATAATAAAAAAAAACTTTACAATAACATATAACATAATGTTTTTCTCATAACATAAATTGTTCAGATTTTGGGTATGTGATAGTTGCATATTGACCAAATTTGTCTAGAACCTATTTTAGATTACGAAATTTATTTCTATATGATAAAGTACCTTATTAAGGACAAAGTTTCACTGAGATTAACTTGGTCTCTTGGACATGTGCTAAACCTCTTTATGAATAAAGTGAAACCAACAAGAAAACCCGAGTGGGCCTAATGGTTAAGAACATGTTGTCTCCATGGAGGTAATAGGTTAAAAAACGGCCAGGGGTAGGGTTGCTCATTGGCCCATTGTGACAATCCTAGAAAAGTAGGTGACCTCTAGGATAGAGGCTCACCCCGGTGGGATTCAAGATGTCTTGACCCCTGCTTAATCACAAGTTACCAGTTATCTGGCTTACGGGCTATAGGATATACCCTTGGAAGGTTGTTGTTCCCATGGTAGAAAAAAAACAAAGTGAAACCAATTCTAAGAGGTGAAAAACCTTTCCTTAAGAACTATATTGAAACTTGGATTATTTGCATGATGACACCCCATCCTAACCATCAAGACACATCCTAACAAAGTAGATAAAATGTTATTAATTAGATATTTATAATATATTAAATGAAATGTTGACATGTGTACTATACAATATACATAATATTACTAACAAAGGCTCAAACATTGACATAAATGGTCAATTTAATATTATATTGTTGAGAAGTTGATAACCATGATTTAATTTTATGACAAAAATGAAATGATGCTTTTATGTATGTATAGGTACATTTAAGCATTCTTATTAACGTCAATTGAGAGCTCAAATATATTGTTTAAGGAAAATTCAAAACTAAGAATGTGTAATGTATCTAGGAAGGGGTGTATGCCAACTACTCTTTAATATTATATTTACTTTAAAGTTAACCACTGTCTTTGCATTGAACATTCGAGTCATTTGATCTTTCAATCAAAGAACATTGATTTAGGTTTGGTGTGCTGTCATTTTTAGCCATGGACAATGGATAATATTTCAGAGGAGTTGGGGTCACTAGAGGAGCTAAGGTCATTAGATCAAAGAATCCCTAATAGTTTCTCCCTTCACTAATAGCTTCTTGTCATTCCTCCTACTACATCCATTCTTTGGTGTTAGCAGGTAGCAATGTTGGGGACATTGCCCCCTCAAAGATCTTGTTTTATATATGTATTGATGTAAATTTTCCATTGAATAATCAATACTACAATGTAAATAAGACATATGAAATATGCAAATTATGAGAGAAGTTTTTTCATAATAATTAAAAAGGAAAAGGGGTGTTATTGAAATAATAAATAATAATATTTATGATGTAACCTATTGTTGACGCTTGGAAAAATCCTTCCGTCGACAGTAGGGATCCTCCCCGATGAAAAGTCCCAATTAGACAATTCACCGTTTGGGTTGGGGAATCCATTCGGTTTACGATCCGACTACCATAAGATATGTTGTTGTTATAAATTTACCATTTACGACCCGATCCACCGTTTAAGTTTTATTGTTATGTATGCAAATGCAAAGTACTAATTCTAAATGCATATGGTCCTCACAAGATGATGTGCAGGTTCTTACCCCTCATCTCACCACCCCTATTTTACCAAGACAATCCTATCAAAATACATAAATTTTATCTATTTAATCTAATATATATCCTTGCAAGGAGCGAAATTAAAATTAGAATAATGATTGTAACTGCCTGGTATAACTTCAGAAGTTAGCTACTGAAACAAATATATAAACAATTCTAAAATAGTATTAGTACAAAGATAGCTTTGTATTGACATTCACTCATCCATTACTCTAAAATACACAGAAAATTGTATTTCATATTCATAAACAGTAAGATGAATCATAAGCATTGGAATAGTCCAACAAAAAAGGAAAGATCTTACTGTATATTGGTGAACAAAAAGAGAAATAATTTTGCACATTCATTCACATATATCCATGCAATACTCCATGTATGCTTTCACCCAACCAAAATTGTCTTTTCTCATTTGAAGAAAATAGTTTCTTACAAAATGATACTAATTCAGTGTTTCACAAGCCAAAATCCCCCTCTTCATCTAGTATTTCCTATTTATATTTACAAAATTTTGTCTTAGCATGACCCATCACTTCATATTCCCTTTAAACCTTTGGTTTTCCACAATTTTGTCTTTTGTGGTTACAACATAAATGACTAAAATAAAACATATTTAATTACAATATTACTTTAGTTTGATGGTGCGTTTGATTGAATTTGGATGTAATCATCCCATAGACCACTTTAATAAGCTATTACATTTAGTTGTTGATGCTCCAACAATTTAAAATCTACTTCATGAAGAGGTATATCTTTGACCATAGCACTCAGTCCTTTAGTTGCTGTGGTATGGCCATTTCCTAAATAAAAAATCTTCATCGTGGCTTCTGCAATTCGCTCCTTGAGATCTTCTGCAGTGAGGGTGTCCATACTTTTAATGGCATCGATATCTTCATCTTTAATAGTTCTCAACTCCTCTAAACGCTACTCTTTTAGTACTAATTCTTCAATGGTTCCAGGAGAGGGTAGATGACACTTTCCAAAATCTTTGCAAATAATTTGTTGGATATCCTCACATTTATTGATGGACTCATTCACTTCTTCCTGTAACCTTTTATCTTCCTTCTAGCAATTATCCAAGAGCATGAAGTGTAACTTGAGCTCAGTAGTGGACGTTTTGGGAAGATTCTGAGGAATTCCTTTGGCATTTTTTATCCAAGAATTTACTCTTTTCATCTTACCATAGACTTATGTGAGCTTCTTCCTAGTAGTCACAGCTTCTTTGAAGATTTTCTTTAGTTTGGTTATCACCTCTTGCAACTCATATGACTGCTCAGTGAGCAATTTCCGAGAACTAAATAACTCTTCCTGTAATATAGAAGAATTGTTGGATATCACTCTTTCTCTCTCTCTAGCTGAACCGGGTTCAGTGTGTTTCACTTATTGGTAGACCCCAAACAATACTCTCTTCACCGGCCCTTTTGGCATCAACCTGCAAATAGGATGAAGTCTCACCTGAGGCGAAGATGGGTGGTTACAGAATTAGGTTTCTGCAACCTAGTGATGCGCGGCTAGTTTATGAGAGCTTTCTATGCGTCCTTTATTCAACATCTACTTAGCATATTATTACCAATATGTGACTGCGCACTCCACAATTATCAACAACCTACATACTTCTATGAATCGTTGCTACCTTTACTCTGATAACTACCCATTTTCCATACTTAACATAACTTCGTAATGTTCATACATATATGTTCCACTACTTAATGTTCATACATGTATGTTCCACTACATGGTTCACCCCCCAGATGAGAGCTACATCCAAGGGAACTTTTATTATATTACTTGGAAGGGGTAATAGTTCCAATCTACACACTCAACTGTAGACTCTTCTCTACAATATATCTCTGCATACACATCTGCAAAGTCTTCTCCTCTTTTAGATATCTCTTAGTCTAACTTAGGTCGATATCATCTTACAAGATCTAACATAATCCAACCCTTCCTTATACAAAATTTCCCTTTATATAGATTGTGCCCGAAGGTCACATCTTTACAATAACTATGCGACAACCCCCATAGTACCCTTAAACCCAAAATGGCATGGTTCTCCTGTTGACCACGTTTTTCCTTAACTTCGATGGAGATCTGTTATTATTTTGCGTCGCTTCCTCTAGCTCTGGCGCTTCCCTAATAGTCACACTTCTAACCGCATGGCTCTGACACTACAGTGGTGCATGCTTTGCACCATTTTGCTTATTTACTCTTTGCTTTTGACGTAGCTGATAGTCCGCCACTTCATTCATAACTACTCAAACTACCTTGACCTTTCTTAGTACTTTCTATTTACAAAGGAGACATGTCCTTTCCTGCCATGACTTCGCTTCGATCCATACCTTGCTCCCGAGATTTCCGAAGTTTCTTCTCCCAAAACTAGTCGATGTTAGGCCTTGCTTGACTTGTACTTTCTCCATCAAAGCTTCTTCCACTTGGGTTGTGCAACATCCCAATTTTGACCCTATTGCATTCAAATTGTAAATGATGTAAATATCGTTATTTAATCACGGTGAGGAGCTCAAGGCCAAGGCCCTTCCATCGATTTATCATTTTATGTATCGGAAATTAAAAATCAGTGCATATGGTTCTTGAGCTAGGAAGGCACAATGTAAATTAAGACATCATGTAAATATGGATTTTAATGAAATACCCACAACTAGCTATGCAATGCAACAAAGAGATGGTGGCATGATTTTTATAAGGAATAGGGAGAAAAATTATTCAAACCCTTTAGCCAATGGTGTTAAGCCAAATTTCATGAGAAAACCCATAAACCACCAACTACCCATTTTGACTTATGCACCCAATCATTTAATTCTTCCAAGAGTTGGTTGAGGTAGTTAATTCCTTTGGAATGAAGAGGTATGGCAGCCAATTTCGTGCATGGGCAAGCCATCAACCTGGGAATTCATATTTTTGCTTCTTGGGCAAGAAAACACCCACAAAATGGTTCCCAAAGCCATCTTTCACCCATGGACTTTCCTCTCTCTCGTGGTCTGAGCTAGCTGGGGCTTTCCCCCTCACATTTTCCATCATTTTTTCTGCATTTTCCATGGCTGGGAACTCGTTTTTGTATTGCACAGTGGCTAGGAGGAAGGGAGTCACGATTTTGGGGTTTATGGAGGCCGTTTTTGTCCCTTGAATGCCCATAAACGTTTTCTAAATATGATTTTTCTCTCCCAGGGTTGTTTCCCCATCTTCCATTTCGATTTTTGGTTGCCCACGTTTTTCTGAAGCTAAAGAAAACCCCATTTGGGGAATCCCACTATAAAAACGTTTTTCTACATGTCCAACACTTGTGATTTTGCTGTTATGTGGATCCCTGTTTTGGTTTGAACCTGTGAGCAAGAAATTTGGAGTGGTAGTGCACAGAATTGGCTTGATAAACCTAGTGAGGGGAGTAACCTCTCAGAAATATCAAAAGGGTTGGCTACTTTTCTATGCACACCTTGGACAACACTAGAATGGAAGGTATGGCCTGAGGGACTGTGTATTGGTGAAGGAAATACTTCCTTGAGTGGGGTGTGTAGGCATTGTGGGTGCCAAGATAGATAGATCTTGCAAAGGTATCCATGGCTCTGTGGTTGAGCTCACTAGCTTAGCAATTCATTCTCTCCCTTTGCCTTAGCAGCTTGAGAAACCCAACTGTGGATTGGCTTGGCTGATTTTTGTGTATTTTGGCTATGTGTGAGTCTATTATTCCCCTTTTCCTTGTAGAAATCATGCCCAGCTCAGGGGTGGAAATTGTGCTGAGATATTGATGAGCACAATTGGCCTATGGTTGGGTGGAACATTGCAGTTGCATATCTAGTTGCTCGGGACTACTCTATTTTAAGATAAGTACTCTCTTGTGTTAAATTCTGCAATGTGTTCATTTAATGATTGTCATGAAAAAGTTGAATGTATGTTAGTGTTGATGTATATGTAACTTCGGAATGTATTTCACATATATGTATATTGTATTCCTATAGAGATGGTATTATTCCTCTATACGGAAGTGTCGTCATTTATATTGTAAGTGTCGTAACTTATACTTGATGGGTTATTAGACCACCTTATTTGGGGTCGGCCCTGTATAAGTCATGTGGGTCAAAGGGTTATTAGACCACCCTATTGGGGGTCGGCCCACTCAGCATTATGTTATGTGGTTAAGTTAGAGCCGACATGAGTTAGCTAAAAAGGCAAGTCAAGTCAAGTATAAATAGAGTGCGGGAGGCACTCTATTTGCTCACTCACTTCTCACACATGCTCTCAAGGAGGAGAGGCGCACTCATGGAGGAGGAGGATTGCTGCTAGGTTATGGCTATCTCTCTTGGTTGGTTGTATCATTGCTCTATCTATCTCTGAGGAAGTTATTGGGGTTTTTCACCTTTATGGTTTTCCCCAAGTAAATCTTTGTGTCTCTTGTGTGCTTGCATTATTGTCTCCATGATTGATATGCTGTAGATATGCTGTACATGTTGTTCTCTCAGTTAAGATCCTAGATCATATTGAAGTAAATTCTGAAAATTTAACAGTTAGAAATGTAGATGCTTATAATTCCGTTGTGTTTAATTACTATATGCATATATATATGTCTTTTATTATCAATGAGTTTTACTTAATGGATATGGGGCTAGATGCCCAGTTTTAGTGCCATGTTCTCTCCCTGGCTCGGTCTGATGGGAGGGGACTTGACAGGTTGTGCCCAACACGAATATTCATAGAATGGTGTTAAATCCTACTTTTGATTTTGAGCAGAGTTCAGCTGCTCCACTAGACTCCTTCTCTTTATTTATTTCTGCTATTTGAGCTTGCAAGGCTCCCTTCTCTTTTGTAAGATTTTCAATGTGCTGGTCCGATTGAGCCTATTTTTACTTTAATGTGCTTACTTGAGCTTGAAGGTCATCCTTCTCGCCTTCCATGATTACTAACTTTGCGTTCAAACAGTCCTTTTTTTCCTCAACATTCTGAACAATTTTCATTATCCTCTCCTTTTCCAATTCTAGATCATCCCGTTGTTTCCTCATCTCAATTACCTCATTATGGAATTCTACTAAATTATCTTTTAGCTTGGTCACTTTAGCTTTACTTCTTCCACATCTTCAGTCAATTTTTCAATATTCTTTGCATTCGCTTGTGCAGCAGCAACATTCATTGAAGCCATGAATTTAGGGTCTTTATTTGTGCCTTCCATTACTGTAACTTCCTACACAGTCACTATATATGGATGTTTCCGACACTTTCAACCTTTTCTCCATTCTTTTCATGATGGTTTTCCTTTTTGGATTGAAAACTATTGTTTCAATATTTGCAACTGAGTTCTACTTTGATGGTGTAAATGGAATGAGTCCAAGCTCAGCCAAAGGGAGATGACCTCCTATAAGAGGTACCTCAGTATTAATATCAATAGGATCATCTGCTTCCATGTCTTTCTACTCACTCTCCTCCTGCAAATTCTTGTCTTCCATAGCTTTCTTGACTTGCTCTTCTTCTTCAATTTTCTTCGTTAGTGCTTATGCTTCTAACCTATTTTCCTCTTCTTCTGCAACCACTTTGTCTACTTCTTCCTACTCTGCTTTTCTTCTATCCTCTTTATCTTTTACTTCCTTTTTCTTTTCTTCTTCTTTCTTATTAGTTATCTCCTCTTCTTGCAACTTCTTTGCATTTTCTGCTTCCATAGCTTCTTATTTAGCTTTCTTTCTCGCTACTTCTCCTCAGTCTTCTTTCGTTTTTCTAGAACTTGCCTATGTTTTCTTTCTGGATATCTTATTTAAATCTGTGAGATTCTTTGCTCTCCTATACACCTGTTCATCTTTCAAAAAATGATCGGTATACTCAAAATTAATCTTGCATGATAAGCAATGCTTAGCCACTTTCTGTTGGCTATCATTTCTAACAAAAAATTTCACCCCAAAGTGATAAGCTTCTAATTCTT
Source organism: Larix kaempferi (assembly GCA_027924585.1). Taxonomy (NCBI): domain Eukaryota; kingdom Viridiplantae; phylum Streptophyta; class Pinopsida; order Pinales; family Pinaceae; genus Larix; species Larix kaempferi. Next base: position 2,129,588 of record BSBM01001261.1, read on the forward strand.
TCACAAATTCCTCTGCTCCTTTGACCTTCTTGAACTTATAAGCTCGAATTGCAAATGGAAGTGGTGGATATGAGACTTTCTTATGTTCATTCAAAAAATGTCTAACACCATTAAAAAATTTATGCCTCACTGTCTTATTCAAGATGATGTAATCTATGACATATATGGGCATCAATGAGGGGCTCTTCATGCATCCATACATGCGTAAATAAATTCCTTCGAGAGTGAAGTAGTAGTCTCTGTATTCACTTATCGCCTCAAGTGCTACATCTGACATGCAATTTGGTTCTTCATTAAAAATAAACTTATATAATGGCATAATAAATTCTTCAGAAATCAACTTGTATAAGCCTGCATGTGTATGAGCCAAAAGAAACTGATAAGCTACATAAATTGGAGTTTCACTTGGAATCCAACTACATTTGAGCTTTGGGTGAAAGGATTCATGATAAGAATGCAATCAATCAAATATGATGACATGTAAAATTCAGCCTTCTTTTGTTTTATTCCTTCCTTAGCATTTTTTATGGCTTGATCCATATTTTCTTAAATGATGTCTGCCCAATTGAATATAGTGCCATGTGTTGTGACATCCTACAACAGTGGAATCCAATTGAGCTTGTAAATGTTTGCATTTTATCTCCCATATATTCTACATATAAGAATAGCAACAACCCTGAATGGAGTTCTCGGATTCTTGGTTTCATACTCTCCACTGGTCCTTTGCCACAATTTTTTTCCTAGGATTAACTTTTTCCATGCACATTCTAAATGCTCAAAATTTACACTCTTGAGCCAATCATCGGTTAATAAAACATTCAGTTCCGGTACTTTGTAGGATTTGCTATATGAACAGGATAAAACGAAGCATCACCATTTCCATTTGCACTTGTAATGATTATAGATGCTACATCTACATATGGGAGAATCCATCCAATTAATTATGAACATTGAAATAGTTCTGGGTGTGTGGCAGATTTATGAAGACCAGACTTCTTGATATTATGGTATATCAATTTTTCCTTTATTGGTGTGTCAGGTATTTTTTATCTCTTATTAGATGATAAATATCTCCCCACTTATACTCAAGAACTATTCCCGTGGTAGACTTTGTATCCTCGAATTGAACCTCCAAAGGTGTCTTTGGTATCATCTCTACATCAGAATATGGCTATACCACACTGACATTGCGCTTAGAGCTCCTTGTAGACATATCTGAATCATGTGACATAAAAGAAACATCATTTGATGGCATCGGCTCCATTGATAACATCACTAGGTATATTTTTACTGAGAATAACATGAGGAACTCAAGGAATAAACCGAGCATGCTATTACTAATAGAACATTTTCATTCTTCTTTAACCAGTTCTACCAAATGAAACTAATACGTAAGTGAAAAGGCTCATACTATCAACAAATTCATAACATTATTCTCAGTAAAGAGTATCTCGTGAAGCAAACTATAAATTAGAAAAACTCTTCTACTATGCATGTATTTGGAAAAAAGAACTAAATAGTTAGATTTAACATTCTTTCATGCAGATGGCTGTGACGGGAAACAAGTAATAGGACTCAGGATCGAGCTTCACCTTCCTTTATTCACAAATGGTGGTCAAGCCTTGGAATTCACATTTCACGCCAACTAAACTCATAAATCTTAGGGCCTCAACCAACTTTAAGCACATGCAACTGCAAACGAGGGTTGGTTAGGGTTCATGGTGGAGATGTTTGTTCGAAATCTCACTGAGGGAAAATCCGTTGGATAGGGTTTTAAATGCTTTTAAGTAGGTAAACTACGTCCAAGATGGGTAAGGTTTTAAATGCTTTTAAGTAGGTAAACTACGTCCTCTTGGTTCCCATATCCAACTGCACTAGAGTTGTTGTCTCAAGATTGTTTTTATTCAAATAACATATCTCAACTATGTTAGGTGCAATGTAAGCGTGGATACCTCTAGAATCAATTAAAATAGATATGGGTTTATTAGAAATATTATCTGCTACCTCGGCCATTTAAGACTAGTGATCATCTTGTCTACCATCTAGGGATACATAGATTCTTGGGATACTTCTTCTAACATCACCAACAATTGAGGCTCCTTGAATGTTGTGAATAGTGATTCCCTTCCATGGAAATTTCTTTGCATAGTGATTCTCCTTACATACCCAACATTCAACAGGTGGTCTTGGCCCTTTGTATGAATGCTCTCCCCATTTGGATTTGTTTTTCTTTGGTTGTATTTGCTGATAAGAGTTATTACCTTTTATGAATGATGGAGGTTGAAATAATTTCTTCCTCTTCTCCTACTTGTCTCTTTTCTTATCTCTCCATTCCTTATGATATGGAGCTTTGTTCTTACTCATATCATATAGATGTTTTTCCTTCCAAATGACATCTTTAAGAGTCTTTGGTCTATCATATTCGATCTTGTCCCTATAGAATGCTGGTAGACCACTTAAGAACCTATGAATATTCACTTTTTCACCCTTATGAAATTTTCACACTTCAAGAGAGTCTATGAACCTTTTCTCATAAGCTTCCATGGTCATATTACCCAGCTTGACTTCAAAGAACTTCTCCATTTTCTTGTCATAGTAGTGCTCGAAGAGATATTCCTTCTGGAAGTATTTCTTGAACTTTCTTCGATAGATTCTATCTTCATCAATATCTTTCAACTTGACTAGATAATCCCACCAAATGGATGATTTACCTTGCAAATGGTAGATGGATACCCTTGCTTCCATGTTTTATGTGTACTGATGCAACTGGAAAAACTTTCTGAGTCCCAACAACCAAGCGTCAGCATCCTCCCCTTGCTTTACTTCTCCATAAGAGGTTGGAGGTTTGATTCTTCTTAATTCTCCCATGAGTTCATTTTTTGTAAGCCTAATATTCTTATATCTTATGGGGGATCTTTCAGGGCTTCATTATGAGCTATTGATGAGTACCCTTTCTTATTCACTGTAGAGGGAATGTGATGATTGTTTTCTGAAGATGATCTATACCTCTCATAATATATCATTGGCACATTGCTTCTTGGTGAGGTTCTCCAATCTCCTTGCAATTACTTCAGACTATGCATGATTCTTTCTTGAGTGTGGATGATCCTTTCATTATATTTTCTACAATTTCTTACTTCCATATTCAAACGTCTTACCGAGTCTTCCAAAATCAAGGGTTCAATGCTTCCTTGGTGTTCATTTGTCCTTGCCTATCCCTTTTCAGGAATTTGTCCAATGAGCTCATTAAACTCTTCTTTGGGGTTGTATGGAACCTGCCCTTATTCCATCTCTGATCTATTTAATGCACTTACTAACTACTTGCTCTTTACTGCTTTGATTAGAATTCAAAATTGCACTTCAATAATCCTTACTCGCTCATTCATAAACTGAAATAATTGTAGTCTGCAATTTGTTCAATGTCAATCACTGTTAGCAATATACACACTAGTATATGTTCATTCATAATTCATAATACTCTTCTATTTACATCGCACATTCCAAAATATATTAAGTTACAAATCTATGGAAGGCCCAACAGTAATAGAGTTGGAACTTGAGATCCGATACCACTTTGTGGTGTGCCCGGCCCCAAATCCAAGTCTAGAGATACAAGGAAACCCAAGGGAAGGTTGATTAAGGGTAATGCACAATATAATAAGGTATTTGTGGCTAGGATAGCATGCCAAAATCCAATAGGTTAAAACATTCATCCTTATTAAATGTAATGCAAGCATATGAGAACATTCCCTTTCCTAAAGCACCGACTATGTAAGGTAAATATGTAGTGCTTGCTACATTGAATGTGTATGAGTAAAACACGATGGTAGAAATATCCAATGTTCTTACAACGGTTAAGGACATATGATTATCCTATGTGAAAGATAGCATGATTGTAAGTTTTCAATTGTTGTCATCCTAATGCGTTCCAATTGTCTTTCTCGTGAGGTTATATATTATTCTATTATGTGTGTGCTAAATGTAATTGGTTAGATAGTTGGAATTAACAACCACATGAACCACAAGAGACACATAGAAACTGACTGCCATCCAAATCCTTCAAAATCAATCCCATGGTTGTCCCCTACAACCATCATTCACTAATAAAATCAGATTTCATGGCTGCCCCTCTCTCCAACCATCAATCACTAATACAATCAGATTTTATGGTTTTCATCTACAACCATCTAACACTAAAACAAATCAGACCTTGTGGCTTTAATTTACAATCATCTAGACACATTACAAATCGTATCTTATGGCTTCCATTTACAACCATCTGAGCACATTACCAATTAAATCTTATGGCTTCCATTTACAACCATTTGAGCATGAGGAAAATAAAAAACGATTCCTTCCATCTACATCCATCTAGCCATGAGAGAATAGGGAAGTTAGAGAAGATAGAGAATATAGAGAAGGTTCTTTGCAATCCATGTTTTATATCACACAAAGGCCATCCACCTACATTCAACTATTAACATAATAATCCATATAACATATATAAGCATGAGGACCAGCCATCTTGCATTCAAATTCTAACATGCCATCCATAAACATAAACATAGATCAATTTAGCCTCCATGTTACATATGCATAATAAAATAAAATAAAAATAACACATAAGAAAATACTTATCTCAAAGAATGCAACTGGCTTCAACAGGACCATGTTCCTCCCATCCATAGACATGCCATGCTCATGCATATTTCATCATGACAGTCACCTCTGAGTTGGGTACATGGTTCCATAAGTATAAGTAATCTCAACGAGAGTAGTAGTAGTCCACTCCCTCACCACTTACTTTCCCTTCCGTCTACACTACCCGGTGAGTTGTGACTACCCGTTCTCACCACGGCCCTTCAGATATCACCATCCTCAGAAAATGGATTTACGTGCTAGACTAGGTACAAGTAATGGTCCTTGAGGGAATAAAGGTAAACAACCATAAACTCTATGGTAACATCACTCTCTCACACATAACACAAGTTGTAATGAGCACCATCCAACCCTCTTAGTAACTAGCACAACAAGGAGATATCTCATGCATAAATAAATCTCAATGAGGGTAATTCGAACCCAATGAGACCAAATTGAATTGGTTAAGGTGTGGTTAGGATTCATCATGGAGAATTAAATCAAATTGGTTGAGTGGTGGCTTAGCTTAGAATATTCCCTTTTTGGATTAGCACCATGAGGAGGAGTTACCAAAAACCAAGGAGTGGAGCACAAGGAGGGAGAACTAGTCATGAGGGGTGAAAGAGTGGGTTCAATAGGATCATCAATGACCTATAAGCACAAAAATAGTGAACTCCAGCTAGATTTGGGGAGCAAGGGCACACTTGTGGAGGTGGAGGCAGAAATCAAGGAGATGGAAGCTAAGATCTAGCTTATAGCTCCTAGAATCTACAGAGAGGGAGCCCTAGTGCAAGTGGTTCCCACAAAAGAGTATCTCTCATCCAAGGAGGGTTCATTCACCAAGTGGGTCCCACCAAACCTTCATGAGGGTGCACTAGTGCAAGAGGGGTCCACTAAACCATGAATAAGGTGAAATAGTAACTCCATACGTCAAAATAATCAAGAATAGGGTCCAACAAGTAATTTTAAGGAGAGAAACAACTCCTAGTCCCCAAACCCCTCACAAGTGGAAACCATGTCCCCCCATTCTCATTTGTAGTCCATGTTGAACCAATTAATTTTATTAAACAATATAATAACAATAATGTCCAAGTACATAGTCCTAGCACCGTGTGCCACCATAACAAAACAAAATAATAATTACATATGTCCAGGTCTTAAAACATTGGGGTATTACATTCCCTTCACCCTTAAAACAATGCATCATCCTCGATGCGTACTTATTACATACATGCCTTTACAAAATTTCAAAAAAGATGAGGGTATGCCACCCTCATAGCATCCTCTAACTCCCAAGTGGCATCTTTAATACTATAATGGGCCAATTGGACCTTTACCTGCTAGATCTTTTAATTCCATAGTAGCTTGACCTTTCTTCCCAATATGGAAATCGGTTATACTGGAAAACCCCCCTCTGGTTCCACCTGGATCACATTCCAATAAATCACATGATTAGCATCAGGTGTATACTTTTACAACAAATATACATGAAACACATTATGCACTTTTATGCAAGCAGGAAATGCAAGCTTATATGCAACAGGTCCTATCCTAGGTAGGATCTCAAAGGGTCCATAGTATCTAGCAGCTACATTGGAATAGTTTCCCAAGTTCAAGGAACTCTTCTTGGGTCTAACTTTAAAAAATACATGATCTCCAACTTTAAACTGCCTATCTGTTATGCTCTTATCTACATAAATTTTCTATCTGTCTTGAGCTTCTTTCAAATTCTGCTTGATTCTAACCATTTAAACTTCCATGTACCAACTTTATAAGTTCCAAAAACCAAGATTCAACATCCTCCCTTTTCTTTGCTTCTCCATCAAAGGTTGGAGGCTTGATTATTCTTAGTTCTACCACCAATTCATTCGATGTAAACATCCTCTTCTTATATCTTACTAGGGATCTTTCAGTGATCCTTTCTGAGCTACTTGATGAGTACCCTTTCTTCTTCACTACGGATATCATGTGATGAAATTTTCTTGAAGATGATCTAGGCCTCTCATAATTTTTGCTTGGCAGATTGCTTCTTGGTGAGGTTATCCAATCTCCTTGCAATTGCTTCAGACTATGCATGATTCTTTCTTGAGTGTTGATGATCCTTATATTATCTTTTCTACAAGTTCTTACTTCCATATTCAAACTTCTTATCGAGTCTTCCAAAATTAAGGGTTCAATACTTCCATGGTGTTCCTTTTTCCTTGCTTCTCCCTTTTTGGGACTTTTCCCAATGAGTCGATTGTCTTTCACATGAGGTTATACTATTATTTTGTAATGTGTAAGCTAAATGTATGATTAGATAGTCAAAATTAAAAGAAACATGAAACATAAGAGACACAACGACACAGAATTCCATCCTTAGCCTTCAAAATCAGATCCCATGGATGTCCCTTACAACCATCATTCACTAGTAAAATCATATTTCATGGATTCCCCTCCCTCTATCCATCAATCACTAATACAATCAGATTTTATGGCTGTCATATACAACCATCTAACACTAAAATAAATCACATCTTGTGGATTCCATTTACAACCATTTTGGCACATTGCGAATCGGATCTTATGGTTGCCATTTACAACCATCTAAGCACATTACAAATTGAATCTTATGGCTTCCATTTATATCCATATGAACATGAATGAAATCATAAATGACATTTACCATGTACATCCATATAGCCATGAGATGTCACATACCCTAATTGCTAAAAACATTTTATGCTGAAAATCTTGTATTAACTTTTATTGTAAAGTTTTATATTTTGGACAAGTGTCCAAGGATGACTGTAATTTGCACAATATTTTATTATTTAATAAAAAAATAGGAGACAAACACCTAAGGGGACTCTTGAAAGAGTGGTTACTAATCCACTAGGTGGAATGGAATCTGGGGTAGAAGGCAATGGACAAGTGGCAGCATCATGATGCAACTAACTAGTTGTTGGTATGGGACAACTCCCTTGAAATGTGGTCTTAGTGCCCTGAAAGATGGGACTAAAGCTTGAGGCTCATTTAATCCAAACTGACCACTAAAAGACCTAGGCAGTATATATATTATCCATCAGATTATGAACTGAGGTTCATCACTTTTCCTGATGAGGAAACTTACCTTGAGGTTTTGCTATTTGCACTCAAGAGATCTGATGAGGGGATAGGATAGGGTTGATCATGTTGTGAGTCTGCCAAAACTCTTAGTAAGTTCAGGTGGTTGTTGCTGAGTGGAGAAGGCATTTTACAGGAGGTTGATACTGAGTGGAGAAGGTATTTTGAGTGCCTTGCTTCTACACAGTTTTCAACCCACTTACTGGATCAGTAATCATGCTCAGGGGTTCATTAGAAGTGAGCAGTCGAGTTGCTTCTTTTGAAGCAGGTTGGGAGGAACAGGCCTCCTTAGGTGTTTGTCGGCCTATCACTTTTTACAGGTTCTATTGTGTTATTTAATTTATTTTTGAAGTTCTGTTATCTAATAACCTGACTGTTTATTTCATAAAATTTAGTTCTATTCTTCTTTAATTAAATTAAATAATTCTGTATAAATCGAATTGAATGAATAAAATAATCTTTGTATTTTTTCCCATGCAAGTAGATACAACATCGTACTCTAGTGCAGAGACAGATTAAGGTAGATAAGTATGATAGGAAAATAGCCTTGTGAATGAGAAGCTAAAAACATTGTTTTTTTTTAAGCTATTATTTACTGTTAAAATTTCTATGTACACATGTATCAGAGTTTTTATGGTTATTTATGCATAATTAATTGTTCTCAGAATACATAGTAATGTATATTTCATTTATAGATATTAGCTATATAGAAATAAATAGTCTCTTTCCTATAGCTTATATAAATTATTTTTCTATCATAGCCTTCTTAAAAACATAGACAATGGCAAGCGGGTAGTGCAGATTTAGAACCCAAACATACAATAAATTTACAACTCTCATCACATAGAAAACTATCACATCATGGTTCTCATTCTTCATCATTTAAGCTCATGTCAGACCTTATGACATCATCTTTAAGTTACAATAGATTTCCACTTATTCCATTCCCTAGCTCGACATAGTAAAAAATTTGGTATCTTAACGATAACCAGAATTCAAAACCAAACATTTACACAGTAATTGATATTGTAGGTTAAACCTAAATAGATTTAGCAGACCCCAACTCATTGCTAAGACTTTGTCAAGAAGAAACATCAAACCCTAACCCTAGCATTTTATTCACTATAGCAATCATTACCATGAAAATACCTCTCATTCTTTTAACCGCACACATATTACTATTTTATCACTTGAAAGTTGAAAACCTAGTTTTACACCATCTTTTGGTACAACAAAGTTAAACACAGAGAATTGTTAGACAAGGGTTCGCATCTATCCTCTCACTACAAAACGATAGCATTGAAGTAAACAACTAAACTTTTAAAATTACCATCATTTCCTTAGTAACGATTTTTTTTAGTAGCTTTCCAGGTTGCCTAGTATTCTATTGTTTTAGAAACATTTTTAAACATAAACACTGCAAACAGTTCGATGACCAGATTTTAAACACAATAGGGTATACAGTTTTAGCAAACATGAGCTTATACAGTTCCCTAGACAAAAACACAGTATCATTTTAATACTTGGAACTACTCCCAGGCCGAACCTTCTTTTAAAGTTTCAAACACACATTTTATTCATCGAAACACATAGTGGTTACACTTTTGCAAGTCGGCATTAAGAGCCAGTTCCACAACCTTTCCAAAAGAAACCAAAGAGAGTTCAAGTCCTTCAAACATCAACTCGAAGGATTCATACCCAGTTCACTTTTGGCCCAGACATCTCAACAAGTAACAAATACTCAAAACCAAACGCGAGGTCCAGATTTTTAAACATGAAGGCCACCATTTTCTTCCAACCAAAGTTACAGGGTAACCTCCGAGGCTTACCAGATGGGGTAGCCATAGCCTTCCATTGTCTTCCTTGCCAAAGGAACCATGAACTCTAAATACCTGCAACAGCTGTGGAGAGTGGTTAAAACCATTCTAAACTTTACCAGTATCCACAGAAGAAACCCAAGATACTTTAACACAGATCTTCGAAGCCATAGGTTTGGAGTTACGAATACATTACCTTATTGTGACGTAGAACAAAAAACGCCAACCAACCACATTAGCTCGGCACTGTAACTTGACAATCGTATGTTGAGGAAGGAGAAAAACCAAACTAAATCCCCAACTGCAAACTCTGTTAGATATTAAACTTCAGATTCGACTGTCGAACCAACAAAAATCCAGTTGCTAGAACATCGTACAGGATACATTATCTCTGTTATGGATACAGTGGAAGAGTTTGCTACAGGTCACGGGTTCAAAACCCAGACTTAACATCTCCAAGCAACAAACAGAGAACCTACAAACCCTCAGACTGTCGGCTGGGAAAAACAAAGCCACTAATTCCAAATGCCAAGGAAAACGGTAGTCATAAAAATGCATTACATAGTGGAGTTAGGGTTTAACATAAACCCTTGATTTTCCTATCATCCAATGGTGAAGATCGTTAGACAGGGACCACGTATGCCAAGCAACCTACCACATTAATCACTACCATCATTACATTTGCCACGTTCGAGCCACTGTGGAGCTAGCTGGTTAACCAATGAACCAGCAGTTACCACTTCGGCTTAAGTTTGGACTTAAAACATCGTTGGACATGTGATCGAACAGTTAGTGCAATCCTCTGTGGAATCCCATTACAACTATGGCCAATGCATTTAATAATGTAGGTAGAGTTTTTAATCGTCCGCCAACCTGTAATACATTATCACCAAGTCATTTAATTTATCATAATAAACATTGTTTGATAGATTGTATTGAGATTTATATAGTTACTATGCTAATAACGTAGTATAACATTAGTTGCATATTACTCATCATACTAGCACATTAATACCTTTGCATATGAACTGCATATAGTATGGCTTCACAATACGATAACCCCCATCACATAGTATCAAATAGTGAGTGGTTCACTAGGATAGTACAACATCACATAGAGTCACACTATTACATACTATTGTGTAATAGCCCATCATTTATATTCTATGCACAATTTCATATATTTACATATTATTTATAATGTTTACACAAATTCACATTGTTGCATAGATTTATTTGGTATATATTAATGTATTATTTGCATAACAAAAATTGGTGAGTAGGATACTCCACATTGTTTTATTGCCACAATATGACAAACACAATTAATTCATATCATATGTACATAGTTCATAGCTGTACATAATTCACACTGTTGCACACAATTCACATCGTTGTACATAATTTCTATTTTACGCATAAATAGCAGAGTTACAAGTAACTCTTAATGAGTTGTAGTTTAGTCATTAAAATGTAAAGAGAGTAGCATCAAACAGAAACTGTAGGGTTCTCATAGTCTCACGTAGGTACTACGTAGGTTTACAATGCACACAACTCACCCTACACGTGTGACACTTGTGAAATAGCAACAATTCTATGTTTAAATTTTACGCATAGATAGCAGAGTTACAAGTAACTCTTAATGAGGGGTAATTTAGTCATTAAAATGTAAAGAGAGTAGCATCAAACAGAAACTGTAGGGTTCTCATAGTCTCACGTAGGTACTACGTAGGTTTACAATGCACACAACTCACCCTACATGTGTGACACTTGTGAAATAGCAACAATTCTATGTTTAAAGGATTGAAATTTATCATGTAATACTTGGCGTAGACTTTAGAATTTCACATATGAACTGATTCTTATACACTCACTTACGCAGTAGAATTTCTGGTGTTTGGTCTGTATGCTGAAGGTAGACCCAAGCAAGTTATTTTAAAACACTCGTACATGATTTCCACGTTTTCCACAGGAAGTAAAAGATAGACTTTTACATACAAGTATGAACTGAAAACACACGAACATTTAGATCTTCTTTGAGCACGTGTCGTAACTCAAAAACTCTCACCTGTAATCTGTCACATTACGAAATTCACATGCTTTAGCATGAATTCTAAGTAAGCCTCTGGGCATCCGAATGACCCCTTCATAAATCAAACAAAAGAACTTTAATCAAACGATGTTTCTTCATTCATAAACAACAATAGTAGATTTTGTAGCAGCATATTTAGATTTGGATAACATCAAGACTTAAGCTAACTTCTTTTAGTCGCATTCAATAAACAAGTATGGTATTTTAGGACAACAGATAACATCTCATGTATCTTTTCCATCTCCGCATACACTAAATAAGCACTATTGTCACGTAGAAAAAGTTTTAAATTTTTGTGATTTTTTTGGGGTGTTACATGTGGTATCAGAGCACGGTTAAAACATTAGGCCTGAATACGCTCATGCACGTAATACAGAAAGTAAAATGTGAAAAGTTGTTTACTAACTTTTTAAAATTTAATTGTGTTGTACAGTTTGACAAATTGATTTACAGGTATGTCATTATCGGAAGAATCGGCAAAGGAAAAATCACCTCATCGTGAACCTAGTATTAACGAAAATCCAGAAGGTTTCTATGTTGAGTTGAATAACAATTCTTCTGAATTTCTGCGTACCATAAAGGATCTGAAGTCTGATATAAAAACAATCAAAGAAGAAAATGAGTGCATTCTGAAGGCACAAGATACATTAAATAAGATTTTAATGGATAAATATCAAAATGAGGAAAAGGGCAGAAAATCAGAGGTCAAATCTGATTCTACCATAATGACTCACAGACACAAGCACAAGAAATCAAGAAAGGATAAAAGTACTAGTTATTCATCCTCTGGTTCACATCAAAGTCATTATCACTCTAACGAGGACAATAGTGATAGTGATTTCTGTTCAACAAGGAGAAAGCAAAAGCACCACGAACAGATCACAAGAGAATTTAAGAAGATTAAGCCACTCACCTTTAACGGTGAAAATGAGAAGGGTGAGACAGCAGAAGCTTGGTTGTCTGGAATGAAGAAGTACTTTAATATATATGACTACTCTTCTCAATTGAAAGCTAAGATGGCTATTTATAATCTGATAGGCAAGGCAGATATATGGTGGCAAGATCTAAAAAGAATCAAAAGTTTAAAAGAAAAAGACGTAACATGGAGTATGTTCAATAAATTATTCAAGAAAAAGTTTTTGTCAGAACAATATTATGAGGATAAATCGAAGGAGTTTTATGATCTGAAGTTGGGCGCCATGAGCATGAAGCAATTGTTCAACAAATTCCTCAGTCTACTGAGATATGTACATACATGGTTGAAGAGAAGCCAAAGGTACAAAGGTTTCTCAGCTGTTTACCATTCCATATAAAAGATAGAATAGAATATGACAATCCTACAACACTGGAGGAAGCTATGAGAAAGGCAAATTTCTATTTTGATCAAAATAGAAGAAGAGAAGGAACAACTGGTTGGAAGGGCAGCAAAAAAAACCAGTTTGATTATAAAAAGAAAAGTTTTAATCAAAGTTCGGGAGTTTCAAGAAAAATTTCCCTAACAAAAATTTTTCTAACAGTAGTACATACAGGGGTAATGCGTCTCAGAACTCTGCTACTGCAAAGAATGTACCCAAAAACTATAATCACAGCAACAATAATAACAGATATGCTGAGCAAAAAGGACCTATCAAATGTTATGAATGTGGCGGACCACACAAGAGATCAGATTGCCCACACAACAGAAAAAACGTCAACAATATTCACCTAGTACAAGCAGAACCTACAGTTGGAGATGTAGCGAGGGAGATGCCCAGAATTTATGCAGTATTGGAGGATCGTCAAGCAGACCATCAAACATCCATGGTGGAAGTTGAAGGTATGTTACAAACTAAGTCTATTTCCATTCTAATAGATCCAGGTGAAAATATGAGTTATATCTCACCTGAATTAGTGAAAAATTGCAAGTTAAAGATAGAAAAATTTGATAACCCGTGGTTAGTTCAGCTTGCAACTGGTACAAAAAGAAAAGTTACAGACTTTGTTAAAGATTGTGAAGTTTTTCTAAGTGTTGATGTATATGTAACTTCGGAATGTATTTCATATATATTTATTGTACCCTTATTAGAGATGTGTTATTCCTCTATAAGGAAGTGTCGTCATGTGGATTGACAAGTGTCGCAAGTGTGTGTACTTGATGATGGGTTAGTAGACCACCATGTGTGGGGTCGGCCCTGAAATATATATTATATTGTGGATGTACCTAGCTAGACAAGTCGGCCCCATAAGGTCACTGGGCAAATAGGTTAGTATAAATAGAGATGAGGAGATCTCTATTTAGATCATTTGGAAAGTCATATCTCTCTCACTCAGAAAGTAGCGCACTAGTGAGGAGGAGGATCATCTGCTACTAGGAGACTATCTCAAGTGTATTTTGGTTGTATTTTGGTTGAGCCATTTCTCTCTCTATCTCTGAGGAAGTTGTGGGGTTTTTCACCTTAGGGTTTTCCCCACGGAAACTCTGTGTCTCTTGTCTCTCATGCTTTTGATTCTTGTGATGCTTGTCATGCTTATTGTGATTGTTATGCATTGATATACTATATATGTTATTCTCTCAGTGAAGATCCTAGAGTATTGTGAATTAATGCTCAAAATTTAACATGGTATCAGAGCTAACCTTAGAAGAAGACATTTTGCAGTGACAGAAACTTGAGTTTCTTGTTTATTGGGTTTCTATCCATAGATTTTGGAAAAGCAGTATAGTAGATTGACTCTACTCATCAACGAGAATCTATCTATCCAATCAGAATTCAATTCTGAGCATTTTCAGATTTGGCCCTAAAAATTAGGGTTTCTACAAAAATAGGAATTTATGAAATCTGAAGACATAGCTAGAAGCTCCTTGCAAAAATCGAAGTTTAGAGATTTGGATCGAGATTTTTGGCTGGGTAGAGCTCCGGGAAACTTAAACCCTAGTTCAGGGCTCTCCCAAGTGAATCCGGGAGGACAAAAAGGCAAATCTGAAGGGTAAACCTTTGCTGATTTCAAATTCTGAATACACCAGGATGATCAGCTCATCAAGGCGCATCTTTCTATCCTTTCAAAAAATTGAAATTCACATTTTGAATTTTTAGGGTTTTTCGACAAACCCTAATCTAGGACCAGATCCAGTTTTCAACATTTCAAGTGGTAAGACCTATATCTTTTCTATTTCCATTTGAAGTACTCTTTAAGATATCTCGCCACACCAAGCTTGAGGATAAGCTTGATGGAGCTGATAACTTCCGAGCTTGGAAGTATAGGATTGGGTTAATCCTGGAAGAGAATGAGTTGGACTCATATGTAAAAGAAGACATCCCTATCGCAGAGGATGAAGAGGCTAAGGTATTGCATACGAAAAACTTGGTCAAGGCAAAGAGAATCATTGCTGATTCTATCAAAGACCATCTCATACCCCATGTGTCTTCTCTAAAGACACCCAAGGAGATGTTTGACTCTTTGACCAAGCTATTTGAAGGGAAGAACATAAATCGGAAGATGACCCTGCGGAACCAATTGAAAGGAGTAAAGTTTCAGAATGGAGAAACCATTCAATCTTATTTTTCAAGGGTCTCCCAGATCAAAGAACAACTAGAAGCAGTGGATGAAATGGTGGAGAATGGTGAAGTGGTGATGACCACTCTAAATGGCCTACCTAGGTCATGGGATTCCTTTATTCAAGGAATTTGTGCAAGGAAGAAGTTGATCTCCTTCAACAAATTGCGGGAACAATGCTCTCAAGAAGAAGCTAGGCTTGTGGCCCAAGAAGAAAAGATGGGAAATGAAGATCAAGCTCTCACAGCACATGCCAGGAAAGGCAAGTACAAGAAGGAATCATCTTATAACAGGAGATTTTCACACCACCATTATCATAAAGATAAGAAAGATCTCAGATGCTTCAATTGCAATGAGAGGGACACTTTGCTTCAGATTGTCCCAAGAAGAAGAAACACAACAACAACAACTTCAATAAGAAGAAGAAGAATAACAAAAGAAGATATCATGCTCATGCTGCCGAAGATGATGAACCCCTAAAGAAGAAGGCTAGGGAAAAAATTGATAGTGATGATGACTCATCAAGTGAAGAAGAATATGTTCTAATTTCTGCTCTCATAGGTACTATCTCGCATGGGTATAATGACTGGTTGATTGATAGTGGGGCTTCCAAACACATGACTGGGTTTAAGGAATCTTTTGTGAATCTATCTGAACATGAATCACCCCATAAGGTGAAACTTGGGGATGATTATCAATACCCAATCAAAGGAAGTGGTGAAGCCTCCTACAACCTAGATTCTGGAAAATATTTGAAGATGAAAGAATTCCTTTATGTACCTGGGCTCAAGAAGAACTTACTCTCCATCTCTGCATTGGATGCAAAAGGTATGAGGGTTGCATTTGTGGATGGCCAAGTCCTAATGTGGCCAAAGGGAAAGAACATAGATGATTCAATAGTGATTGGAGATCAAGAGGGAGGTTTGTATAAATTGAAGGGACAACCTGAACATGCCATGGTACATGAATCCATGGAGCCAAGTGAACTTTGGCATAGAAGACTTGCTCATATGCACTATAGGGCACTTCCAATTGCAAGCAAGGTTGTAGAGGGTCTTCCTGAAATCAAGACCAAACATGAAGGTGTTTGCAAAGGATGTGCAAAAGGTAAGAACATTAAGAATGCTTTCCCAAACAGTGAAAGTAAGGCAAAAGACATCCTGGAAATCATTCACTCAGATGTATGTGGTCCTATGTCATCCAGTTCTCTGAGTGGGTATGTTTACTATGTCTCATTTATTGATGACTTCTCCAGGGAGACTTGGGTATACTTCTTGAATAACAAAGATGAGGTGTTTGATAAATTCAAGGAATTCAAAACCTTGATGGAGAATCAAACTGACAAGAAGATTAAAACATTCAGATCTGACAATGGTGGAGAATTCACCTCAGGTGACTTCAAGAAGCTTTGTAGTGATTCAGGGATTAAGAGGGAGTTGACTGCTCCTTATAATCCTCAACAGAATGGAGTTGCAGAAAGGAAGAACAGAACAATCATGGAAGCAGCAAGGGCAATGCTGCATGATCAGGATCTACCTATGCATCTATGGGCAAAAGCAACTAGAACAACTGTATATGTGCAGAACAGAACACCCCACAAGATATTGGACAACAAGACACCAGAAGAGGTCTTTTCTGGTAAGAAACTTGAAGTCAGCCATCTCAGAATATTTGGTTGTCCAGTATACACTCATGTCCCAAAGGAAAAGAGGACTAAACTAGATCCTTCAGGAAAGAAGGGTATCTTTGTGGATTATAGTGAAATCTCAAAGACTTACAGAAAATAATTTTCAGGGTTCAAAAATATTGATGTCAGCAGGGATGTAACATTTGATGAAAACTCAGCATTCATCAAATCAAGGAAGGCACCTATCGAAGTTTATGAAGAACCTAAGGAAACTAGATTTCAAGACACTACCATGATTGAAGCAGTTCCAAAAGTTGTTCGTGAGTTTTAAGATCTGCAAGGACCTGTAGATCCACCCTGTGAGGATAACTCTCACAAGAGGAAACCTACATGGGCTAGAGAGATCATTCAAGATACATAAAGATTTGGCATTCCAGAAGAAGAACACAGAGCAAAGAAGAGAACCAGATCACATACCAGCTATGTTTCTTTACTCTGTGACATTATGAACAAAGAGACTTCCAGTTATGAAGAAGCAGCGGAAAAGAAAGAATGGAAGGATGCCATGATTGAGGAATACCAATCAATAATGAAGAATGATGTTTGGGATGTTGTACCAAGACCTAAAGAGAAGTCTATTGTGACTTCTAAATGGATCTACAAAATCAAGCATGCTACAGATGGCAGTGTAGAGAAATACAAAGCAAGATTTGTAGCTCGTGGCTTCTCTCAGAAAGAGGGAATAGATTATGAAGAAACTTTTGCACCTGTAGCCAGGTATACTTCCATCAAACCAGTACTTTCCCTGGCTGCAGCAACGAAATGGAAAATACACCAGATGGATGTCAAGACTGCTTTCTTGAATGGTGTAGTTGAAAAGCAAGTATATGTGGATTAGCCACTCGGTTTCGAAATACATGACAGGGAGTCATATGTGTGCAGATTGAAGAAAGCCTTGTATGGCTTGAAACAAGCTCCCAGAACTTGGTATGGTAGGATGGACAGTTTCCTATCTAGTTTGGGCTTTACCAAGAGTAAAGTGGATTCCAACCTTTATTACAAGGTTGAGGAAGGGAATCCTGTGATTCTACTCCTGTATGTGGATGACTTATTTGTAATAGGAGATGACAGATTGATTGCAGATACTAAGAGAAAGCTTGCTTCCGAGTTCGATATGAAAGATTTGGGAATGATGCATTATTTTCTAGGTATGGAGGTTTGGCAGAGTACAGGTGGGATCTTCCTTGGTCAAGGGAAGTACACAATAGATATCCTGAAGAGATTCGGGATGATGGATTGCAAAGCCATAGCCACACCTATGGCATCGAATCTGAAGCTTCCATGTGATGCTTCATCTGAGCCGGTTGATATCTCTATGTATCGTCAGATGATTGGGTCCTTGATGTACCTGACGAACACGAGACCAGATATTTGCTTTGCGGTGAACACATTGAGTCAGTTCCTAATAGATCCGAGGAGTGTTCATCTGGTTGTTGTAAAGCATGTTCTGAGGTACCTAAAGGGTATAGTGGATTATGGGCTCAAGTATGAGGTGAATCAAAAGTTTAGCCTACAGGGTTATGTTGATTCAGATTGGGATGGCAGTGTTGCAGATAGGAAGAGCACATCTGGGTGCTGCTTCAGTATGGGATTAGGTGTGATCTCTTGGTTTAGCAGGAAGCAGTCCTGTGTAGCACTGAGTATAGCTGAGGCAGAGTATGTTGCAGCCTGTTCAGCTAGTTGTGAGGCAGTATGGCTATGGAAGCTACCGTCTGAATTATTTGATCTCCCATTGGATGCTACTGGTATCTTCTGTGATAACCAGAGTTGTGTGAAGCTGTCCGAGAACCCAGTGTTTCATGACAGGTCGAAACACATAGAGATCAAATATCACTATATCAGGGATATGGTGCAGAGAGGAGCTGTGAAGCTCCTGTATGTTGCAACGGACGAGCAGATTGCAGATGTGCCGACGAAGCCACTTCTTAGGGTGAAGTTCGAGTACTTCAGAGAGAGGCTTGGTGTTCTTCGGATTGATGACACTTCGAGGAAGAAGTGATGGACACATTTGCTGAACCCATTCCAAGCATGTTGGAAGGAGGATCCTTCACATGGCGGTGGATGTAAGCGCTGGATGATGAGCACCAGGATGATGTTCTGGTTTTTGCTTTGTATGATTGGTTGGATCATTTTTATATGTATGTATGTATTCATCATGTTGGATGCTGGATATGATCAGTTGGATCATTTATATGTATATGTATGCATCATGTTGGATGTTGGATATGATCAGTTGGATCATTTATATGTATGTATGCATCATGTTGGATGCTGGATATGATCGGTTGGATCATGTGTATGTATTTTGTATAAGCATCATGTTGGATGCTTGGACCATGTATCTGTATATGTATCAGGTGGATACATTGTATGATCAGGTGGATCATGCATGGTGATATGTATCATGTATTTGTATTTGTATCAGGTGGATACATTGTATGATCGGGTGGATCATGTATGATGATATGTATCAGGTAGATACTTGGTATGCATCAGGTAGATGCATTGTATGATCAGGATGATGATGGATGACGAGCTTCGGGATGTTGCTCCAGATGACATGCAGCTGGATGTTGCAGTGATGATGATCAGGATGATCCTGTGTACATCAGGATGATGTATGGTGAGTATCAGGTTGATACTCTGTGGCCGTGGAACAGGTTGTGCGATAAGCATGTAATTTGTGCCCTGGGAGATTTGCAGATAGTCTTTTGAGGTTTTTCCTACGACATGTAATTTGTACCCTGGGATATCTGGCAAATGCTCTTTCGAGGTTTTGCTTGGGAGGACATATAATTTGTGCCCTGGGAGATTTGTAGATAGTCTTTCGAGGTTTTTCCTATGGCATGTAATTTGTGCCCTGGGATATCTGGCAGATGCTCTTTCGAGGTTTTGTCCTATGGCATGTAATTTGTGCCCTGGGAGATCCGATAGGTTGAGCCGTGTGCTCGTAATCAGTCCTGGGATGCTCTTTCTAGGTTTTTCCATGACCACATGTAATTTGCGCCCTGGGAGATCCGATAGGTTGAGCCTTATGCTCGTAATCAGTCCTGGGATGCTCTTTTGAGGTTTTGTGGTGACCACATGTAATTTGTGCCCTAGGAGATCCGATAGGTTGAGCCTTGTGCTCGTAATCAGTCCCGGGATTCTCTTTCGAGGTTTTGTGGTGGTGTCACATGTAATAAGTCCTAGAGATCTGGACAGGATGAAAAAGGCCTAAGATGCTCTTTAGGGTTCTTGTTAGTCAGGAGACTCTTTTAAGGTTTTGTGATGCACGTAATAAGTCCTGAGATTTCCACAGTATGGCCAGTGATGATGAAGACCTGCAGGTGGTGGGCCTACATCCAGTATGAAAAAGGAATAAATTTGTAGAACTTCCTATGACGAGTAGAGTCAAAGATTGGTTGAGATAGCAGCAGCTGTGACGATTCATCGATGACGATGATCCCGAGAAGAAGACTTGTCTAGCAGATCTGTGTCGAGAAATACCTTCCTAGTTAAGAGGGAGTGTTGATGTATATGTAACTTCGGAATGTATTTCATATATATTTATTGTACCCTTATTAGAGATGTGTTATTCCTCTATAAGGAAGTGTCGTCATGTGGATTGACAAGTGTCGCAAGTGTGTGTACTTGCCGATGGGTTATTAGACCACCATGTGTGGGATCGACCCTGAAATATATATTATATTGTGGATGTACCTAGCTAGACAAGTCGGAAAGTCATATCTCTCTCACTCAGAAAGTAACGCACTAGTGAGGAGGAGGATCATCTGCTTCTAGGAGACTATATCAAGTGTATTTTGGTTGTACTTTGGTTGAGCCGTTGCTCTCTCTATCTCTGAGGAAGTTGTGGGGTTTTTCACCTTAGGGTTTTCCCCACGGAAACTCTGTGTCTCTTGTCTCTCATGCTTTTGATTCTTGTGATGCTTGTCATGCTTATTGTGATTGTTATGCATTGATATACTGTATATGTTATTCTCTCAGTGAATATCCTAGAGTATTGTGAATTAATGCTCAAAATTTAACACTAAGTCAGCTGAAAACGCAAGTGAATTTGAATGTTTTACCATTAGGATCTTATGACTTGTTAATTGGTATGGATTGGCTTGAACAACATAGAGTTTTATTGAATTGTTATGAAAAATATTTTGTTTGTTTAAATAATGAAGGTGTAGCTGAAACTATCAAAGGCATTTCTAGGAAGACTTCTATAAGGCAGATCTATGCCTTACAAGTGAAGAGAGCTGCTAGAAAAGGTTGTAAATTATTTGCTATTAATGTTGTTAATGATGAATGTACATCCAAAGAAGACAAAATAAAACTAGAGGATATTCCCATCCTTAGGGACTTTTCTGATGTATTCTCGGAAGGAATTCCAGGATTACCTCCAAAAAGAGAACTTGATTTCACCATTGAGTTAGTACCCAGTGCGGTACCAAACTCAAAGGCCCCCTATAGGATGAATATTCTAGAGTTAAATGAGTTAAAGTGTCAACTGAAAGAATTAATAGATAAAAACTACATACGGCCTAGTGTGTCCCCTTGGGGAGCATCAGTAATATTTGTTAAAAATAAGGACGGTACTATGCGTTTATGCATTGACTATCGTCAGCTTAATAAAATGACAATTAAAAACCGGTATCCCTTACCCCGCATAGATGATCTATTTGATCAAGTACGCGGAGCAAAGATATTCATTAAAATTGATCTAAGGTCAAGTTATCATCAAGTCCGGATAAAAGTCGATGACATATTCAAAACGACATTGAGAACGCGTTATGGACACTACGAGTTCGTAGTTATGCCTTTTGGGCTAACTAACGCACCAGCAGTGTTCATGTGTTTAATGAACAACATTCTACATAAATATTTGGATAAGTTCGTAGTGGTATTCATTGATGACATTCTGATTTACTCAAAGACTAAAGAAGAGCATGATGAACATCTAAAACTCATTTTACAAGTACTTAGAGATCACCAACATTACGCTAAGTTTAGTAAGTGTGATTTCTATAAAGATAAAATTCAGTATTTGGGTCATATAATTTCAAAAGATGGTATTTCTGTTGATCCTGATAAAATAAAAGCGATAAATGAATGGCCTGTCCCAAAAGATGTAACTGATGTATGGTCATTCATGGGAATAACGGGGTATTATAGAAAGTTTATTGAAGGGTTCTCTAGAATTGCTAACCCTATCACTTCTTTGCAGAAGAAAGGGAAGAAATTCATATGGGATCAAAAGTGTCAAGACAGCTTTAATAAGTTAAAAGAATTCTTAACTACTGCACCCATCTTAAAAATTGCAGATCCTAATAAGGATTTCGTTGTATGCACGGATGCATGCAATGAAGGACTTGGAGGGGTCTTAAGTCAAGAAGGTCATGCAATTGCTTTTGAGTCAAGGAAAAAAAAAATACATGAAAAAAATTACGCTACGTATGATCTTGAGTTGGTAGCCATGATACATGCTTTAAAGATGTGGCGCCATCACTTGATTGGTAGAAAATTCATTTTAATGACTGATAATAAGGGGTTAAAGTATTTACTGGATCAAACAAATCTAAACGCAAGGTAAGCTAGGTGGTTAGCTTTCCTTAGCGAGTACGATTTTGAGATCCATCACATTAATGGAAAGGAAAATAAGGTTGCTGATACGTTGAGCAGAAATGCTAGTTTAAGTTTTGTGGCAGCAATCAGTACTTTTAAAACTAATCTGGAAAATCAGATCGAAGAAGGAATTAAGCAAGATGAAAACTACCAAAAGTTACATGATAAAGTGGCTGAAAATTCATCTGAAAATGTTATAACAGATTATAGTATTAATGAAAAAGGATTCTTAACTTACAAAAATAGAATTTATGTGCCTAATTTTTTGAAAGTTAAGTTGCTGATTTTAGATGAAATTCACAAGAGTCCTTATTCAAGACATCCTGGTTATCAGAAAATGATAACTATGTTAAGAAAGGAGTACTTTTGGCCTAACATGAAGAGTGAAGTTGCTGAATATATAGCTAGATGCTTTGACTGTCAGACTATTAAAGTTGAACATCAACATCCAATTGGGCTATTGCAGCCCTTACCAATTCCAGAATGGAAGTGGGAGATCATAAGCATTGACTTTATTACAGGTTTGCCTAAAAATCAGAAGCAAAATGATTCAATTATGGTTGTTGTTGATAAACTTAGCAAAGCTGCTCACTTTATTCCCGTTAAAACTATTTTCAAGGTTTATAACATTGCAGATATTTTCAAGAAGCAAATTTTTCACTTACATGGAATTCCAAAGGTAATCATTTCCGATCGAGACTCTAAGTTTACTGGTAACTTTTGGACAGCACTGTTTAAAGGATTAAATACTAAGTTAAATTTCAACACTTCTTTCCACCCACAAACTGATGGTCAAACAGAAAGAGTAAATCAGATTTTGAAAAATATGTTAAGATTATATGTTAAAGATCAACCATCTAAATGGGAGGATTACTTACACCTAGCAGAATTTGCCTACAATAATAATTATCAAGCATCTACTAAGCTAAGTCCATTTGAAATTTTGTATGGAAGAAAATGTTCTAATCCAATTTTATGGGATAGTCCAGTAGATAGATTGATGTTAGGACCAGATCTATTGAAAGAAATGGAGCTAACTGTGAAACAGGTTCAAGGTAACTTAAAAGTTGCCCAAGATCGGCAGAAAAGCTATGCTGATTTGAAACGCACAGAAAGAGAATTTTAGGTAGGAGACCATGTATTCATAAAGGTAAAGCCCAAGAAAAGTTCTTTGAAGCTTGGGAGATATGCTAAATTAGCACTGAGGTATTGTGGACCATTTGAAATCCTATCAAGGATAGGAGCTGTTGCATATCAATTCGCTTTGCCATACAATTTAAAAATCCACAATGTTTTTCATGTTTCTGTTTTAAAGAAGTATGTGCTTGATGCTACTCATGTGTTGAATTGGAATGACATAAAGGTGGAACCCGAAGGAGATTTCCAGGTGGAACCGGACTGTATTCTCAACAGGAGGGAACTTACACTTCGGAATCGCAGCATAGGGCAGGTAAATGTGCAATGGAAGCACCTTAGCCTTGATGAGGCTACTTGGGAACTGGAGGGTAAAATGCAAGAAGCATACCTAGTTCTGTTCCATGAGGAACTTGATGATGAATAAGCAACATCGAGGACAATGTTGAGCTTAAGAGGGGGTGTTTATCACGTACCCTAATTGCTGAAAACATTTTATGCTGAAAATTTTGTATTAACTTTTATTGTAAAGTTTTATATTTTGGACAAGTGTCCAAGGATGACTGTAATTTGCACAATATTTTATTATTTAATAAACAAAATAGGAGACAAACACCTAAGGGGACTGTTGAAAGAGTGGTTACTGATCCACTAGGTGGAATGGAATCTGGGGTAGAAGGCAATGGACAAGTGGCAGCATCATGATGCAACTAACTAGCTGTTGGTATGGGACAACTCCCTTGAAATGTAGTCTTAGTGCCCTGAAAGATGGGACTGGAGCTTGAGGCTCATTTATTCCAAACTGACCACTAAAAGACCTAGGCAGTCTATATATTATCCATCAAATTATGAACTAAGGTTCATCACTTTTCCTGACGAGGAAACTTACCTTGAGGTTTTGTTGTTTGCACTCAAGAGATCTAATGAGGGGATAGGCTAGGGTTGATCATGTTGTGAGTCTACCAAAACTCTTAGTAAGTTCAGGTGGTTGTTGCTGAGTGGAGAAGGAATTTTATAGGAGGTTGATACCAAGTGGAGACGGTATTTTGAGTGCCTTGCTTCTACACAGTTTTCCACCCACTTACTGGATCAGTAATCAGGCTCGGGGGTTCATTGGAAGTCAGCAGTCGAGCTGCTTCTTCTGAAGCAGGTTGGGAGGAACAGGCCTCCTAAGGTGTTTGTCCGCCTATCCCTTTTTACAGGTTCTATTGTGTTATTTAATTTATTTTTGAAGTTCTGTTATCTAATAACCTGATTGTTTATTTCATAAAATTTGGTTCTGTTCTTCTTTAATTATTTTAAATAATTATGTATAAATCGAATTGAATGAATAAAATAATCTCTGTATTTTTCCCCATGCAAGTAGATACAGCATCGTACTCTAGTATAGAGACAGATTAAGTTAGATAAGTATGATAGGCAAATAGCCTTGTGAATGAGAAGATAAAAACATTGTTTTTTTTAAAGCTATTATTTACTGTTAAAATTTCTATGCACACATGTATCAAAGTTTTTACGGTTATTTCTACATAATTAATTGTTCTTAGAATACACAGTAATATATATTTCATTTATAGATATTAGCTGTATAGAAATAAATAGTCTCTTTCCTATAGCTTATATAAATTATTTTTCTGTGATAGCCTTCTTAAAAACATAGACAATGGCAAGCAGGTAGTGCAGATTTAGAACCCAAACATACAGTAAATTTACAACTCTCATCACATAGAAAAATATCACATCATGGTTCTCATTCTTCATCATTTAAGTTCATGTCAGACCTTATGACATCATCTTTAAGTTAAAATGGATTTCCCCTTATTCCATTCCCTATCTCGACATAGTAAAAAATTTGTTATCTTAACGATAACCAGAATTCAAAACCAAACATTTACACAGTAATTGATACTGTAGGTTAAATCTAAATAGATTTAGCAGACCCCAACTCATTGCTAAGAATCTGTCAAGAAGAAACATCAAACCCTAACCCTAGCATTTTATTCACTACAACATTCATTACCATGAAAATACCTCTCATTCTTTTAACTGCACACATATTACTATTTTATCACTTGAAAGTTGAAAACCTAGTTTTACACCATCTTTTGGTACAACAAAGTTAAACACAGAGAATTGTTAGACAAGGGTTCGTATCTATCTTCTCACTGCAAAATGATAGCATGGAAGTAAACAACTAAACTTTAAAAATTACCATCGTTTCCTTAGTAACGATTTTTTTTAGTAGCTTTCCAGGTTGCCTAGTATTCTATTGTTTTAGAAACATTTTTAAACATAAACACTGCAAACAGTTCGATGACTAGATTTTAAACACAATAGGATATACAGTTTTAGCAAACATGAGCTTATACAGTTCCCTAGACAAAAACATAGTATCATTTTAATACTTGGAACTACTCACAGGCCGAACCTTCTTTTAAAGTTTCAAACACACATTTTATTCATCGAAACACATAGCAGTTACAGTTTTGCAAGTTGGCATTAAGAGCTAGTTCCACAACCTTTCCAATAGAAACTGAAGAGAGTTCAAGTCCTTCAAACATCAACTCGAAGGATACATACCCAGTTCACTTTTGGCCCAGACATCTCAACAAGTAACAAATACTCAAAACCAAATGCGAGGTCTAGATTTTTAAACATGAAGGCCACCATTTTCTTCCAACCAGAGTTACAGGGTAACCTCTGAGGCTTACCAGATGGGGTAGCCGTATCCTTCCATTGTCTCCCTTGCCAAAGGAACCACGAACTCTAAATACCTGCAACAGCCGTGGAGAGTGGTTAAAACCATTCTAAACTTTACCAGTATCCACAAAAGAAACCAAAGATACTTTAACACAGATCTTCGAAGCCACAGGTTTGGAGTTACGAATACATTACCTTATTGTGACGTAGAA
Source organism: Larix kaempferi (assembly GCA_027924585.1). Classification (NCBI taxonomy): domain Eukaryota; kingdom Viridiplantae; phylum Streptophyta; class Pinopsida; order Pinales; family Pinaceae; genus Larix; species Larix kaempferi. The sequence continues at coordinate 2,156,117 of BSBM01001261.1, forward strand.
CCAAAAACGCCAACCAACCACATTAGCTCGGCACTGTAACTTGACAATCGTATGTTGAGGAAGGAGAAAACCCAAACTAAATCCCCAACTACAAACTGTGTTAGATATTAAATTTTAGACTCGACTCTCGAACCAACAACAATTCAGTTGCTAGACCATCGTACAGGATACATTATCTCTATTATGGATGCAGTGGAAGACTTTGCTACAGGTCACAGGTTCAAAACCCAGACTTAACATCTCCAAGCAACAAACAGAGAACCTACAAACCCTCAGACTGTCGGCTGGGAAAAACAAAGCCACTAATTCCAAATGCCAAGGAAAACGGTAGTCATAAAAACACATTACATAGTGGAGTTAGGGTTTAACATAAACCCTCAATTTTCCTATCATCCAACAGCGAAGATCATTAGACAGGTACCACATATGCCAAGCAACCTACAACATTAATCACTACCATCATTAGATTTGCCACGTTCGAGCCACTGTGGAGCCGGCTAGTTAACCAGTGAACCAGCAGTTAACACTTCGGCTTAAGTTTGGACTTAAAACACCGTTGGACACGTGATCGAACAGTTAGTACAATCCTTTGTGGAATCCCATTACCACTACAGCCAATGCATTTAATACTATAGGTAGAGTTTTTAATCGTTCGCCAACCTGTAATACATTATCACCAAGTCATTTAATTTATCATAATAAACATTGTTTGATAGATTGTATTGAGATTTATATAGTTACTATGCTAATAATGTAGTATAACGTTAGTTGCATATTACTCATCATACTAGCACATTAATACCTTTGCATATGACCTGCATATAGTATGGTTTCACAATACGATAACTCCCATCACATAGTATCAAATAGTGAGTGGTTCACTAGGATAGTACATCATCACATAGAGTCACACTATTACATACTATTATGTAATAGCCCATCATTTATATTCTATGCACAATTTCATATAGTTACATATTATTTATAATGTTCACACAAATTCACATTGTTGAATAGATTTATTTGGTATATATTAATGTATTATTTGCATACCAAAAATTGGTGAGTAGGATACTCCACATTGTTTTATTGCCATAATATGACAAACACAATTAATTCATATCATATGTACATAGTTCATAGCTGTACATAATTCACACCATTGCACACAATTCACATCGTTGTATAGAATTTCTATTTTACGCATAGATAGCAGAGTTACAAGTAACTCTTAATGAGTTGTATTTTAGTCATTAAGACGTAAAGAGAGTAGCATCAAACAGAAACTGTAGGGTGCTCATAGTCTCACGTAGGTACTACGTAGGTTTACAATGCACACAACTCACCCTACATGTGTGACACTTGTGAAATAGCACAATTCTATGTTTAAAGGATTGAAATTTATCCTGTAATACTTGGCGTAGACTTTAGAATTTCACATATGAATTGATTCTTATACACTCACTTACATAGTAGAATTTCTGGTGTTTGGTCTTTATGCTGAAGGTAAACCCAAGCAAGTTATTTTAAAACACTCGTACATGATTTCCACGTTTGCCATAGGAAGTAAAAGATAGACTTTTACATACAAGTATGAACTGAAAACACACGAACATTTAGATCTTCTTTGAGTACGTGTTGTAACTCAAAAATTCTCACCTGTATTCTGTCACATTACGAAATTCACATGCTTTAGCACGAATGATAAGTAAGCCTCGGGGTGTCCGAAGGACCCCTTCATAAATCAAACAAAAGAACGTCAATCAAACGATGTTTCTTCATTCATAAACAACAACAGTAGATTTTGTAGCAGCATATCTAGATTTGGATAACATCAAGACTTAAGCTAACTTCTTTTAGTCACATTGAATAAACAAGTATGGTATTTTAGGACAGCAGATAACATCTCATGTATCTTTTCCATCTCCGCATACACTAAATAAGCAATATTGTCACGTAGAAAAAGTTTTAAATTTTTGTGATTTTTTTGGGGTGTTACATGAGAGAATAGAGAAGTTGGAGAAGATAGATAATATAGAGAAGGTTCTTCACAATCTAGGTTTTATATTGCATAGGCCATCCACCTACGTTCAACTATTAACATAATAATCCATATAACATAGATAAGCATGAGGGCTATTCATCATGCATTCAACTACTAACATAACATCCATAAACATAACCATAGATCAATTTATCTTCCATGACACATATGCACAATAAAATAAAATAAATAAAACATAAGCAAATACTTATCTCAAAGAATGCAACTGGCCTCAAGAGGACCATGATCCTCCTAGCCATATACATGCCATGCTCATGCATCTCTCAGCATGAGATTCACCTCCAAGCTGAGGACATGGTTCCACAAGTAGAGGTACTCTCAACAAGAGTAGTCGTAGTTCAATTCCTCGCCACTTACTTTCCCTTCCGTCTACACTATCTGATGAGTTGTGACTACCCACGATCACCATGGCCCTTTCGATAACACCACCCTCACCCAATCGATTTACATGCTAGACTATGGATAAGTAATGGTCCTTGAGGGAACAAAGGTAAAGAACCATAAAATCTCTTGTAACATCACGCTCTCACACATAACACAAGTCACAATGAGCACCATCTAACCCACTCACTAACTAGCACAACAAAGAGATAGGTCATGTATAAATAAAGCTCAATGAGGGAAATTCGAGCCTGTTAGTACGAGAGGTAAAATAGGTTGAAAATAGAATATGCCTGGGCATGATAGAAGCTCAAATTTTATAGATATTAGAGCTATATCTGAGATAAATTGTAATTTTCTTTCATTCTTGATGTTATAATGGTAGTAGAGGGATTGTGAATAGTGTTTGCAAGTGTAAAGGTGAATTTGTAGAGGAAATTTCTAGAGTATAGTAGAACATATAAGGAAAGTGAGGGTGGAATTAACAGGTGGAAAGCTTAAGTGACTTCAAGAAGCGCCTGTAGGGAAAATTTCTCAAATAAAAGCCAAAACATGAATGTACCGAACTTTAAAACAAAGAATTCAACAATTTTCTTTACACAAATAAAAGAAATACATGAGTATATGTGTGGATTATTTACATGCAATAAGGTATTTGTGGATACAATAAGAGTAGGAAAATCCATACGATATTGAGTCGACGTAAAAAACTTCAAAGATTATAGCAGGGGCAAAAATATATTTGAAATTTCCGTTATAACATTCGACATTTTAATTACAAGAAAGCATCACTGATACTCAATTGAAAACAAATTTGTTGCAACAAATTTACTTATCATTTCATGAACTTTCTCACATACAAAGGAAAGATGTAATACTAGTGTTTGAACAAAGGAAGACTTCTCTGTGATACTCTATATCTTTAATCTCTAACAAAGGACATTACAGGGCAAAAATTGACTCATCGACTCTACAAAAATAGTCAGAGTATCTCTACATCTAAAATTGCCATCCTTTAGCTCATGCCTCATATTACAATATATAGGCCTTGGAATCTAACTGAATATAGTTGAGCCTAAAGTGACCAATAACTTTACAGTTAACTTTTTACTTTGGCTTAAAGACACTCTGCCCTTTAAAAAAAAAAAAACTTTCGGGGCCACCTTTCCCCTTTCCTTTATCAGGTGATTATTGTCCTTGCATGTGCACTTGAGGTGACACTGTCGGGTAACATGGTGGGATTCCATCTTGACTCATTGTTTTCCATAATTCCATGTAGGATGGACCTCTATGTGGTAGCTAACTTCGAGGTAGTTTCTCATCTCTAGGTAGAATGAAGGATAAGGGAGTCACTTGTCCTACATATGGTTGAGATGCTTGAGGTGTCTGTTGACTACTGGGATATTGAGCTGACCATGAAGTCTGACCTATTGACTATGATTTGGGAGGTAGAGAAATGTTGTGATATCTGGTTACCAATTGCTAGTCCTTCCCTAGAGGGATCTTGTGTGATTTTAGGTTTTCTAAAGTCAACTCTACCTCTGAATGTACTTCATATGATAGGGGTTCCAAATCCCTAAAAATTATTTTCAATCTAATCCACATATGAAACCTGTATTTTAATTTGTTTACCGCCTGATCACCACTCTTCACTCCTTCTAACTCCTCCTAAGGATCTTCATTGATCTTCTGCATTAGAAAGGCTTGTTATTTCTCTTTAGGAGAAAAGTATGCATTTCCATCCCAGAGAGATGGAAACCCCAACTTTATCACTCCATCAAACATACTTTTGTAGGAAGTAATATCACCATTCAGGCTATTTGCACAATTCTACATCACTCTTAAGAGAGTCTATTTTAACAACATCTTCTTGGTTATCTTGATGACCTGAGTTCTTTTTGTGAGATACAACTCCTCTAGTTGCTTCTTACTTCTGTTGTTTAGATATTCAATAGTTTCTCTAGCTTGATTTGGATTATCTCTCAATGTAGTCTCCACCTACTTAATCTCCTCTCTGGCTGCTTTATATGTTTCTAGTTTTCCATCATTAATTCACAAATATCCCACTTATTTTGGAATGGAAGTGATATTCTGTCCCGGTGCTCTTTATTAGTCCTTCTAAGTAGCTCTTCTCCTTGAGAATCCATCTATAGTGAGGTGATCTGTACTTTTAAATCATCAACCTCCCTCTTCAGATCGGAAATTTTAGCAACCTTATTGTTGACCTATCCTTCTAACTCAACAATTCTATCATTTTTATGGTAGGCATCCTTCTTCAAATCCTTTATTATAGTATTTTTATCTTCCTCTATTTGATTTGGATCTAGTGGGGCCTCATCTTTTTGGATCTAGTGGGGCCTCATATTCTTCCATATCATCTATATTCAACACTATGTCTCTGTATTTTGCTTATCCATCTCTTTAGCATTATGATCTGTCTCTGAAGGAAGATGCACATCTTCTTGTGCATTTGTGGCTACTACTTGAATAGGGACAGTAGATCCAATGGATGTATTCTGCATTTTGAGAGTTGATATTTGTATTAACAACGCATCTATCGTCTTCTCCCTCTACTCTGGAAAACTTTGATATTGGAATACACTTGAAAGGAGCTTCTCTTTCTCTTTCTCCACTGTTGTATTTCTATAGTTTGAACAGGATGAACATTAGGAATTTTCAGTTGCTTCTTTAGATTAGCTATCTCATTGTCTTTGGTAGCTATCAAATATTTTATTTGATTTCCATCATTAGAATTTGATCCTAAAGAAACTACTTTCTCCTCAAGCTCTTTCATTTTAACTTGTTTAGATCTTACAGTCCACTGTTCAACTTTTAGTAATTATCTAACTTTGTGGAGGGCTTCCTTTAACTTCCTTTCTGTCTTATTTGATTTAATGACCTTTGCATAGATCATGTCATTGGTTTGTTTGAAGAAATCCAATTTGTCCAATTTCCCAAACTGCCTCCAATCTATTATGTGTTCTTCAACTCGGTAATCACTAAGCTTGGTTGGGACATGTAGTCTAGGCTCCACCACTGCATATTTCAAAAGATTCTCCACATGATCAACCACTGTGAGGATTCTTTTCAGAGGTGGAATTGCCTACTACTTCTCTTCATTGATTGCTTACACAACTTCCTTCGTTATGTCCCTGTAAACTGATTGTAGATCTGTCTCTATGAGGATAGGTCCAATTGGTGTTAATTCCTTTGATTTTTGAGGTACTGTAAACTATAGTGAAGGGTATGGTATGTATCTAGTAGGTGGTCTCCTTGGAGCTGTGGTTTGAGGATTGAACTCAAATATCTCTTTTGGAATACCTAGTTCTTTGTCTTTATCATCCAAATCCTGCTCTGCTTCATTGGGCTATGTCCTAGCTTTCTTTGGCTAGGGACCTTGTTCCTCTTGATCAATATCCATATCAATGCTTAATTATTCTGCTCCCCTCTTCTACCCTGGTAATTGTTCTATCGTAGCTTGTCCATCTAAAGTTTTCTGGATCTCTAAGACTTCTTCCCAGATGTCCTTGTTGGCTATAATCTCCCATTATACCCTTGGTTTACACTCATATGCTATGTTTTTATTTTCCAACCTTTGGTTTGAAATGGCCTTATGTGGATCATAAGGTCCAGCCTCTACTTTTCTCAAGTTCAACTACTCTAAAAGTACTTCCATGTATTGCAGTGCATTGATTGCTTTCACTTGGAAAGGACCCACTTCCTTAGGTATGTGGAATGATCTATGTTCCCTAAAATGTCTAAAGTGTAACTCATTAGACATCAATCTATGCCTGATATATTCTATAGACAACACTCTCATAGTTAGGAATGTAGGTATCTTGTAGGGCTCACTTTCAAATCCATAGATCCTGATTACTGTGTGGTCTTCATAGAGGAACCAATCTCCCACTTTGGTATGTGGGGTGAATTGTAACATTTCTTTACCCTCTTGAGGCATTATGGGAGGATCTATTCCATGGATTAAATTTTATAAGCTACTCTCATCACTTTGTCTATAAATTCAACATAATTTGAATTATCAGCACTTCTCAGGAAAAGGGTGTTCCATTCAAAGAATGGAAGTTCATGTACTTGTTCATCAACCTTCCTTAGGCCCATATTTTCAAAATATTGATAGTTTTGGTGTATAAATAGAAAATAGAGGTAAGATGGGTACCTAAACACTTCTACGGAAGTGAACTCTGTTAATTGCTCATTTATAGATTGGGATAAGAAACTACAAGTATCCCATTTAGGGAATTTAGTAAGTGCAAGATTTAGGTGGGATTAAAAACCTAGGAGGGTATCATCAACTTCATTATCATTTTTATAGCCCATAATTGTGCACATAAGGGAGATAAATTTCCTAGATAGTTTAGAAAAGAATATAGTCTTGTATGGTGGGGATGGATATGGAATAACCATCGTTGGCTCAATATGTTTTGACATGACTAGGGTTTTGGCAGATGCATTTAGAGATTGATAGGAAAGGGCCATGTTTTTTACACTCAAAGGTTGCAGGTCTACCTAGATGGAATAACAAAAATTTCTTGCAAACTCTTGGCTTCGATGTTATAGACCACTTTGGACAAATAGAAGGACATGACTGCTTTCTTACTAGGGAAAAAATAAGCAGAACACCAACTGATGAATTTCGGAAAATATACTACATGAGGGAATACATAGCAGGCTAGGTTACAATCACATAGCTTTCAGGGGTCTTGATCTATAAATGATAGAGATCGATCTTCTTTCAGAACTGCGTTTAGGAAGAGTAGGCTATAGAAGTATCAAAAATATCAGCTTGACGATTGTAAATGATCTCATTTTCTATAGCCTTGGGCTTAAGGGTTGAGGATTCAATTTACTGAGACATTTTAACAATATGGATCACCATTTTAAGGGAGAGACTCGGTGTACTGACTGATCTAGGGTAAATTTAGTTTTTACCCAAGTGAAAACTAAAAATTCATGGAAGTTTACAAATTACCCGAGTTAATGACGTGGATACCGACTTTATGACATGGAATTTGACTTGGATGCTAATTTGGAATTGGATGACCAGGTGTACAGGTGAAGGATACTTGATCAACTTGAGCTCTACTTCACAAGTGAAAATGACCTTGACTAACAACTTTCCCCTTTAAAAAACCATTCTAAATTTAAAAACGACACTTGGAAGGATTTTACTTGTTAAGGATAGGCAGACATGACTCTGATAGAGTAGGGGGACCACTTGACAGGTGTAACCTTGCTCTTGAACAACTATGGATTCCATATTTTCTCCACTATCTCTTTACTTTTGAGAGAAAACTACCTTGATTTCCCTAAGTGGTAATGCTCACAAGCTTGGGTGGTTTTTTAAAACACAATGGAGGAGGTACGGCCAATGAAATTTTTCCATGCATCTTGGGAGGTATAAGGCATAACGCACCCTTGGGACCATCCTTCGCTCATGCATTTTGACCACATGTGATGGACGTGGGCCATGGAATCATACTCGACCTTTTTAAATTTGCTCGATGCCTGATCTTGTTATCTTCTCGGCTTCTTTACCATTGTGATTTCAACTAGGACCATAGATCTGTCTCCAGATCGACTGACCACTGCAATTCCATCAAACATGTTTTGTTTTTGTAATTTTTCTTGGATGGAATCATCAGTGTTCGGTCCCATTTTTTCTGTTCAATGACTTTACTTACTTTAGGGCCCCGTTCTAAAACCTCATGACCAAATCAGTGACCATCCTACTAACCTATAAATTTTTTCAACAAAACCCAAGGAGACCAACTCAAATTGGTTAATGTGTGGTTATGCTTCATCATGGGGACTTAAATTGAATTGGTTGAGTGGTGGCTTATCTTAGTATCACGCTTAGGATACTCCCTTCCCAGATTAGCACCATGAGGAGGAGTTACCAAAAACTAGGGAGTGGAGCACAAGGAGGGCACACTAGTCATGAGGGGTGAAGGAGTGGGTTCAATAGGATCATCAATCACCTGTAAGCACAAAAATAGGGAAATCCAACTAGATTTGGGGAGCAAGGGAACACTTGTGCTGGTGGAGGTAAAAATTAAGGAGGTGGAAGCCTAGAATCTAGGGAGAGGGTGCCTTAGTGCAACTGGGGGCCACAAAAGAGTATCTCTCATCCAAGAAGGGCGCATTCACCAAGTGGGGACCACCAAACCTTCATGAGGGTGCACTAGTGCAAGAGGGGTCCACTAAACCATGAATAAGAACAAGTTATACAACTTGACAAGAAACCGACATTGTTCTTATTTTTTTGGGGGGGTAATTTTAGTAGTTTTTTTTACCTCTGTTTCAAAAAGTGTGTATATCGGTAGCACCATTTTTCATTTTGAGCAATTTTTTGCGATTTTGAAACTTCTTGGTCATAAAAAAAACTATAATTCTTATTTACAAATGCGTTTTTTCAAAGTTTACAAAAGATATACATTTAGTAGTTAGCCATAACAAAAACATATATACATTTTTAATTTTTTTCAAACTTTTAGGTGCTAGTTATAATGAAAATTATATAGATTTTGGAAGTTTTTCTTTAAATTTGTTTCTTGATTAAGTCATTTTTATGAGTAAATTTGTAAAAAAAATGAAACAAACACACACACAAAAAAAAAAAATTAAAACAAAATAAATAAAAAAATTTTAAAAAAAAATTATAAAGAAATTATAACAAATTAAAAAAAAAAACTAAAATTAAAAATTAAAAATAAAATAAAATAAAGAAACAAAGAAAAGATAAAAACCTCCCTCCCCCTTCCCCCCTTCCCTCCCTCCCTTCCTCTCTCCCCCCATTCCCTCCCACCCCCCACCATTCCCCGCCCCCCTTCCCTCCTCCTCTCCCTCCCTCTCCCTGCCCCTTGCCCAGATGGCTCCCTTTTTACGGTCGTGATTCTTAGAATCACGCCATCATGAAGGGGCGACACTTGGGCGGCGTAAGAAGTAGATCCGTGGTTCTTAGAATTGCAGATTTGCTCCTTTAGCCACCCCTTGGCGACGGCATGATTATGAGAATCGTAGCCATTGAAAGGGAGGTCGTTTGGGCGGGTATCGAGGGGGAGGGGAAGGAAAGGGTGTTTTTAATTTAATTTTTTTGTTTTAATTTTAAATTTTTTATTTATTTTTAAATTTTTAACTTAGTTTTAAATTTTTAAATTTTAGTTTTAAAATTTGTTAATTTTTTTTGTTTTTAATTTTAAATTTTTATAATAAAAAAAATTATTTTGTTTTGAAATTTGGTTTTTAAGCTTTAAATTTGTAATTTTAAGTGTTTGTTTAATTATTTTATTAAATTTTCTTTTAAAATTTTTAAAGAATTTGTTTTTTTTTAATGTTTATTAAAAACATTTAAGGTTTTTCTAAAGTAATTGAAAAAAAGTAGTTCAAATTAGTTCATAGTTTTTTAATTTTTTTTAAATGTTATATTTTTTTTAAACATAAAATTTGTTTTTTATTTTGATTTTTCTTTTAAAATTGTTATTTTTTCTGGATTTATTTTAAAATGTTTTGTTTATAAATTTTCTTGTAAGGTTGTAAACATTTTTTGATTTTTTTTTTTTAATTTAGTTTTTGAATTTTTTTAATAAATTTTGTATTTTTGAATTATGTTTTTTAAAGTTATTTAAAAAAAAAAAATTAACCTTGAATAAAGAAGACTATGATTCTAGGAGGTCCACTTTTTAATTTGGGAGTCGATTTAGGGTTTTCATTGCAACGATACCACCCATGGTTTCCAGACAGTTGTAATTCTAGCCCCCCCAAAGGGGTGATAGTGTGTTTCCTCCTTTGTGTGCCCAAATATCATAACTTTTAGGTTTTATGGTTTAATATATGGTTTTATTTTGGATAATATCATAAATTGTTTTATTTTATATGGAAAGAGTGGTGAAATAATTTGTTGAATAATTTGTGTTTAACTCAATACTAGTTTTATATGTTGTTACTAAGAGTTTTATTAAATGCAATTTTAAATTATGATAAAATGATATAATAATGTCATTTTTTGAAATAGTGTGTTACCGGTAGCATTAGTTTTCAATTCAGGGCTTGATATAAAGATTTTTATAAACAACAATAAGGATTGTTTTGGTCCATGTTTATATTTTTAACCACAAAAAAACATGGTGCTACCAGTAGCACCACTTTTTGTTTCGAAGTTGTTTTTTAATGTTTTTAAATGCAAAAATATGAGTTTTTATGGCTAGAGCTCTTGCTTTGAATATAAAGTTCTTATCAAGTTGTATAAGGTGAAATAGTAACTCCATAGGCCAAAATAATCAAGAATAGGATCCAACAAGTAATGTTAGAGAGAGTAGCAACTCCTAGTCTCAACACCCTCACAAGTGAAAACCATGTCTCCCCATTCTTGTTTATAGTCCATATTGAGTCAATTAATTTTATTAAATAATAATAATAACAGTAATGTCTAAATACATAATCTCGACACCTTATGCCACTATAACAAAACACAATAATAATTACATCTATCTAAAACTTAAAACATTAAGATATTACAACCTTCTTTGTTAAATAATAATAAACATAAATAAGACATTTTGGTAGACCGCACTAAATGACAACTACTTGCTTACGTTCTAAGGACTTATAAATGTTTTAACATTTCTTTATATTACGCTCAATGACAAATATTTTCCACAATGAGTATAAACAAATATATCTATGATAACCATGTTGAGGTCGATGACAAATGTTTTGCCAATATTTTAATGTTGCGTTTAATGCACTTATGTGTGAACATTGGAAGGACTTACATATAGCTTAACATTTATTAATTTTCCAACCATTTAACAATGTGCGAGAATCACAACGACTTAGAGATGTCTTCACATTTCTTTATGTGTGTCGATGACAATGTCGCCTTAATAACAAATATTTTTTGAATGACATCATAATTTTAATAACCATGAGCAATTCAACGATAACAATTGTTTTGCTAGCATTTAGAGGAAGCATACAATAACAATTGTTTTGCTAGCTTAGCGTCTTTATGTTGGACATAGTTGTTTTTCATTCATTTGAGTCACACTCAATTCCCTACCATTGTTTGCATAATTAATAGAATAAATATGGTATCAACTACCCACTTAAATAAAGTATTGATCATACATAATTAATAGATATATCGAATCAACTACCCACTTAAATAAAGTATTGATGCATGTAAAGTAGAATTTGTATGGTTTATCATTTAGTCAATGCTCATTACTTTGTAGATAAAATGTCATATAATGAATTAAGAATTTTTTCTGTGTAACAAAGAAGACAATGGTTATTATTAGACATAATGCACATAATAACATGAAGTATTGTCTCAACTGTTTTGAAGAATGAATTAAAACAGAAACGTATTTCCTTAAGCAATTAAAGAAGTTATTTTGTGAAATGGTGGGACTTCCCTATGAAGTAAACATGGGTTCTAAAAGCCTCATATGTGACATGTGTTGAAAGCGTAATATATGGTTGGTGGCAAAACACGTAATCGTTGGGATGGCTTAAAGGTCGCCAAAGTTAAACAATTAATAATTTCTTTCTAATCCAATACAACATGAGTTAAAATGTTAAAAAAAGTTCATACCTAGAAAAAACACGAGTTGGTTTGGTGAACAAAATAACCAGTCCCACAATCACTAACGATCTCACACTATCGTTGCGTTTGTGTCCAAGGGATCAGTAAAAGTATAGAGAGCGCTAAAGGCCTAATGGAGTTGTTAAGCACAGCACAATTATTGCATTTGTGATATTAATCCGAGAAGGGAAGAAATATCAACTAGTATAGAGAGAGCTAAAGTCCTAATAGTCTTGTTAGGCACATCCGAGTTATCGCATTTGTGATATTAACTAAGAAGGGAAAAAGTATCAACTAGTACAGAGAGCATTAAAGGCCTAATGGAGTTGTTAGGCACATCACAATTATTGCATTTGTGATATTAACTAGAGAATGGCAAAAGTATCAACCAGAGAATGGAAACAGTATCAACTAGTATAGAGAGCACTAAAGGCCTAATGGAGTTGTTAGGCACATCATAGTTATTGCATTTGTGATATTAACTAGAGAAGGGAAAAAGTATCAACTAGTATAGAGAGTGCTAAAGGCCTAATGGAGTTTTTAGGCTCATCGCAGTTATTGCATTTGTGATATTAATCAGAGAAGGGAAAAAGTATCAAGTATTATAGAGAGCACTAAAAGCCTAATGGAGTTGTTAGGCACATCGCACTATGAATGCATTTGTGATATTAACCAAAGAAGGGAAAAAGTATCAAAGTTGACCGCTCATGTCCAACCTCTTACATACTTTTGCCATCGATAGATAATTAGATTTTTAAAATGAATACAAAATAAACTAAATAAAAACCCATAAATACGTCATGACTTTTCACCAATATGATGGAGTGTTCACATCTTCAAAGACAAAAGGCATGTAAAGGGTAGGCCCATAAAATTTGTGGAGTTTAGGTTAGTAAGTAAAGTCGAATCAAGATAATGTGTGATTGCACATTGTTTATATCTTTGTAGACTTAAGCAAGCAAACTGTCCCACAAACAAGGGAGTCTCATACACCAAATTGATGTTTGGCTTGACTATAACCCCCTTCTTCTTCTTCTTATTATTAAAGATCCAAATTGGTTATATTAATAGTTATCATCATCATTAGAAACTAGATATTTTAATATTCCACTTTCTGTGTAATATACATGAATTTTAATATTCCACTTTTTGTATTTAATATATTATGAACAATAACATATTTCAATAAATTGATGTAATTTGTCTATAATTTTTTTTTAACTTTCTAAGTTTTTTTTTTAATATTTCTAACATGCGAGTAATCTCAATTAATATTAAGAGCCACTAGGTGGCAATGTCCATGACACATTATACTAGGAAAAAAATGGTAGAAAATTCAACTCTTGAAGTGACAATTTCTCCACCAAACTACTTTTAGAGAACACTATTCCATTCAAACACAACAATGCATATTCCAAGTATTAGAAACATTACCACCTAGTAGCTCTTGCTTTTAGTAGTTCTACGACTTATAATTTGATTAAAACACTTGTATATAGTATCTTGTTTTGGTTAGACCCAAAAATCATAAAATGCCACATTATATAAATAACATTCATATTATATAAACAATTATAAACTATATGCATATTATTGATTTTTTTTTCCATTTCAATAATATGTAACCAAAATTTCTACATTACTACAAATATAACCACCTCATTATTTACTACAAAACCATAATATTCATAGTTCATATATATCTATATTATATTATATCAAAATATTACATCAAATATATCAATTCTATTTTATTATATAATGTAAAACTAATCGACCACATTCAAGTTGTTGACTTTCCCTCCCATAGACTTATTAATCTTTATTTATTTATCTATGTTTTATATGTATTGATGTAAATTTTCTATTGAATAATCAATACTACAATGCAAATAAGATTTATGAAATATGCAAATTGTTAGAAAACTCTTTTCATAACAAGAGCTACTAAGTGGCAATGCCTATGACAACCACATGACAACTTGTATGTTGACATGTTTTTTGTTACAAATATAGAGAGCTATTGCAAATGTAAATGCTCAAAAGACATGAGTTTTTTAATTGCAATTTCGAAAGAAAACTATAATTTTTAGAGTTCATTCACAATGCAATAGTTCAAGAAAACATTTTAGGCATACTAGAATCAATATATATAATTTAAGTTTTGTGACATGAAAGTAATTGAGCAATGATATAGATTCTAGTTATTTTTTGGAGAGCCACTAGGTGACATTAATGTCCCTAGACAAGTGTTGACACTAGACTTTGCAATGAACAAAATCCTTACTAATAAACCATAATATTTCATAAAATATATATTTATATGGTATATAATATATTATTATTTACATAAAAATATTATATCAATTATATCATATTATATTATATAATGTAAAACTAATCAACCACGTTCACATTCAAAATCAAGGTTGTTGACTTTCTCTCCCCTAAACTTATTCATCTTTATTTTTTAATCTTTGTCTTATATGTGTATTGATGTGAATTATTTATTGAATAATGAATACTATAATGTAAACAAGATATATGAAATATATTTATATTGTATATAATATATTATTATTTTATATTAAAATAGTATATCAAATATATTATTATATTATATTATATTATATAAATCTAATCAACCACATTCACATTTAAAATCAAGGTTGTTGACTTTCCTCACCTTACACTTATTAATTTTTATTTATTTAGCTTTGTTATGTTACCTATAAAAATATATATATTTCATCAAACTCCGATAAATTTGCATTTATAAAGTATAAATTTTTATCTTGACTATAGTTTAAACTATATTAATACCTTTGACTTTCCTTACCCTACACTTATTAATTTTTATTTATTTAACTTTGTTATGTTTCCTATAAAACTATATATATTTCATCAAATTCGTATAAATTTGGACTTATAAGCTATAATTTTTTATCTATATTTGATGATAATCATTATATTTTTGAACTTAATTCAACAAGTAAAATTAATTGTTAAAGTAAACAATAGTTATAAAAATTTTAAAACAAATAAATACCACATAGTAAGTGGTGGGTAAGAATAACATTATTGTTATAAAGTAGTAAAATTATCTAAATGACTAAATATTTTAAGAAAATTAAATTATACTATAAACGCTAACAACTCATAAATGTTAATGAAATTATATATATATATATATATATAAAGTAAGTTAATGATGTAAAAAATATAGAAAGTGTAATTATTTTATACAAATTGTTAAGATATTTTAATTTTAATTATATGGAATGTTCACGTAGTGCATTGTTACATTTACAAAATTTCAATAATATATATATTTTGTGTTTCTTATATTTTTATTTAGAATATAATGTGCTCAAAAAGTCAACAATAAAATTAAAAAGTATTTAAAATAACCTATTTTAAATTTAGTTAAATTTCATTTCCATAGTTGGTTTAGATTATGTTAATAAAAAATTCATATTTGATGCTTAAAAAATCATATTTAAAATACATCATCAAAAATTAGCCATGAGATGAACAATATAGTAAGGAAATAATTCAATGAATTAGACATATTCTTAATGAATTAGAGCGTATTCTTATTTGTAATATGCTAGTAATTTCACGATAAATTTCATAGCTAATGTGTAACTTAAGGTGAGCCAAATGAAATTTCCACATAGGTAAAGGGCAAGGGAGTTGCAAATAGAATATATATATTTTTTAATTTTAATATAATTAGCAATAGAGTCTTTTTATGGTTTTATTATACATTTTCTTAATATCTTATCTAAAATTTATTTTTGTCTTTGTTATACATTATATTAATATTTAAACTATATTTCATTTGTATTTCTATCTTATTTTTAGTTTTATGTATTTTTGGAAAAATTAAACAAGTAACCACCAATATTTTATATTATTTTATAAAACAAATTTTTAAATATTTTTAGATAAAAAAAAACTATCTTATCATATTAAACTCAAATCACTTAATTAAAAACTAAAAATACAAATCACTTATTTAAAAGTAAAAAAAATAAAGAATAATTTAAGAAAATTTTGTGAAATATTATTTCAAAATCCCTTATATACAATATTAATATAGAAGAGTTGGTTAAACCATAAATAACTTATTTAAAAGTTAAAAAACAATATTATAACTTATTTAAAAGTTGAAAAACAATATTTGAATGTATTATTAAAAAGGATTTATAAAATATTATCTCAAAATTAGATATTATAAAAAAATTGAGCGTACATTTTAAAAGGATATTCGAATCCAAAAAAATTACCTAGTCGAAATTATGGCGGCTAGTGTGTAAAAAAAGCAAAAACAGTTGCAGGTGCCGTATAAGACGTTGTTAACAGAGATTTATCTTTGGTGGCTTTTGGAGATTGAGTCGTACCCAAAGACAATTATTAATATACCAAACACTATTATTATATATATTATGTGGCAAATTAAAAAAAAAAAAATATTTTATTATTATTTAAAAAAATATCAAAGATATTTAGTTAAATCAAACTTATTTACCAATCATAAAAAAAATTATATAAAATTTTAAAAATTTAGAAAATTTTTATTCATTAAAAAAAATCAAATTAAGAAATAAAATGATGTAAACTTTAGAAAACTATTGAAAATTTTAGTTTAAAATTATAAAATCAAAATCATAGCGACCAAGTGATTGCTATATAACCTGCAGGAGGCATGTATAATAAATATATATGATTGAAATTATATTTTAATTTACTTTAATAAAGACAGGTTGTTCATAAATGGTTCTCTTGCTTTTGGGTTAAGTTTTAAAATTTATGTTATCTTGAAAATATGAAAAATGGAATTTATAATACTTGGTTATCATTTTAACATTATTATGAAGTCAATATGCACTCTTTGATTTACAATGTAACATAGGGTTATAGTTGTTTTTAGTGAGAAGGTTGGGATCATTATATACATTTTAATTGTAAAATATGTCCACATTAATATTAGTTAGGATTTTTGTTACACTAAGATTGTGTTTAAAGTTCACAAGCACTAATAGAGTTCGTATAATTTTTATACTTGTGCTAGTTTTGATAAGGTATTTGTATTGAAACTTTTAGAGTTCATATGATTCTTATATTTTTGTTAGCTTTTACAAGGTGGCCCCATTGAGATAATGCTCTCAGTAACTTTTGATCTTGCTTTGAGAAAACAAAAGTTTGTAGCCTTTGTTGTTTATGCTACCTTGTTTGAGCTATATTTACCTATGCTCTTGTTGCCATCATCACCCTTTAAAGGCACATGCTACATTATTTTAGTAGTCACATGTTGTTATTCTTTTTAATTCATGGCATTCCAGGAGATAACAATCATGCCACAACCTTTTTTTGTGTCACAACTCCTTTTTTAAGCAATTGCGACCTTTGCAAGTTGTGGCATTTTTTGTTATGGTCATGGTCAAATTAATCACAACTCATTATGCCATGGTTGTGACATGCCCTTTTCTCGACCACGTTTCCATGAGGTTTTCAACATTATTGTAGTGCCTTGTTTTTTGAACACTAAAGATATTGAGTCAAGTTCTTGTAACAAGCCCAAAAATTTAAAATTTTCTATGCAGTAATTAATGCTAGTATTTGTTATGCGGAAAGTATGAGAGAGATAAATTACTCTTTTCAATAACATTTCAGTTATGCATATGACGACACTAAATCACCAGCACTCGTCAGTTTGTTTAGAGTATCGTAATGTCGTAACTGTTTTTAGTGCTATGCATCTATCTTCGTTGTCGAAATGTTTGCTTGAACGAAACATTTATATTTAAATGTCATAAACAAAAATGAAGTAATTCTATAGCTATATTCATGAATATGATTTCTAACTATTTTCTTTCTTGATTGAAAGGGTCCTAAAGATACCCCGTGGCTTACTTATCTATTATCTAGCTAACGCATATACTATTCTTTTATAGTACTGCAGGTAAGAATTTTACTATTTCAGTAATTAAGAGTTGGCGACCGAAGATTTAAATGGTGTATGCTAAAACTGTCTTGAACTTATTATGTCGAATTCTACGCCATTGGCATGCATAAGAAGTTATTGTATGAAGGCTTAGAAGCATGTCCTAGAAGTGTTATGATAAGTCATAATATAACTATGACCAATTTAAATGAGAAAATGATTTGATTCACCAGACATTAATATCTCCTCTTTTATGTTAGAGTCGGTATGCATTAAAAAATATATTTGTAAAGCATTGATACCATATCATAAGATATAAATGGTGACCCATTATTTCATATTATATAAATGTTAATCCATTATTGCATAATATATTGATAGCTTCTATAATTATAAAGTGGTGGTTTAAAAACCCTACCATGTAGATTTTGATAAAAACTAAAGTCCGAAGCTTTGATTATTGATCTCGTGTATGTAAATATTTAAACTAACAGCGGTTCTTGACTATAGGCAAGGGCATCAAATTTAATCCATGGTGGAATGCATTGTTGAAAAATGTAATGAACTTCGATAGGGTCTATATTGAATGCAATTTAATGAACTCAATAGTGGGATGCACAGAGGCAACCCTATTGGCGTTTCTTCATGTGATGGCTTGGGTTTTTGTGTAAACCCTAGCTACGCATTGAAAGACCACTTTCAATGTTTACCCGATCCATTTGCAAGGTTGGTTTAAGGAGCCGAAAGGCTCTTGGTTTCACCGAGAATTTTGAAAAATATGTTTTAACCCTTACAAGGTTTCGATGGTGGATCTCTTTAACCTGCATTCCCGGGGTTTTGATAAATGTGAGCAACCACATAGTTTGATGGTGAAGTTCTTGGCACTGTTCCAGGCGTGATAATGAACCGAAGGTAAGCCACATTTGGGTTTGAGTTTGTCAGTTTTCCATTTGTAAGCTTCGTTTATATTTGCACTTTTTAAATCTTTTAACCAGTTGTTTAATGTTGAAACTCTGTGTCAGGATGGTTTCTCGTCAATGTTTACAGTTGTGAAGAATGAGGTGGTTGCTTCTTACGGCCCTGGCAAGCCTCGGGGGTTCTCTTGATGTGAATGCTGAAGTTAAGGCATTGATGCCGGTTTGTGTAACTTTGTCGAGATGCAGTTTTCAACTTGCATTTGGTTTTAACTGTTTGTTTTTACAGCTTGTAAGCCGTATGGCATTTTTGTAAAAAGGGTTGAACCCTTGAGCCTTTGACTCACGTTGGTTTCTCAACGCTTCACTTGAATTTATAATAATAGCAATTCTGTTTACTTAAGAGACTGTGTGTACCGACTTGATATGGTTGATAGTGATGCCCTTGGGCTACGGCTTTGGATTAAAATGAAATATGGTCTTTGTATAAATTATAATGGATGAATCTTGAAAAGGTTAGGGTTGATCCCTAAAAAATTTATAAGTGCAAGCTTTTGGTTTCTCAAGCATAAATTCATCCTTCACGAAAACCCTGTGCTTCAATTTTAAAATGCAGTTTGTTTTTATTTTCAAAAATTTAATGTGTTGGGACTGAGCCCTATCATCGTCGTGTATTTGTGAAGTGTTGTAATTAAAACCTAGGCATGAGGATAACCCATTTGGAAAATCTCTGCATTTTTATATTGAAAGAAACTGGGCAGAGCTCGCTCTGTAAATTCTATTTTTAAACTAAAGGCCTTAAGCCATTACGGCTCTGTCAAAGACCCGACCTGTGTTTCCAAAGTTTTTAAGCATTCAAAGATATGTTATTTCGTGAATTAAATAAGTAGTGAGGATAAGATTTCGGGCTGAGCCCTACGTATAAATACACAGTGTATAAAATGGTTCAAGCCATGACTTATCTTGGTGTAGCTTGGCCAGAATATTAATGGTTGTTACATTACGAGTTTTCTAAACCTTAACCCTGCCAAGGTTTAAGACTCGGGTGAGATCAACCCTGAGACTTGATCCCTTGACTTAATTTTAAATGAGTTCAATCGTTTTATTAGCTAATGTTTGTATGCTCATGGAAAGTCATCGAACTTCGTATGGAATTTTGTTTAATTTCTAAAGTTGAAGTGTTAAGCCTTTGGTTGCTGAAGTTTAGGTTTTGTAAAAAGAATTCGATTTCAGTCTTGTATTTGATCATGCATTAAGTTTATAATAATGATATTATTAGGGTTTGATTACTTAGTATCCTGTTATCATTTCCAGAATCTATTGGGTGTTTATATGTTCTGTAATTATTTTACCGCTCTAGTTTTAAAAGAATGATATTGATAGCAAAATCGATACCTTGTATATATTTTATATTGATGTTGTGTTTAACCCTAGCTTGTACGTTTTAGAATGTTAAGAGGTATGTTTTAAGGGTATGATAAGAATGTTATGTTATTAATGATTTATAGTATATAAATGATAAATAAAACTATATATATATACTTCCTATTGTTTATACAGTAAGCATGTAGTTATGTAATGGATAATAATTGTATGTTGGTTAATTTCTATGAAATTGTTCTTAGTTTATTGAGTATAAACATTGGAAATAAAAATATTAAGTATTAACATATCTACTAACCATAGCTCTATAATTAATACTAAATTTATAGAAGAAAACATAACTCCAAACTTAGGTATTATGAGTTTATTTCAGCATTCGTTTTTATATTTAAGCAATATAGAAGTTTACTATTCTACTCATAATCATTCAATCTGTTCACAAAGGATTATTCGAATCTATCTACTTAAACTTGATTCTTTGTATTAGAGTAAGTCATGAAAGTGAGTGGAAAAATACAGAGAAATACTTTCTATTCTATCATTCTTCATTCAACCAGAAATAAGCTATCAATTCAACAAATAAATTTAGTAGTTAAGTTAAATGAAATTTTCCAGAAATAGATAGCATTACAGAATTAAAACCTTTTAGAACAGCCAAAAGATATCTAAGTTAGTTTTAATGGAAACTTATAACACATTTACACACATGCATTCAGTAAATAGATGAACAGTAAATAAATAAGATAACATAAATAGAACCTGATAACTATAGAAGGGAAAAACATCCAAAGGAGCTCGTTCCACCCAACCTTTTCCTGAAGACAGCCAAATCACTTGCCCTAGGACCCTCAAGCCTGTTCACTGAACCACTAGGACGAAGATAATGTGTGGAACTACAATGTGTTTCTCTGCAACTCATCAATAATACTTATTGTACTCAACAATATCACTCCATCCTTTAGCAGTATTGAACTCTGCATTAAGCAGTACTAGTTCAGAATGTAGACTTAACTCCCTCAATCACTTCCTATCCTTCCCCTCATCGAATATCTTGTGTACTCTAATTTTTCTCTGTTTCTGAAAATATCACAAGGAAAAACTTGATGAGCCTCCTTCTCAATTTGATGGGTGATATAGCATGCCTATGTCTTTGGTCAGTTTCTTAGTTATTGAGCCACCTACCCAGTTCCACTTTCTTGGGGAACATGACCATAAAAATAGGGAAGTTTCCCCCTGCAACAACTAGAAGTGATTGAGGACGCTGCCAAGTGTCAGTTTACTCCCCACCCCAGTCCATTCCTCCTAGTGGGTCAGTGAACACTCTTTCAACAGTCTCCTTTGGTAATTTGTCCCCTCTTTTATTTATTAATGAAAAAAATATTAGAGTAATTAATTATAGTCATTCTTGACCCCACTTGGTCAATAATAAAAAAAAACTTTACAATAACATATAACATAATGTTTTTCTCATAACATAAATTGTTCAGATTTTGGGTATGTGATAGTTGCATATTGACCAAATTTGTCTAGAACCTATTTTAGATTACGAAATTTCTTTCTATATGATAAAGTACCTTATTAAGGACAAAGTTTCACTGAGATTAACTTGGTCTCTTGGACATGTGCTAAACCTCTTTATGAATAAAGTGAAACCAACAAGAAAACCCGAGTGGGCCTAATGGTTAAGAACATGTTGTCTCCATGGAGGTAATAGGTTAAAAAACGGCCAGGGGTAGGGTTGCTCATTGGCCCATTGTGACAATCCTAGAAGGGTAGGTGACCTCTAGGATAGAGGCTCACCCCGGTGGGATTCAAGATGTCTTGACCCCTGCTTAATCACAAGTTACCAGTTATCTGGCTTACGGGCTATAGGATATACCCTTGGAAGGTTGTTGTTCCCATGGTAGAAAAAAAACAAAGTGAAACCAATTCTAAGAGGTGAAACACCTTTCCTTAAGAACTATATTGAAACTTGGATTATTTGCATGATGACACCCCATCCTAACCATCAAGACACATCCTAACAAAGTAGATAAAATGTTATTAATTAGATATTTATAATATATTAAATGAAATGTTGACATGTGTACTATACAATATACATAATATTACTAACAAAGGCTCAAACATTGACATAAATGGTCAATTTAATATTATATTGTTGAGAAGTTGATAACCATGATTTAATTTTATGACAAAAATGAAATGATGCTTTTATGTATGTATAGGTACATTTAAGCATTCTTATTAACATCAATTGAGAGCTCAAATATATTGTTTAAGGAAAATTCAAAACTAAGAATGTGTAATGTATCTAGGAAGGGGTGTATGCCAACTACTCTTTAATATTATATTTACTTTAAAGTTAACCACTGTCTTTGCATTGAACATTCGAGTCATTTGATCTTTCAATCAAAGAACATTGATTTAGGTTTGGTGTGCTGTCATTTTTAGCCATGGACAATGGATAATATTTCAGAGGAGTTGGGGTCACTAGAGGAGCTAAGGTCATTAGATCAAAGAATCCCTAATAGCTTCTCCCTTCACTAATAGCTTCTTGTCATTCCTCCTACTACATCCATTCTTTGGTGTTAGCAGGTAGCAATGTTGGGGACATTGCCCCCTCAAAGATCTTGTTTTATATATGTATTGATGTAAATTTTCCATTGAATAATCAATACTACAATGTAAATAAGACATATGAAATATGCAAATTATGAGAGAAGTTTTTTCATAATAATTAAAAAGGAAAAGGGGTGTTATTGAAATAATAAATAATAATATTTATGATGTAACCTATTGTTGACGCTTGGAAAAATCCTTCCGTCGACAGTAGGGATCCTCCCCGATGAAAAGTCCCAATTAGACAATTCACCGTTTGGGTTGGGGAATCCATTCGGTTTACGATCCGACTACCATAAGATATGTTGTTGTTATAAATTTACCATTTACGACCCGATCCACCGTTTAAGTTTTATTGTTATGTATGCAAATGCAAAGTACTAATTCTAAATGCATATGGTCCTCACAAGATGATGTGCAGGTTCTTACCCCTCATCTCACCACCCCTATTTTACCAAGACAATCCTATCAAAATACATAAATTTTATCTATTTAATCTAATATATATCCTTGCAAGGAGCGAAATTAAAATTAGAATAATGATTGTAACTGCCTGGTATAACTTCAGAAGTTAGCTACTGAAACAAATATATAAACAATTCTAAAATAGTATTAGTACAAAGATAGCTTTGTATTGACATTCACTCATCCATTACTCTAAAATACACAAAAAATTGTATTTCATATTCATAAACAGTAAGATGAATCATAAGCATTGGAATAGTCCAACAAAAAAGGAAAGATCTTACAGTATATTGGTGAACAAAAAGAGAAATAATTTTGCACATTCATTCACATATATCCATGCAATACTCCATGTATGCTTTCACCCAACCAAAATTGTCTTTTCTCATTTGAAGAAAATAGTTTCTTACAAAATGATACTAATTCAGTGTTTCACAAGCCAAAATCCCCCTCTTCATCTAGTATTTCCTATTTATATTTACAAAATTTTGTCTTAGCATGACCCATCACTTCATATTCCCTTTAAACCTTTGGTTTTCCACAATTTTGTCTTTTGTGGTTACAACATAAATGACTAAAATAAAACATATTTAATTACAATATTACTTTAGTTTGATGGTGCGTTTGCTTGAATTTGGATGTAATCATCCCATAGACCACTTTAATAAGCTATTACATTTAGTTGTTGATGCTCCAACAATTTAAAATCTACTTCATGAAGAGGTATATCTTTGACCATAGCACTCAGTCCTTTAGTTGCTGTGGTATGGCCATTTCCTAAATAAAAAATCTTCATCGTGGCTTCTGCAATTCGCTCCTTGAGATCTTCTGCAGTGAGGGTGTCCATACTTTTAATGGCATCGATATCTTCATCTTTAATAGTTCTCAACTCCTCTAAATGCTACTCTTTTAGTACTAATTCTTCAATGGTTCCAGGAGAGGGTAGATGACACTTTCCAAAATCTTTGCAAATAATTTGTTGGATATCCTCACATTTATTGATGGACTCATTCACTTCTTCCTGTAACCTTTTATCTTCCTTCTAGCAATTATCCAAGAGCATGAAGTGTAACTTGAGCTCAGTAGTGGACGTTTTGGGAAGATTCTGAGGAATTCCTTTGGCATTTTTTATCCAAGAATTTACTCTTTTCATCTTACCATAGACTTATGTGAGCTTCTTCCTAGTAGTCACAGCTTCTTTGAAGATTTTCTTTAGTTTGGTTATCACCTCTTGCAACTCATATGACTGCTCAGTGAGCAATTTCCGAGAACTAAATAACTCTTCCTGTAATATAGAAGAATTGTTGGATATCACTCTTTCTCTCTCTCTAGCTAAACCAGGTTCAGTGTGTTTCACTTATTGGTAGACCCCAAACAATACTCTCTTCACCGGCCCTTTTGGCATCAACCTGCAAATAGGATGAAGTCTCACCTGAGGTGAAGATGGGTGGTTACAGAATTAGGTTTCTGCAACCTAGTGATGCGCGGCTAGTTTATGCGAGCTTTCTATGCGTCCTTTATTCAACATCTACTTAGCATATTATTACCAATATGTGACTGCGCACTCCACAATTATCAACAACCTACATACTTCTATGAATCGTTGCTACCTTTACTATGATAACTACCCATTTTCCATACTTAACATAACTTCGTAATGTTCATACATATATGTTCCACTACTTAATGTTCATACATGTATGTTCCACTACATGGTTCACCCCCCAGATGAGAGCTACATCCAAGGGAACTTTTATTATATTACTTGGAAGGGGTTATAGTTCCAATCTACACACTCAACTGTAGACTCTTCTCTACAATATATCTCTGCATACACATCTGCAGAGTCTTCTCCTCTTTTAGATATCTCTCAGTCTAACTTAGGTCGATATTATCTTACAAGATCTAACATAATCCAACCCTTCCTTATACAAAATTTCCCTTTATATAGATTGTGCCCGAAGGTCACATCTTTACAATAACTATGCGACAACCCCCATAGTACCCTTAAACCCAAAATGGCATGGTTATCCTGTTGACCACGTTTTTCCTTAACTTCGATGGAGATCTGTTATTATTTTGCGTCGCTTCCTCTAGCTCTGGCGCTTCTCTAATAGTTACACTTCTAACCGCATGGCTCTGACACTACAGTGGTGCATGCTTTGCACCATTTTGCTTATTTACTCTTTGCTTTTGACGTAGCTGATAGTCCGCCACTTCATTCATAACTACTCAAACTACCTTGACCTTTCTTAGTACTTTCTATTTACAAAGGAGACATGTCCTTTCCTGCCATGACTTCGCTTCGATCCATACCTTGCTCCTGAGATTTCCGAAGTTTCTTCTCCCAAAACTAGTCGATGTTAGGCCTTGCTTGACTTGTACTTTCTCCATCAAAACTTCTTCCACTTGGGTTGTGCAACATCCCAATTTTGACCCTATTGCATTCAAATTGTAAATGATGTAAATATCGTTATTTAATCACGGTGAGGAGCTCAAGGCCAAGGCCCTTCAATCGATTTATCATTTTATGTATCGGAAATTAAAAATCAGTGCATATGGTTCTTGAGCTAGGAAGGCACAATGTAAATTAAGACATCATGTAAATATGGATTTTAATGAAATACCCACAACTAGCTATGCAATGCAACAAAGAGATGGTGGCATGATTTTTATAAGGAATAGGGAGAAAAATTATTCAAACCCTTTAGCCAATAGTGTTAAGCCAAATTTCATGAGAAAACCCATAAACCACCATCTACCCATTTTGACTTATGCACCCAATCATTTAATTCTTCCAAGAGTTGGTTGAGGTAGTTAATGCCTTTGGAATGAAGAGGTATGGCAGCCAATTTCGTGCATGGGCAAGCCATCAACCTGGGAATTCATATTTTTGCTTCTTGGGCAAGAAAACACCCACAAAATGGTTCCCAAAGCCATCTTTCACCCATGGACTTTGCTCTCTCTCGTGGTCTGAGCTAGCTGGGGCTTCCCCCTCACATTTTCCATCATTTTTTCTGCATTTTCCATGGTTGGGAACTCGTTTTTGTATTGCACAGTGGCTAGGAGGAAGGGAGTCACGATTTTGGGGTTTATGGAGGCCGTTTTTGTCCCTTGAATGCCCATAAACGTTTTCTAAATATGATTTTTCTCTCCCAGGGTTGTTTCCCTATCTTCCATTTCGATTTTTGGTTGCCCACGTTTTTCTGAAGCTAAAGAAAACCCCATTTGGGGAATCCCACTATAAAAACGTTTTTCTACATGTCCAACACTTGTGATTTTGCTGTTATGTGGATCCCTGTTTTGGTTTGAACCTGTGAGCAAGAAATTTGGAGTGGTAGTGCACAGAATTGGCTTGATAAACCTAGTGAGGGGAGTAACCTCTCAGAAATATCAAAAGGGCTGGCTACTTTTCTATGCACACCTTGGACAACACTAGAATGGAAGGTATGGCCTGAGGGACTGTGTATTGGTGAAGGAAATACTTCCTTGAGTGGGGTGTGTAGGCATTGTGGGTGCCAAGATAGATAGATCTTGCAAAGGTATCCATGGCTATGTGGTTGAGCTCACTAGCTTAGCAATTCATTCTCTCCCTTTGCCTTAGCAGCTTGAGAAACCCAACTGTGGATTGGCTTGGCTGATTTTTGTGTATTTTGGCTATGTGTGAGTCTATTATTCCCCTTTTCCTTGTAGAAATCATGCCCAACTCGGGGGTGGAAATTGTGCTGAGATATTGATGAGCACAATTGGCCTATGGTTGGGTGGAACATTACAGTTGCATATCTAGTTGCTTGGGACTACTCTATTTTAAGATAAGTACTCTCTTGTGTTAAATTCTGCAATGTGTTCATTTAATGACTGTCATGAAAAAGTTGAATGTATGTTAGAAATGTAGATGCTTATAATTCCGTTGTGTTTAATTACTATATGCATATATATATGTCTTTTATTATCAATGAGTTTTACTTAATGGATATGGGGCTAGATGCCCAGTTTTAGTGCCATGTTCTCTCCCTGGCTCGGTCTGATGGGAGGGGACTTGACAGGTTGTGCCCAACACGAATATTCATAGAATGGTGTTAAATCCTACTTTTGATTTTGAGCAGAGTTCAGCTGCTCCACTAGACTCCTTCTCTTTATTTATTTCTGCTATTTGAGCTTGCAAGGCTCCCTTCTCTTTTGTAAGATTTTCAATGTGCTGGTCCAATTGAGCCTATTTTTACTTTAATGTGCTTACTTGAGCTTGAAGGTCATCCTTCTCGCCTTCCATGATTAATAACTTTGCGTTCAAACAGTCCTTTTTTTCCTCAACATTCTGAACAATTTTCATTATCCTCTCCTTTTCCAATTCTAGATCATCCCGTTGTTTCCTCATCTCAATTACCTCATTATGGAATTCTACTAAATTATATTTTAGCTTGGTCACTTTAGCTTTACTTCTTTCCACATCTTCAGTCAATTTTTCAATATTCTTTGCATTTGCTTGTGCAGCAGCAACATTCATTGAAGCCATGAATTTAGGGTCTTTATTTGTGCCTTCCATTACTGTAACTTCCTACACAGTCACTATATATGGATGTTTCCGACACTTTCAACCTTTTCTCCATTCTTTTCATGATGGTTTTCCTTTTTGGATTGAAAACTATTGTTTCAATATTTTCAACTGAGTTCTACTTTGATGGTGTAAATGGAATGAGTCCAAGCTCAGCCAAAGGGAGATGACCTCCTATAAGAGGTACCTCAGTATTAATATCAATAGGATCATCTGCTTCCATGTCTTGCTACTCACTCTCCTCCTGCAAATTCTTGTCTTCCATAGCTTTCTTGACTTGCTCTTCTTCTTCAATTTTCTTCGTTAGTGCTTATGCTTCTAACCTATTTTCCTCTTCTTCTGCAACCACTTTGTCTACTTCTTCCTACTCTGCTTTTCTTCTATCCTCTTTAGCTTTTACTTCCTTTTGCTTTTCTTCTTCTTTCTTCTTAGTTATCTCCTCTTCTTGCAACTTCTTTGCATTTTCTGCTTCCATAGCTTCTTATTTAGCTTTCTTTCTCGCTACTTCTCCTCAGTCTTCTTTCGTTTTTCTAGAACTTGCCTATGTTTTCTTTCTGGATATCTTATTTAAATCTGTGAGATTCTTTGCTCTCCTATACACCTGTTCATCTTTCAACAAATGATCGGTATACTCAAAATTAATCTTGCATGATAAGCAATGCTTAGCCACTTTCTGTTGGCTATCATTTCTAACAAAAAATTTCACCCCAAAGTGATAAGCTTCTAATTATTTCACAAATTCCTCTGCTCCTTTGACCTTCTTGAACTTATAAGCTCGAATTGCAAATGGAAGTGGTGGATATGAGACTTTCTTATGTTCATTCAAAAAATGTCTGACACCATTAAAAAATTTATGCCTCACTGTCTTATTCAAGATGATGTAATCTATGACATATATGAGCATCAATGAGGGGCTCTTCATGCATCCATACATGCGTAAATAAATTCCTTCGAGAGTGAAGTAGTAGTCTCTGTATTCACTTATCGCCTCAAGTGCTACACCTGACATGCAATTTGGTTCTTCGTTAAAAATAAACTTATATAATGGCATAGTAAATTCTTCAGAAATCAACTTGTATAAGCCTGCATGTGTATGAGCCAAAAGAAACTGATAAGCTACATAAATTGGAGTTTCACTTGGAATCCAACTACATTTGAGCTTTGGGTGAAAGGATTCATGATAAGAATGCAATCAATCAAATATGATGACATGTAAAATTCAGCCTTCTTTTGTTTTATTCCTTCCTTAGCATTTTTTATGGCTTGATCCATATTTTCTTAAATGATGTCTGCCCGATTGGATATAGTGCCATGTGTTGTGACATCCTACAACAGTGGAATCCAATTGAGCTTGTAAATGTTTGCATTTTATCTCCCATATATTCTACATATAAGAATAGCAACAACCCTGAATGGAGTTCTCGGATTCTTGGTTTCATACTCTCCACTGGTCCTTTGCCACAATTTTTTTCCTAGGATTAACTTTTTCCATGCACATTCTAAATGCTCAAAATTTACACTCTTGAGCCAATCATCGGTTAATAAAACATTCAGTTCCGGTAGTTTGTAGGATTTGCTATATGCACAGGATAAAACGAAGCATCACCATTTCCATTTGCACTTGTAATGATTATAGATGCTACATCTACATATGGGAGAATCCATCCAATTACTTATGAACATTGAAATAGTTCTGGGTGTGTGGCAGATTTATGAAGACCAGACTTCTTGGTATTATGGTATATCAATTTTTCCTTTATTGTTGTGTCAGGTATTTTTTATCTCTTATTAGATGATAAATATCTCCCCACTTATACTCAAGAACTATTCCCGTGGTAGACTTTGTATCCTCGAATTGAACCTCCAAAGGTGTCTTTGGTATCATCTCTACATCAGAATATGGCTATACCACACTGACATTGCGCTTAGAGCTCCTTGTAGACATATCTGAATCATGTGACATAAAAGAAACATCATTTGATGGCATCGGCTTCATTGATAACATCACTAGGTATATTTTTACTGAGAATAACATGAGGAACTCAAGGAATAAACCGAGCATGCTATTACTAATAGAACATTTTCATTCTTCTTTAACCAGTTCTACCAAATGAAACTAATATGTAAGTGAAAAGGCTCATACTATCAACAAATTCATAACATTATTCTCAGTAAAGAGTATCTCGTGAAGTAAACTATAAATTAGAAAAACTCTTCTACTATGCATGTATTTGGAAAAAAGAACTAAATAGTTAGATTTAACATTCTTTCATGCAGATGGCTGTGACGGGAAACAAGTAATAGGACTCAGGATCGAGATTCACCTTCCTTTATTCACAAATGGTGGTCAAGCCTTGAAATTCACATTTCACGCCAACTAAACTCATAAATCTTAGGGCCTCAACCAACTTTAAGCACATGCAACTGCAAACGAGGGTTGGTTAGGGTTCATGGTGGAGATGTTTGTTCGAAATCTCACTGAGGGAAAATCCGTTGGATAGGGTTTTAAATGCTTTTAAGTAGGTAAACTACGTCCAAGATGGGTAATGGATCACTAGTACAAAATGAGAGTTAAGTGACCAAGCGACCAAAAAAATTGGCCACCATAGTTTTTTCAAGGGATAAATGACCAAAATTGAGAAATTTTAAGTGAGTTAACTAAAAATGACCAATTTGGTCACAGGATAAGAACTAAAGTAAAAATGACCAATATCAATGACCAATTTGGTCATAGGATAAGAACTAAAGTAAAAATGACCAATTTGGTCATGGGATAAGAACTAAACTAAAAATGACCACATAACATTTGGTCATTTTTAGTTCTGTCACTATTATGAACATTTGTTGGACACCTTATGTGAACCTTGGGTCTCTAAAATAGAAACATGGATATTCCACTCAACACTCGTCGTATGAGGAGATCTTCACATGGGAAAAGAGGTCAGATTGAAATAAGTAAAATGAATCACATAGCTTCAATTGTCACCTTAACTTGCACTTGATATCTAGGACCTAGTAATGGTGACAATGGCAATGATGGTGATGCTGCTAATGATGATGATGATTATGATGAAAATGATGATGGTGATGATGATGATGATGATGATGATTATCATATTGATGATTATGAATGAAAACGACATCGATGACTATAAAAATGATCATTTCTTATGTGTTCCACTTACCATCTCAAAAGGTAGGTAATTCAATCCAATGCATAAAAAAATTGAAAACCCTATATTTTTAATGAGCCTCATAGACATGCCCATTAATGGTGACACTCGATGCATAGCAAAGTATTTATTTTATTATAGTAATTAAAGCATGTTCTTAGATTTCATTGCAATTCACTGTTGATGTCTTTCTTTTTGACATTATAACACTAATTAACACTTAAAGGTTTAAAATAAAAACATATATTTAATTAATTTTGTTGTGGCATTGTAACTCCCTTGTTCAAAATGTTAATGCAAATATGTAATATGTTATGTGTATACCATATTCGATGTGTAGGGTTGCTATGTTTGCTTGCTTGACATTCCTCTTCTTCTTTTTGTGTGATCTATATTGTATCAATAATAACAACAAAACATGCCTATGTATATTGTTTTAGAATTGTTTTAAAACTATAAATTCCCTCTCCTCTTACCCATATTAGCTAAGAGGATTGGCCCCAACAACATACAAGTCTCATTATACCACAAAAAGATAGCAATACCCTACTAACTTAAATAATTAATTCCCTACATCTGTATGGCCATGTGTTATAGGGATTCTTCATCGACAACGGTTATATGCCAGATAGAGTACATTGTAAAATATGCTTAGGGATAACCTTTCCCTTTTTTCTTCAAAGTAAGAAAAACATGCAAAACATAGGGTAAATTACTAGCATATCTTTTAATGATACAATGTCAACCTACAAAAATCCATCAACATCATGGTGTGCAAACAAAACCTATCCACTTAACATAACCTATCAATGGCTTGTAATGAGAAACCTATCCACTTGACATAATGTACCAATGGATTTCAATGGGTGGACTTTTACTCTTCCTAAATGTCTTTAGAAGTTGAACAATTAGCATGTTTCCTTTTTCCAAAAAAAATTAATCACTAAAATACAATTTTAAATCATATTCCAAAACCAATAACTTATCCTTTCTTTGTAATGTATATTATAAAAATGATTAAAACTTTCACATTTCATTCTGCAACATTATAATAAATTTATCAAAATTTTCAAGAGCCACCTTGACTCTTGCCCAATTTGATTCGTTCACCTTCAGCAACTCTCTGTCATGCAAGGTGAAGGTGAACAAATAGTGCGGGTACTAGAATGATCTTCTTCAAACCATCACATCATGGCTATGGATGGAAGGCATTAGGGGAGTTTTGGGGTCTAAAATGGGCCTCCTAAGGTAAATAATAAAATAAGAGTTCTAAATTTCAGAGGAGAAAAAGAAAAACAACTTTTACTTATCATATTTTTGACATATTTACTTATTGATTTACCCAAATTTCAAGTTTGGGCACTCGTTGGATGCAGAATTTAATTCTGCATCCAACACATGGCGACACTGCATACTTCTCAGGAACCCATGGTATGAAAAATTCAATAAAAATATGTATTTTAATATTAAAATACATTTGTTTATTGAAATTTTATTTTTTCATGTTGTGGGTGCCTCAGAAGTATGCAGTGTGGGTAAATTCCGCATCCAATGAGTACCCAAACTTGAAATTTGGGTAAACCATTAAGGAGATATGTCAAAGATACGATAATAAAAAGTAGTTTTTTCTTTTTTCCCTCAAATTGTTTTTAGAAATTTTACCCTTATGGTTGACATCATCATCTTGACTCCTGTTGGTTCTTATAAAGTGAATTTTGATGGTGCTTTTTTTGTTTTGAGGCCCATTTTTTACCTCAAAACTACCCTAATGGTTTACTTCGTTAATTTCTCCCTTCTTCGCCTACATAAATCTACAGAGGCTCAACATAATAAACGAACTCACTGCCAAATGCATGCAGGTCAGTCTGAATCCTCCATTGCTTCTATATTTCTTCCTCTTTTTGTCTAATAAAAAATAATCAATATCATATGATTGAGGTCATGGGATTCGACTTCCTAACCACCTAGGGGCAAAACCCAAATTGTCTCACAAGGGTTTCTTATCATTTCGACAACAAATTTTATATAGTTGTTGGATATTGAATAATCTCTTTGGAAGTAGTTGGTATTTGATGTACCAAAATTTTCCGATTACAACAATTGTATGTAAAACTTTAAGGTGGCAAAGGTTTGGAATTATTGAAATTTTGGATTCTAGATAATTAGTTGAGCATTAGAATCCTACAAAATCCAATTTGAGAGGGGAAGCACTAAGGAATAGTTAAATTCACGACTGGTGACAATTTCCCTAGTTACCTATTAGAAAAGGGAAACATGTTAGAAATGTTGTACCTGATTGTGTTTCTTATTTTTGACTAATGATATGTTTTGCTAGAAACTCCTCACATTTCTCCTGAAATGTTATATTTCTGAAAGTAGTTAGACACATTTCTTGAAAAATGCAGGTTGGCTTCCAAAACTACTAAAACATACAGAAAAGGGAAAAATGCTAACCCTAACCCTAAAACTTTACATTATCTTCCTAAAATGTCACTGCACTTTCAAATTTTTTGACTGTAAGAGCAGATGTGAGGATTTCCTTCAATTGATTCAATGATTTCCTGAATGAGAGAGTTGAAACTCGAGAGCATTTTTAAGATTCTATTGCATCCATTGTCCAATTCCACTGCAACCTGTGAGACTATCTGTAACTGTTTCAGAGTTCATTATTATGAGAGAAATATCAGGTAAGCCATTTAAAAATATCTGTTTCAGTTGCTTATAATTATGCCATATGTAGAAAATTGTTTTTGTTGGATATTTTGACAAATGGAAAACATATAGGATTTTGTATCAATGTACAAATCAGGTTGTTGTGAGCAGGGATGTAAAAATTGTTGAAAAATTCGATCTGATTTAGGTTGATGGTCACTGGTTTGAGGCTCAAAAATTGGTAGAATAGCAAGGAAGACAAGTGTAAAATTGTGGACAATCGTCATGTGATGATGTATAGAGAGACCAAGAAGCAGGAGATGCCAATAAGTGTTACAAAACTACGCATTGCAAAAAATTGGTGCAGGCTATCGGCTTGGGAAATTAGCAAAATTGAGAAAAAAGTAGTAAAATGTAGACCTGAAAAGCTCAAAAAACATGACAACTTGAAAATCTTAGGAAAATCAGAAATTAGAAGAAATCAAATATTTTTGCAAGTTCTATGATGCTATGAATGCTTCATGAGAAGCAGGAAACACTACTAATTTAGATGTTGAGATAGAGGATAAAAAGCTTGGAGATGAAAAGGAAGAGGAAATTCCACAATTCAGTGAAGTAGAGAAAGTGGAAGGCAAGAAAAAGGAGGTAAGTAGTGTGTTCAAGAGGGTTTTGTTGATTTGGTGTCTTCTGTTACAAATATTATTGAGTCTCAGGTCAAAGCAGTAGTAGATAAAGATGAGTGGAGGAAAATACTAATGGATTTTACAATAGTTAGATTTTTCCAGGGTAGATCCAAGTCAATTTGGCTTGTGCTTAGACAAAGAGAATGGAAGAGAGGTGTATTTTGTAGGTGTGGATCTGCCACAATAGGGGCAAGTTGTAGGTGTGGATGAGATTCTCTATATACTATGGCAGGATCCAGAGGCCTAGTTCGCATAATATGATATAGTTTGGTACCTAGGTGTAGAAATGAACATATCTTTTGAGTTGATATCAACTTCTACATCTATGGTAGGTAGGATGAAACTTTCAACAAACATTGACTCTCATTTGGTTAAAGAGTAATTGATTGGTGAGGTGACTTATTTAGCATTAGCCACACTAGTTACATGTGCTGTAGTCAACTTATGTTTCATTTGGTGACAACTTCAGTATTTGATTTTTGGAGTAAATCTAAGAGGTGGGGTGCATACATCTTCGACATTGCCACCTGCTCTGTGACTTGAACCTGGGTGGAGGCTCTGATACCAGATGTGAGGAACCTGTAACAATTAATTAATGAAAATACATGAGATAGCAGTAATAACAGAACTCATAATCACTTTATTGATCACAGGCCACTTCGAGGGGGAAACCTCCTTTGAGCAAGCTCAGTACAAATAACTTCACGGTACCTTCATTGGCCTCAACACACACTTATATACTAAGTCTATTCCCAATACTATGGGTCAAAACCATGGGCTAATACAAACTATGGATCAGCAAATACTATGGGACGACTTACAAAGCATATGCGTCCAACAATAATATACCGACAAAGTAAAGAGAAGGGTTGACATGGGTTCCTGATACCATGAAACCCAAGGGAAGGCTGATTAGGGGTAATGCACAACAAAAAAAGGTATTCGTGTCTAGGATAGTGTGCCAAAATCCATTAGATTAAAACATTTAGCCTTACTAAATGTAATGAAAGCATATGAGAACATTCCCTTTCCTAAAGCACCAGTTATGTAAGGTAAATATCTTGTGCTTTCTAATTGAATTTGTATGAGTAAAACAAGATGACAGACATCTCCAATGTTCTTACAATGATTAAAGACATATGCCTAACCTATGTGCAAGATAACATGATTGTAAGTATTCAATTGTTGCAATCCCAGTGTGTTTTGATTGTCTTTCACATGAGGTTATATTATTATTATATTATGTGCATGCTAAATGTATGGTTAGATAGTGAGAACTAACAACCCCATGAACCATAAGAGACATAGAGACACGGGCTGCCATCCACGGCCTTCAAAATCAGATCCCATGGTTGTCCCCTACAACCATCATTCACTAGTAAAATCATATTTCATATCTTCCACTCCCTCAAGCCATCAATCACTAATACAATCAGATTTTATGGTTGTCATCAACAACCATCTAACACTAAAACAAATCACATCTTGTGGCTTCCATTTATAGCCATCTAGACACATTACAAATCAGATCTTATGGCTTCCATTTACAGCCATATAAGCACATTACAAATCGAATCTTATAGCTTCCATTTACAACTATATGAACATGAGGGAAATTAAAAATGATGGCTTCCATCTACATC
Source organism: Larix kaempferi (assembly GCA_027924585.1). Lineage (NCBI taxonomy): Eukaryota > Viridiplantae > Streptophyta > Pinopsida > Pinales > Pinaceae > Larix > Larix kaempferi. The sequence goes on from BSBM01001261.1 coordinate 2,192,207, forward strand.
CATCTAGCCATGAGAGAATAGAGAAGTTAGAGAAGATAGAGAAGGTTCTTCGCAATCCAAGTTTTATATTGCACGAAGGCCATCCACCTACATTCAACTATTGACAAATAATCCATATAACATATATAAGCAAGAGGACCATCCATACTATAGTCAATTGCTAACATAACATCCATAAACATAAACATAGATGAAGTTAGCTTCCATAGCACATATGCATAATAAATTAAAATAAATAACACATAAGCAAATACTTATCTCAAAGACTGCAATTGGATTCAACATGACCACATTCCTCCTAGCCATAGACATGCCATTCTCGCGCATCTCTCAGCATGACAGTCACACTCGAGCTGAGGACATGGTTCTACAAGTAGAGGTACTCTCAACCAGAGTAGCCGTAGGTCACTCCCTCACCACTTAATTTCCTTTCTTTTTACACTACTCGGTGAGTTGTGACTAACTGCGCCCACCACGACCCTTCAGATATTACCACCCTCACCCAATGGTTTTACATGATAGACTAGGGACAAGTAATGGTCCTTGAGGGAATAAAGGTAAACAACTAGAAACTCTCTGGTAACATCACTCTCTCACACATAACATAAGTCACAATGAGCACCATCCATCCCACTCACTAACTATCACAACAAGGAGATATCTCAATGAGGGCAATTCAAACCCAAGGAGACCAACTTGAATTGGTTATGGTGTGGTTAGGATTCATCATGGAAACTTAACCCAAATTGGTTGAGTGGTGGATTAGCTTAGAAGATTCCCTTCCCAGATTAGCACCATAAGGAGGAGTTACCAAAAACCAAGGATTAGAACACAAGGAGGGCACACTAGTCATGAGGGGTGAAAGAGTGGGTTCAATAGGATCATCAATGACCTATAAGCATGGAAATATGGAACTATAGCTAGATTTGGGGAGAAAGGGTGCACTTGTGGAGGTAGAGGCAAAACTCAAGGAGGTGGAATGTAAAATCTAGCTTACAACTCCTAGAATCTAGCGAGAGGGCGCATTAGTGCAAGTGGGACCCTCAAAAGAGTATCTCTCATCCAAGGAAGGTGCATTCACCAAGTGGGGCCCACCAAAACTTCGTGAGGGCACACTAGTGCAAGAGGGGTCCACTAAACCATGAATAAGGTGCAATAGTAACTCCATAAGCTAAAATAATCAAGAATAGGTCCAAAAAGTAATGTTAGGGAGAGTAACAACTCCTAGTCCCCAACCCCCTCCTAGATGGAAACCATGTCCCCTCATTCTGGTAGTCCATGTTAAGCTAGTTAATTTTATTAAACAATAATAATAACAATAATGTCCAGTGCATAGGGTTGGCACCTTATGCCACCATAATAAAACAAAATAATAATTACATTTGTCTAGGGCTTAAAACAATAGGGTATTACATTCCCCTCCCCCTTAAAACAATGCATTGTCCTCAATTCATACTTATTACATACATTCCTTTACAAAATTTCAAAAAAGATGAGGTATGCCTCCTTCATAGCATCCTCTAACTCCTAAGTGGCATCTTCAGGACTATAATGGGTCCATTGGACCTTTACTTTCCTGATCTCTTGATTTCGGAGCAACTTGACATTTTTTCTCAATATGGAAATTGGTTGTATCGAAAAATCCCCTTCTAGTTCCACCTAAATCACATTCTAATCAATCACATGATTAGCATCAAGTATATACCTTTTCAACAAAGATACATGAAACACATTATGATCTTTTATGGAAGCAGTAAATGCAAGCTCATATGCAATGGGTCCTATCCTAGCTAGGATCTCAAAGGGTCTATAGTATCTAGCATCCAGCGTGGAACAGTTTCCCAAGTTCAAGGAACTCTTCTTGGGTCTAACTTTCAAAAAGACATGATATCCAACTTCAAAATATCTGTCAATTTTTCTCTTATCTGCATAAATTTTTTGTCTGTCTTGAGTTGTGTCAAATTCTACTTGATTCTAACCATCTGATCTTCCATTTCCTTCAAAATTTCAGGCACAATGATGATCTAGTCTATTGGATTATCCAAACTAACAAGAGTATCACACTTCCTCCCATATAATTCCTCAAAAGGACTCATCTTTAGAGAGGCACGATATCCATTATTATAGGAAAACTCTACCAAGTGTAAATAATCCTCCCACTTGGATGGTTGATCAATCACATATGCTCTCAACATATCTTCTATCCCCTGATTGAATCTTTTTTATTAACCATATATTTGAGGATGGTATGTTGTACTCATGTTCATATTTGTACTAAATCCTTTGAACAATCATTTCCAAAAGTCAGAAGTAAACTTTGCATCTTTATTTGACATTATAGCTTTCGGAATTCTATGTGGTCTGGCAACTCCTTTCATAAATATGTATGCAATGTTAGCTTCCTTACGAGTTGTCTTTACTGGAATAAAGCGTGCAACTTTAGTCAACTTATCTACTACTACCATGAAGGCATCGCTATGTAGTCTTGTCTTTGGTAACTTTGTGATGAAATATATTGTCACTACATCCCACTTCCATTCAGGTATTGGTAATGGTTGTAAAAAACCAGCTGGGTGTTGATGTTCCATTTTAACCTCCTAGCATTCCATACATCTAGCTATGTACTATGAAACATCATTCTTCATCCCTTGCTAGTAGTACTACTTCTTCACAGCTGCTACGGTATTTTGATCTCTTGAATGCCCAGCACAGGGAACATTCTCCATATCCTTCATAACCATCTTCCTTAAGTCTCCATATTTTGGCACATAAACTCTGTCCTTATCCATGAGGATTCCATTATCCTCCAGCCTATACTTATCAAACTTCGGTGGTACTTTCTAATGCTGCAATCCATCTTTCACCTACTAGTAATGTTCATCTGTAGCATTGGATTCAATGATCTTATCTTTTAGATCTAATGTAATAGTACTGATAGTTGTTTCATGCATCACATGTATCTTCCTACTATGTGCATAAACTACCTTATTTTCCTTTTCTTTGATGTGCTTGATATCAAAGTCGTATTCACATTGCAATTCTATCTACCTTATTTGTATTGCAATTAGAGTAGGATGCTCAAACAAGTATTTCAAACCATAATGATCAATTCTTAATTCAATTTCTTACCCATCAAGTAGTGCCTCCACATCTTCAAGGAATAAATGATAGCTGCTTGCTCCAAATCATGAGTGGCATAATTATGTTCATGCTCTTTTATCTTTTTGGATTCATACCTAATTACATAGCCATTGTGACTCAACACTCCACCAATTCCTTTCTTACATGCATCAGTGCATACTACAAAGCTCTCATTAGGATCTGCAATATTCAGAACTGGTGCACTGGTAAGCATTTACTTGAGTCTTTGAAAACTTTCTTCACACTTAGAATTCCATTCAAAATTCACACCCTTCTTCTGCAAGGATGTGATGGGATGAAATAACATTGAGAAACATTCAATGAACCTTCGGTAGCATCCTGCTAACACCATAAAATATCTTACTTCAAATACATTCCTTGGTGTCGGCCATTCTATAATAGCTCTTATCTTCTCAGGATATACTGAGATGCCTTCTTCTGTTATGATGTGGCCTAAGTAGTGGATTGTACTATGATAGAATGCACACTTACTTAGCTTGGCATACAATTGATGCTCTCTAAGTACTTGCATCACCAACCTTATATTTTCTTCATGTTCTTCTTCTGACTTGGAATAGATAATGATTTCATATAACAAGAAATACAATTTTACAAACTTATCCAAATACTTTCTAAAAACTCCATTCATCAGGCACATGAATGTTGTCGGTGCATTTGTTAATTCAAATGGTACCATTGTAAACTCATAATGACCATACTTGGTCCTAAATGGTGTATTGCTGATGTCCTTCATCTTTGATTCTGACTTGGTGATATCTTGACCTCAGATCTATCTTTGAAAATACTTTGGCTCCTCTTAGTTGATCAAACAAGTCATCAATCCTTTGCAAACGATACTTGTTTATGGTTGTAGATTTTTTCAATTGTTTGTAATCTATAAAGAGCCTTAGATTTCCACCTTTCTTATTTACAAACAACACTGGAGCTCCCCAAGGTGACACACTAGGTCTTATGTACCCTTTTTTTAGTAACTCTTCTAACTGTATTTGCAATTCTTTCAATTCTAGAGTGTTCATTCTATAATGTGCTTTAGATGAGGGAACTGTACCTGGCACCAAATCAATAGAGAAATCGATGTCTCTCTTAGGTGACATTCAAGGTATTTTTTAATGATCCTAATTGTATGCCTAAGTATAGTATTCTAGGCGATTATTTTGGATTGACAAAAACATACATATAGATAGGTAGGTGAAAATTAAATATGGAACATACAATTTACTAATGAAAATTGTAAATTTTGGTGAATAATACAATAAAAAACACATTTTATGTAAATATAGGCCATATTAGAGAATAAAAATGACCAAATAATGAATTTATTTTTTGAAAAAAAAACCCAGAAAATAGCCAATTGGCGAAATTTCACCCCTAAAAATTACTGTGGTGGCATTCTTGGCAATTCTTGAAATATATTTGCAAATACTTGTAGAACTGGGTAGTCTTGTAGCTCTGTCTCTTGTCCTTCTCTTGTCTCTTCCACATGAGTTGCATACAACTGGAAAACTTTCCTAAAACACTTCTTCAACTATATATCTGTTATGTGTCTCAGAGATATGGGTCTAGGTATACATCTCATCGTCACTCAATTTCCTTCTTCATCCATACAAGTATAATTCTTGTTGTGACAGTCAAGCATGGTATGATGTGCATCCAACCAGTCCATGCCTATCAATACATCATATGAACCCAACAGTACGATGTTCAAGTCTGCAAAATTCCTTAAACCATTCATTTCCAAATGACACTTCCTTACTGCTTTTTTTATCTTCCTCTTGGTTCCTGTATCCAACTGCACTAGAGTTGTTGTCTCACGATTATTTTTCTTCAAATAACATATCTCAACTATGTTAGGTGCAATGTAAATGTGGATATCTCTAGAATCAATTAAAATAGATATGGGTTTATTAGAAATATTATCTGCTACCTCGACCATTTAGGACTGGTGATCATCTTGTCTACCATCTAGGGATACATAGATTCTTGGGATACTTCTTCCAACATCACCAACAGTTGAGGCTCCTTGAATGTTGTGAATAGTGCTTCCCTTCTGTGGGAATTTCTTGGCATGGTGATTCCCCTTACATACCCAACATTTAACAGGTGGTCTTGGCCCTTTGTCTCAATTCTCTCCCCTTTTGGATTTGTTTTGCTTTGGTTGTCTTTGCTGATAAGAGTTATTACTTTTTATGAATGATGGAGGTTGAAATACTTTCTTCCTCTTCTCCTGCTTGTCTCTTTTCTTATCTCTCCAGTCCTTATGATATGGAGCTTTGTTCTTACTCATATCATATAGATGTTTTTACTTCCAAATGACATCTTTAAGAGTCTTTGGTCTGTCATATTCGATCTTGTCCCTATAGAATGTCGGTAAACCACTTAAGAACCTATGAATATTCACTTTTTCACCCTTTATGAATTTTTCACACTCAAGAGAGTCTAGGAACCTTTTCTCATAAGCTTCCATGGTCATACTACCCAGCTTGACTTCAAAGAACTCCTCCATTTTCTTGTCATAGTAGTGCTCAAAGAGATATTCCTTCTGGAAGTATTTCTTGAACTTTCTTCGAGAGATTCTATCTTCATCAATATCTTTCAACTTTACTAGATAATACCACCAAATGGATGCTTTACCTTGAAAATGGTAGATGGATACCCTTGCTTCCATGTTTTATGTGTACTGATGCAACTGGAAAAACTTTCTGAGTCCCAACAACCAAGCGTCAGCATCCTCCCCTTGCTTTACTTCTCCATAAGAGGTTGGAGGTTTGATTCTTCTTAATTATCCCATGAGTTCATTTTTTGTAAGCCTCATATTCTTATATCTTATGGGGGATCTTTCGGGGCTTCATTCTAAGCTATTTGATGAGTATCCTTTCTTATTCACTGCAGAGGGAATGTGATGATTTTTTTTTAAATGATCTATACCTCTCATAATATCTCATTGGAACATTGCTTCTTGGTGAGGTTCTCCAATATCCTTGCAATTACTTCAGACTATGCATGATTCTTTCTTGGGTGTGGATAATCCTTTCATAATCTTTTCTACAAGTTCTTACTTCCATCTTCAAACCTCTTACCGAGTCTTCCAAAATCAAGGGTTCAATGCTTCCTTGGTGTTCATGTTTCCTTACCTATCTCTTTTCAGGAATTTGTCCAATGAGCTCATTAAACTCTTCTTCGGGGTTGTATGGCACCTGCCCTTCTTCCATATCTGATTTATTTAATGCACTTACTAACTACTTTCTCTTTCCTGCTTTGATTAGAATTCAAAATTGCACTTCAATAATCCTTACTGCTTGCTCATTCATGAACTGACATAATTGTAGTCTGCAATTTGTTCAATGTCAATCACCATTAGCAGTATACACACTAGTAAATGTTCGTTCATCATTCATAATACTCTTCTATTTACATCACACATTCCAATATATACTAAGTTACAAATATATGGAAGGCCCAACAGTAGTAGAGTTGGAACTTAAGATCTGATACCACTTTGTGGCGTGCTCGACCTCGAATCCAAGTCTAGAGACACAAGTAAACCCAAGGGAAGGTTGATTAAGGGTAACACACAACAAAATAAGGTATCTGTGGCTAGGATAGCGTGCCAAAATCCAATAGGTTAAAACATTTATCCTTATCAAATGTAATGCAAGCATATGAGAACATTCCCTTTCCTAAAGCACCAGCTATGTAAGGTAAATATGTAGTGCTTTCTACATTGAATGTGTATGAGTAAAACACAATGGTAGAAATATCCAATGTTCTTACAATGGTTAAGGACATATGCTTATCCTATGTGCAAGATAACATGATTGTAAGTATTCAATTGTTGTCATCCCAATGTGTTCCAATTGTCTTTCGCGTGAGGTTATATTATTATTCTATTATGTGTGTGCTAAATGTAATTGGTTAGATAGTGAGAATTAACAACCACATGAACCATAAGAGACGCATAGAAAGAGGCTTCCATCCAAAGCCTTCAAAATCAATCCCATGGTTGTCCCCTACAACCATCATTCACTAGTAAAATCAGATTTCATGGCTGCCCCTCTCTCCAACCATCAATCACTAATACAATAAGATTTTATGGTTTTCATCTACAACCATCTAACACTAAAACAAATCAGACCTTGTGGCTTTCATTTACAATCATCTACACACATTACAAATCGTATCTTATGGATTCCATTTACAACCATCTGAGCACATTACAAATTAAATATTACGGCTTCCGTTTACAACCATTTGAGCATCAGGAAAATAAAAAATGATTCCTTCCATCTACATCCATCTAGCCATGAGATAATAGAGAAGTTAGAGAATATAGAGAAGGTTCTTTGCAATCCAGGTTTTATATCACACAAAGGCCATCCACCTACATTCAACTATTAACATAATAATCCATATAACATATATAAGCATGAGGACCATCCATCTTGCCTTCAAATTATAACATACCATCCATAAACATAAACATAGATCAAGTTAGCCTCCATGGTACATATGCATAATAAAATAAAATAAAAATAACACATAAGAAAATACTTATCTCAAAGAATGCAATTGGATTCAACAGGACCATGTTCCTCCCATCCATAGACATGCCATTCTCATGCATCTTTCAGCATGACATTCACCACCGAGCTGAGTAAATGGTTCCATAAGTAGAAGTAATCTCAGCGAGAGCAGTTGTAGTCCACTCCCTCACCACTTACTTTCCCTTCCATCTACACTACTCGGTGAGTTGTGACTACCCGTTCTCATCACGGCCCTTCAGATATCACCATCCTCAGACAATGCATTTACGTGCTAGACTAGGGACAAGTAATGGTCCTCGAGGGAATAAAGGTAAACAACCATAAACTCTATGGTAACATCACTCTCTCACACATAACACAACTTGCAATGAGCACCATCCAACCCTCTCACTAACTAGCACAACAAGGAGATATCTCATGCATAAATAAATCTCAATGAGGGTAATTTGAACCCAATGAGACAAAATTGAATTGGTTAAGGTGTGGTTAGGATTCATTATGGATACTTAAATCAAATTGGTTGAGTGGTGTCTTAGGTTAGAATATTCCCTTCTTGGATAAGCACCATGAGGAGGAGTTACCAAAAACCAAGGAGTGGAGCACAAGGAGGGAGAACTAGTCATAAGGGGTGAAAGAGTGGGTTCAATAGGATCATCAATTACCTATAAGCAAAAAAATAGGGTACTCCAGCTAGATTTGTGGATCAAGGGTGCACTTGTGGAGGTGGAGGCAGAAATCAAGCAGATGGAAGCTAAGATCTAGCTTATAGCTCCTAGAATCTACGGAGAGGGAGCCTTAGTGCAAGTGGGGCCCACAAAAGAGTATCTCTCATCCAAGGAGGGTTCATTCACCAAGTGGGTCCCACCAAACCTTCATGAGGGTACACTAGTGCAAGAGGGGTCCACTAAACCATGAATAAGGTGAAATAGTACCTCCATAGGTCAAAATAATCAAGAATAGGGCCAAACAAGTAATTTTAAGGAAAGAAACAACTCCTAGTCCCCAAACCCCTCACAAGTGGAATCCATGTCCCCCCATTCTCATTTGTAGTCCATGTTGAGCCAATTAATTTTATTAAACAATATAATAACAATAATGTCCAAGTACATAGTCATGGCACTGTGTGCCACCATAACAAAACAAAATAATAATTACATATGTCCAGGGCTTAAAACATTGGGGTATTACATTCCCTTAACCTTTAAAACAATGCATCATCCTCTATGTGTACTTATTACAAACATGCCTTTACAAAATTTAAAAAAAGATGAGGGTATGCCACCCTCATAGAATCCTCTAACTCCCAAGTAGCATCTTTAATACTATAATGGGCCAATTGGACCTTTACCTGCTAGATCTTTTAATTCCAGAGTAGCTTGACCTTTCTACCCAATATGGAAATCGGTTATACCGAAAAACCCTCCTCTGGTTCCGCCTGGATCACATTCCAATAAATAACATGATTATCATCACGTATATACTTTTACAACAAAGATACATGAAACACATTATGCACTTTTATGCAAGCTCAAATGCAACAGGTCCTATCCTAGGTAGGATCTCAAAGGGTCCATATTATCTAGTAGCTACATTGGAATAGTTTCCCAAGTTCGAGGAACTCTTCTTGGTTCTAACTTTCAAAAAGACATGATCTCCAACTTTAAACTACCTGTCTGTTATGCTCTTATCTGCATAAATTTTCTATTTGTCTTGAGCTTCTTTCAAATTCTGCTTGATTCTAACCATCTGAATTTCCATGTACCAACTTTATAAGTTCCAACAACCAAGATTCAACATCCTCCCTTTTCTTTGCTTCTCCATCAAAGGTTGGAGGCTTGATTATTCTTAGTTCTACCACTAGTTCATTCCATGTAAACATCCTCTTCTTATATCTTACTAGGGATCTTTCAAGGATGCTTTCTGAGCTACTTAATGAGTAACCTTTCTTCTTCACTACAGATATCATGTGATGAAATTTTCTTGAAGATGATCTAGGCCTCTCATAATTTCTGCTTGGCACATTGTTTCTTGGTGAGGTTCTCCAATCTCCTTGCAATTGCTTCAGACTATGCATGACTCTTTCTTGAGTGTGGATAATCCTTTCATTATATTTTCTACAAGTTCTACTTCCATATTCAAACTTCTTATCGAGTCTTCCAAATTTAAGGGTTCAATACTTCCGTGGTGTTCCTTTTTCCTTGCTTCTCCCTTTTTAGGACTTTTCCCAATGAGTCGATTGTCTTTCACATGAGGTTATACTATTAATTTTTAATGTGTGTGCTAAATGTATGATTAGATAGTCAGAATTAATAGCAACATGAAACATAAGAGACACAAAGACACAAAATTCCATCCATAGCCTTCAAAATCAGATCCCATGGATGTCCCTTACAACCATCATTCACTAGTAAAATCATATTTCATGGATTCCCCTCCCTCTAGTCATCAATCACTAATACAATCAGATTTTATGGTTGTCATATACAACCATCTAACACTAAAACAAATGACATCTTGTGGATTCCATCTACAACCATTTTGGCACATTGCAAATCGGATCTTATGGTTGCCATTTACAACCATCTAAGCACATTACAAATTGAATCTTATGGATTCCATTTATATCCATATGAGCATGAATGAAATCATAAATGAAATTGACCATTTACCTCCATCTAGCCATGAGAGAATAGAGAAGTTGTAGAAGATAGATAATATAGAGAAGGTTCTTCGCAATCCAGGTTTTATATTGCATAGGCCATCCACCTACATTCAACTATTAACGTAATAATCCATATAACATCGATACGCATGAGGGATATTCATCATGCATTCAACTACTAACATAACATCCATAAACATAACCATAGATCAATTTATCTTCCACGACACATATGCACAATAAAATAAAATAAATAACACATAAGCAAATACTTATCTCAAAGAATGCAACTGGCCTCAACAGGACCATGTTCCTCCTAGCCATAGACATGCCATGCTGATGCATCTCTCAGCATGAGATTCACCTCCAAGCTAAGGACATGGTTCCACAATTAGAGGTACTCTCAACTAGAGTAGTCGTAGTTCAATCCCTCACCACTTACTTTCCCTTCCGTCTACACTACCCGATGAGTTGTGACTACCTGCAATCACCACCCTCACCCAATCGATTTACATGCTATACTATCGATAAGTAATGGTCCTTGAGGGATCAAAGGTAAAGAACCATAAACTTTCTTGTAACATCACTCTCTCACACATAACACAAGTCACAATGAGCACCATCTAGCCCACCCACTAACTAGCACAACAAAGAGATATCTCATGTATAAATAAAGCTCAATGAGGGAAATTCGAGCATGTTAGTACGAGAGGTAAATTAGGTTTAAAATAGAATAAGCTCGGGCATGATAGAAGCTCAAATTTTATAGATATTAGAGCTATATCTTAGATAAATTGTAATTTTGTTTCATTCTTGACGTTATAATGGTAATAGAGAGATTATGAATAGTATTTGCAAGTGTAAAGGTGACTTTGTAGAGGAAATTTATAGAGTATAGTAGAACATATAAGGAAAGTGAGGGTGGAATTAACAGGTGGAAAGCTTAAGTGACTTCAAGAAGCACCTGTAGGGAAAATTTCTCAAATAAAAGCCAAAACATGAACGTACTGAGCTTTAAAACAAAGAATTCAACCATTTTCTTTACACAAATAAAAGAAATACATGAGTATATGTGTGGATTATTTACATGCAACAAGGTATTTGCGGATACAATAAGAGTAGGAAAATCCATACGATATTGACTCGACGTAAAAAAATTCAAAGATTATAGCAGGGGCAAAAATATATTTGAAATATCTGTTATAACATCCGACATTTTAATTACAAGAAAGCATCACTGCTACTCAATTGAAAACAAATTTGTTGCAACAACTTTACTTATCATTTCATGAACTTTCTCACATACACAGGAAAGGTGTAATACTAGTGTTTGAACAAAGGAATACTTCTCTGTGATACTCTATATCTTCAATCTCTAACAAAGGACATTACAGGGCAAAAATTGACTCATCGACTCTACAAAAATAAACATAGTATCTCTACATCTAAAATTGCCATCCTTTAGCTCATGCCTCATATTACAATATATAGGTTTTGGAATCTAACTGAATATGGTTGAGCCTAAAGTGACCTGTAATAGGTTTTCCCTTTATGACTTTTACAAAATTAACCCTTTACAATTAACATTTTACTTTGGATTAAATACACTCTGCCCTTTTAAAAAAAAAATCTTTTGGGGCCACCTCCCCTCTTTCCTTTGCAGGTGACTGTTGTCCCTGAATGTGCACTTGAGGTGACATTGTCGGGTAACATGGTGTGATTCCATCTTGACTCATTGTTTTCCATAATTCCACATAGCTTGGACCTCTATGTGGTATCTGACTTCCAAGTAGTTGCTCATCTCCAAGTGTAATGAAGAATAAGGGAGTCACTTGTCCTACATATGGTTGAGATGCTTGACGTGTCTGTTGACTACTAGGATATTGAGCTGACTATGAAGTCTGACCTATTGACTATGCTTTGGGAGGTAATGCAATCTTGTGATATTTGGTTACCAATTGCTAGTCCTTCCTAGAGGGATCCTGTGTGCTTTTAGGTTTTCTAAAGTCAACTCTACCTCTGAATGTATTTCATATGATAGGGGTTCCAAATCCCTAAAAATTCTTTTCAATCTAATCCACATATGAAACCTGTATTTTAATTTGTTCACCGCCTGATCACCACTCTTCACTCCTTCTAACTCCTCCTCCTAAGGATCTTCATTTATCTTCTGCATTAGAAGGGATTGTTATTTCTCTTTAGGAGAAAAGTCAGAATTTCCATCCCAGAGAGATCGAAACCCCAACTTTATCACTCCATTAAACATACTTTTGTAGGAAGTAATATCACCATTCAGGTTATTTGCACTATTCTACATCACTCTTAAGAGAGTCTATTTTAACAACATCTTCTTGGTTATCTTGATGACTTGTGTTCTTTTTGTGAGATGCAACTCCTCTAGTTGCTTCTTACTTCTGTTGTTTAGATATTCAACAGTTTCTCTAGATTTCTTTGGCTTATCTCCCAATGTAGTCTGCACCTGCTTAATCTCCTCTTTGGATGCTTTATATGTTTCTAGTTCTTCTATCATTAATTCACAAAGATCCCACTTATTTTGGAATGGCAGTGATATTCTGTCCTGGTGCTCTTTATTAGTCTGATCCGGATTTTATGAGCATAACGAAATGAATACAGATTATTATCAGATGCTTAACACAAAATAACAGAGATACAGTAAAACTGGTTTTCTATTCAAGAAGGAAATAAGCTAGAACTGTAAAATGCAGCGGAAAACAGGCTTGCTGGAATGGTGGCGGCTTATCTCTGAGAAGAGATGTGACGACTGTGCTCATTTCGCAAGAAGATGGTTACAATGAGGCTCTCAAGGCCTTTTACAATAAACAGGAATGTCAAAAACCCTAGACATCCAAAAACCTAACCCTAGGAGATGAAGCGCCAAAAGTCACGTGGGCCCCGTTTGGGTAAGTTAGTACATCAACTTCCCGGGGTCGTAACTTTTGCATACAATCTCTGTTTGGGGCGCTCGGTAGCCCGTTGGAAAGGTCTATCCGAGATTTACAACTTTCAAATGGGGCCAAATGTATGTTGGGGGAAACCATTTGGCCCCCCAAATTGCCAAAAAAGGTCGTTTAGGGCCTCAAAATGGCCCCAGAAGTTCAGGACCCAAAAAACTGCTAAAAATAGTACAATACCAAAATTGCCATAAAACTGTTTTGAGCCAGTTGGAAAGGTGGGTGGCCACCAATATCCACCTGGATCAATCCTCCATCCTTAGGAAGCAATGGTCTCCATTGCGTTGAGTTCCCCCATCAGATGAGGAAATTTATGCTGAATTTGGCCTCGGGTGAACCACTTGCCTTGGTGCAGGAGCTGCCCTGCTTTGACAACTCGATAAAGCTAGATCCTTTGATGTCGAGTGCCCTTGATCTGTGTGTCTGCAATATGATCACTGGATGCTTGTTGTAGGAAGTCAGGGTTGAGCTCTGTTGGTGTCAACTTCTCTGCTATCTCTGAGGTGTCTAATAGTGGTGGGAAATATGGCCGAAGGAGAGCCACGTTGAAGACTGGATGCAGACCAAGGAAGGGGAGAATGTTGAGCTCAAAAGCATTGTCACCCACCGCCTTGGTGATGGTATATGGCCCATAACGGAGTGGGCAAAGCTTTCAATGGGGCCCTGTAAGGCGTTCTTTCTGCAAATGCAACCAAAATTTGTCGCCCACCTGAAACTTATGTGGCACCCGATGTTGATCATGGCGCTGCTTTTACTTGGCATTAGACTTTTGTAGAATATCCTGAACCTGTTGGCAGATATGCTGGATCCGTTCAATGAACCGGGTGTCTTTGTCAGCTTCTGGGGACGAGTCGGCCGAGGTGGTCGCAAGGGGAAGTGCAACATCCATGGGGCCCAATGGTTGGAATCCCAACCCCACTTGAAAGGGGCTGTGGCCAGTTGAGCTATGCAGGGCTCGGTTGTACCTATGTTGGACATAGGGGAGACTCTCATCCCATGTGCGGGGGTGTGTTGAATTGTACATGCGCAGGATATGTAGGACCATCCGGTTGACGACCTCCGTTTGTCCATCGGTCTGGTGGTGGAAGGAAATGGATTTGGTGAGATTGGTATCCAGCAGTGGCCAGAGGCTTGACCAGAATGAGCTGAGGAACCGACTGTCACGGTCTGAGATAATGGTCTATGGGATCCCAAAATGTACCCATACTTGTTCAAAGAAGAGCTTGGTAGTGGCTTCTGCTGTGATGTTCTTCTTGCAAGCAGCTAGAATCGCCATCTTGGAAAAGCGATCAACAACCACGAAAACACAGTCGTTTCCCCTCTTGGTGGACGGGACGCCTGACATGTAGTCCATTGGGATGGATTCCCATGACCTGTCAGGAGTAGGCAGAGGGGTGTATAGGTCCTGTTTCTTAGTGGTCGGTTTGGCAATAGCGCAAGCGGTGCAGGACCTGATATACTTGCCGACATCCTGTCGAAGTTTCGGCTAGTAGAAATGTTTCTGCAACATTGCCACTGTCGTTTCGACACCAAAGTGTCCTGCCACCCGACTGTAGTGAGCTTCCAAACTCAGCTTCACGCGCTCGCTTGATGGAACGCAAAGATGGCCCAGACGACACAATAACCCGTCCTGAAGATGGAAATTAGTAACCACTGAGTTGGTGCCCAACATTTGATAGGTGGTGGAGAAGTCAGGGTCTGTCTCGTAGAGGTGGGGCCATCCGGAGGTCTCGTGGCCACAAGAGTCTAGCACCGTGGTAAGTTCCGCGACTGGAGGTCGACTGAGGCAGTCAGCAACTCGGTTGGTACTCCCTGTTTTATATTTGATGTTGAGGTGGAACTGCTGTAAATATGTTGACCACTTCTGATGGCAGTCATTCTGCAACTTTCCTTGGGTCTGCATGAACTATAGTGGCTTGTGATCAGTGTGGATGATTGTCTCCTTCCCAAGAATGTAATGTCTCCACTGGTGGCAGGCTTGTACAATGAAGTACATTTCTTTGTCGTAGGTAGGGTACTTGCAGACAACATCTGATAGTGTCTCACTATGATATGCCACGAGGTGTCCATGTTGAGTGAGAACGGCTCCCACAGCATAATCTAAAGCATCTGTCTCGATCTCAAAGGGATGTTGCAGGTTCGGTAATGAGAGTACCGGCGATGAGCACAAACGCTTCTTCAAGTCATCGAAGGCTTGTTGTTGGGACAGGGCCCACACAAATTTTGCCTTACCACCACCCCTGGTCACTTGGCTCAGGGCCCATGCGATATGAGAGAATCCCAGCACGAACCGGCAATAGAAATTGGCGAGGCCCAAGAAGCTCCGAAGTTCAGTGAGTGTGGTTGGGGCTGGCCAGTCACGGATGACCTGGATCTTGGCTGGATCCACATGCACACCATGTCGATCAACGATGTAGCCTAAGTAATGGACCCTGTCCATGCCGAAGGAGCATTTTTTCAAGTTTGCATATAGTTTGTGCTTCCGCAGGGTGTGCAGAACCTACTGAATATGCTACAAGTGTTCCTCCCAAGTCTTGATGTAGATGAGGATGTCGTCCAGATACACCACTACAAAATTGTTGGTGAAAGGTTGTAGGATATCGTCCATCATCCTCATAAAAGTTGCTGGAGCATTTGTCAAACCAAAAGGCATGACCAGCCATTCAAAAAGACCTTCTTTTGACTTGAAGGCAGTCTTCCATACATCTGTCTGTTCTATTGGGACCTGGTGGTAGCCAGACTTCAGATCAATCTTACTGAAGTATTTGGCCCCCGTGAGTTGATCAAGGAGGTCATCGATTCGGGGAATCGGGTACCGGTTATGGACTGTGATTTTATTCAGGGCCCGGTAATCAATGCAGAGTCGCCAGGTCCCATCTTTCTTCTGCACCAGCACGATTGGGCTCCCACAAGGTGATGAACTAGGATGGATGTGCCCCTTGTGGAGCAATTCTTGGATCTGCCTCTTGATCTCCTTGTTTTCCAATAGAGAGCGGCGATAGACTGGCCCATTGGGTAGCAGTGCGCCTGGGGTTAGATCGATGGGATGCTTGACCTGACAGTGCAGAGGTACCCTGGTCGAAGAGGAGAAGATATCTGAGTATCCTTCCACCACCTTGTCCACTTGCTTCTGTTGTGTGGATAGATCGGTCATGGAGGCCTGGGATGTGGCTGCGATCTTTCTTTCACTCTGAGAGCGAATCACGAAGAAGACAAATTTCCCGGTCTGAGAGATGACCTTCCTGCATTGCTTGGCAGAGATCAAGGAAATAGCACTAGGAGGGAGTGCCTCGGGTATCCTATAGAATTTCCTGTTCAAAGAAATAATAACACTACGAGGCCTAGACTCATATACAGCATGACGTTTCCATAAATAAGGTTGGCCCAAAAGAACATCTGAAACTTCGAGAGGAGCAACATCACACAATACCTCATCCTTGAAGGGCTTGATGCCGTATAGCAGTCGGCACTGTTGGCTGACGCGGAGATCGCTTCCTTTGCGGAGCCATCCAATGGTGTAGGGTTCTGGGTGCTGCATTGTCGGCAGGGCCAAGCGCTTGACGACCTCTGCTGAGATGAGATTCTTCTGGCTACCGCTATCAACGATGAAGTGCAGCGGGGTGCCTTTTACCCACATCTATGAATGGAAGAGGCGTTATCCTTCTTCTGGCTCGTCTGGTTCATCAGGCTGGATCTTGGTGGTAGCAATGGTGGCACTGGGTTTTGTGTCAGTGATCCATCTTCCCCTTTCTACTTTGGACTCATATTCAGAACCCGCATCTGATTCAGATGCTTTCACTTCGGCCACCAGCGACTGCTTTGAGCGACAATCAGCAGTGTTATGCCAAGGGCTCTTATGGAAGTCGCACCACTTCCCGGTATCTTTCTTTGTTTTTTTGATGTCCTTCTTTGCTTGCGGCTTGGACTGGTTGTCTTGATACTGTCCATCTTTGCTCTGTCCTTTATTCTGTGGGTTGGGGCCGCCCTTTCCTGTCTTTTGCTGTGAAGGGTTCCCAGGCCCAAATTGCCGCGTCTTTTGTTTGAGCTTCTGCTCGATTTTGACGACATATCGGTAGGCTGCGCCCAAGGAAGAGATGTCCATAAATTGCATTTCGGTCTAGATGTATCTATGCAAACCACCGCGATACTTGAGCACCAGATGTCGCTTTGAATCTTTGATACCCAGCTTGGTGCACAAGGTATGGAAGATATTTGTGAACTCTGGCACTGCTTGGTCTCTTTCTTGTCGTAGTGTGGTCCATTTGGTATACAAGTCGTCATAACTTCCAACAGGGTAGTATTGTTCCTTAATAGCATCCTTGAAGGATTCCCAGGTGGCCGTGACTGAAAATAATGAGGATTCTTCTGTGTCCTTTTGCTCGCAGAATGTTTCCCACCAATCTTTGACATGGGGAACGGCTTTGAGGAGCGCAAAAGTAATCTTCTCTTTATTCGAAAAGTTATGGACAGAAAAATACCCTTCTAGTAGATTCGACCACTTATCTACAGCATCTGCGTCTATCTGTCCTTCAAATATAGGGATATTGAAGTTGATTTGTACCTTGAAGGGGGCGGTGCCTCCGCTCGAGGAAGATGCGTCGCTTGTTGGTAGTCGCTGAAGGATTTGCGCGAAATTATCCATCATCTTGTTCCTCTGCTGCGTGAGGGATTCCTCAAGCAACATTTTGATAGGATCTCTTGTCCCGTCATCTTTCTTTTCTCTTTCCATGAGAGGTCGCTTGGGCGTGCAAGAGCTTTTGTCCTCAAGAGAAACAAGCTCGAGACCCAATTCTTTGTACCCTGACCTCGTTGGGGACATGCATTAAGACGACAAGGAGCAGATTGCTCTGATACCACTGATCCAGATTTTATGAGCAGAACGAAATGAATACAGATTATTATTAGATGCTTAACACAAAATAACAGAGATACAGTAAAATTGGTTTTCTATTCAAGAAGGAAATAAGCTAGAACTGTAAAATGCAGCGGAAAACAAGCTTGCTGGAATGGTGGCGGCTTATCTCTGAGAAGAGATCTGACGGCTGCACTCATTTCGCAAGAAGATGGTTACAATGAGGCTCTCAAGGCCTTTTACAATAAACAGGAATGTCAAAAACCCTAGACATCCAAAAACCTAACCCTAGGAGATGAAGCGCCAAAAGTCATGTGGGCCCCGTTTGGGTAAGTTAGTACATCAACTTCCTGGGGTCGTAACTTTTGCATACGATCTCCGTTTGGGGCGCTCGGTAGCCCATTGGAAAGGTCTATCCGAGATTTACAACTTTCGGCTAGGACCAAATGTATGTCGGGGGCAACCATTTTGCCCCCCAAATTGCCAAAAAAAGGTCGTTTAGGGCCTCAAAATGGTCCCGGAAGTTCAGGACCCGAAAAACTGCTAAAAATAGTACAATACCAAAATTGCCATAAAACTGTTTTGAGCCAGTTGGAAAGGTGGGTGGCCACCAATATCCACCTGGATCATAGTCCTTCTAAGTAGATCTTCTCTGAAGAATCCATATGTAGTGAGGTGATCTGTACTTGTAAATCATCAACCTCCCTCTTCAGATCATAAATTTTAGCAACCTTCTTGCTGACTTCTCCTTCTAACTCAACAATTCTATCATTTTTATGGTAGGCATCCTCCTTCAAATCCTTTATTATAGTATTTTTATCTTCCTCTATTTTATTTGGATATAGTGGGGCCTCATATTCTTCCATATCATCTATATTCAACACTTATGTCTCTGTAGTTTTCTTTTCCATCTCTTTAGCATTTTGATTTGTCTCTAAAGGAAGAAGCACATCTTCTTGTGCCTTTGTGGCTGCTACTTGAATAGGGACAGTAGAGCCAATGGATGTATTCTGCATTTTGAGAGTTGATAATTGTATTAACAACTCATCTATCTTCTTCTCCCTCTACTCTGGAAAACTTTGATATTGGAATACACTTGAAAGTAGCTTCTCTTTCTCTTTCTCCACTTGTTGTATTTCTATAGTGTGAACAGGATGAACATTAAAAATTTTCAGCTGCTTCTTTAGATTAGCTATCTCATTGTCTTTGGTAGCTATCAAATGTTTTATTTGATTTCCATCATTAGAATTTGGTCCTAAAGAAACTACTTTCTCCTCAAGCTCTTTCATTTTAACTTGTTTAGATCTTAAAGTCCACTGTTCAACTTTTAATAATTCTCTAACTTTCTGGAGGGCTTCCTTTAAATTCCTTTCTGTCTTATCTAATTTAATGAACTTTGCATAGATCATGTCCTTGGTTTGTTTGAAGAAATCCAATTTGTCCAATTTCCCAAACTGCCTCCAATATATTATGTGTTCTTCAACTCGATAATCACTAAGCTTGGTTGGGACATGTACTCTAGGTTCCACCACTGCATATTTCAAAATATTCTCCACATGATTAGCCATTGCAAGGATTCTTTTCATAGGTGAAATTGCCTATTGCTTCTCTTCATTGATTGCTTACACAACTTCCTTCCTTATGTACCTGTAAACTGATTGTAGATTTGTCTCTATGAGGATAGGTCCAGTTGGTCTTAATTCCTTTGATTTTTGACGTACTGTAAACTCTAGCGAAGGGTATGATATGTATCTAGTAGGTGGTCTCCCCAGAACTATGGTTTGAGCATTGAACTCAAATACCTCTTTTGGAATACCTAGTTCTTTGTCTTTATCATCCAAATCCTACTCTGCTTCACTGGGCTATTTCCTAGCTTTCTTTGGTCGGGGACCTTGTTGCTCTTGATCAATATCCATATCAGTGCTTAATTCTTCTGGTCCGCTCTTCTACCCTGCTAATTGTTCTATTGTAGCTTGTCCATCTAAAGTTTTCTGGATCTCTAAGACTTCTTCCCATATGTCCTTGTTGGCTATACTCTCCCATTATACCCTTGGTTTACACTCATATGCTATGTTTTTATTTTCCAACCTTTGGTTTGAAATGGCCTTATGTGGATCATAAGGTCCAGCCTCTACTTTTCTCAAGTTCAACTGCTCTAAAAATACTTCGATGTATTGCAGTGCATTGATTTCTTTCACTTGGAAAGGAGCCACTTCCTTGGGTATGTGGAATGATCTATGTTTCCTAAAATGTCTAAAGTGTAGCTCATTAGACATCAATCTATGCCTGACATATTCTATAGACAACACTCTCATAGTTAGGAATGTAGGTATCTTGTAGGGCTCACTTTCAAATCCATAGATCCTGATTACTGTGTGGTCTTCATAGAGGAACCAATCTCCCACTCTGGTATATGGGGTGAATTGTAACATTTCTTTACCCTCCTGAGGCATTATAGGAGGATCTATTCCATGGATTAAGATTTATAAGCTACTCTCATCACTTTGTCTATAAACTCAACATAATTTGAATTGTCGACACTTCTCAGGAATAGGGGGTTCCACTCAAAGAATGGAAGTTCATGTACTTGTTCATCAACCTTCCTCGGGCCCATATTTTCAAAATATTGATAGTTTTGGTGTATAAATAGGAAATAGAGGTAAGATGGGTACCTAAACACTTCTAGGGAAGTGAACTCTATTAACTGCTCATTTATAGATTAGGCTAAGAAACTACAAGTATCCCATTTAGGGAATCTAGTAAGTGCAAGATTTAGGTGGGATTGAAAACCTAGGAAAGTATCATCAACTTCAGTATCATTTTTATAGCCCATAATTGTGCACAAAAGGGAGATAACTTTCCTAGATAGTTTAGAAAAGAATATAGTCTTGTATGGTGGGGATGGATGTAGAATACCCATTGTTGGCTCAATATGTTTTGACATGACTAGGGTTTTGGTAGATGCATTTAGAGATTGATAGGAAAGGACCATGTTTTTTACACTTAGAGCTTGCAGTTCTACATGGATGGAATAACAAAAATTTCTTGAAAACTCTTGGCTTCGATGTTATAGACCACTTTGGACAAATAGAAGGACATGACTGCTTTCTTACTAGGGGAAAATAAGCAGAACACCAACTGATGAATTTCAGAAAATATACTGCATGAGGGAATATAGACCAGGCTAGGTTAAAATCACATAGCTTTCAAGGATCTTAATCTATAAATGATAGGGATCGATCTTCTTTCAGGACTGTATTTAGGTCAGAGTAGGCTATAGAAGTATAAAAAATATCGGCATGACGATCATAAATGATCTCATTTTCTATAGCCTTGGGATTAAGGGTTGAGGATTCAATTTACTGAGACATTTTAACGATATGGGTCACTATTTTTTAAGGGAGAGACTGGGTGTACTGACTAGTCTAGGGTAAATTTAGTTTTTACCCAAGTGAAAACTGAAAATTCATGGAATTTTACGAATTACTCGAGCTAATGACGTGGATGCCGACTTTATGACATGGAGGCTGAATTGGATTCTAATTTGGAATTGGATGACCAGGTGTACGGGTGAAGGATACTTGATCAACTTGATCTCTACTTCACAAGTGAAAATGACCTTGACTAACAACTTTTTCCTTTAAAAAACCATTTTAAATTTAAAAACGACACTTGGAAGGATTTTACTTGTCAAGGACAGGCTGACATGACTCTGATAGAGTAGGGGGACCACTCAACAGGTGTAACCTTGCTATTGAAGAACTGTGGTTTCCATATTTTCTCCATTACCTCTTTGCTTTTGAGAGAAAAACACCCATATTTCCAAGAGTGGTAATGCTCACAAGCTTGGGTGGTTTATTAAAACACAATGTAGGAGGCGTGGCCAATGAAATTTTTCCATGCGTCTTGGGAGGTATAAGGCATAATGCACCCTTGGTACCATCCTTCACTCATGCATCTTAACCACATGTGATGGACGTGGGCCATGGAATCATACTCGACCTTTTTAAATTTGCTCGATGCCTGATCCTGCTATATTCTCTGCTTCTCTACCATTGTGATTTCAACTAGGATCGTAGATCTGTCTCCAGATCGACTGACCACTGCAATTCCATCAAACATGTTTTGTTTTTTTAATTTTTCTTGGATGGAATCATCAGCGTTTGGTCCCATTTTTTCTGTTCAGTGACTTTACTTTCTTTTGGGCCGCGTTCTAAAACCTCATGACCAAATCTGTGACCTTCCTACTAACCTGTAAATTTTGTCAACAGAACCCAAGGATACCAACTCGAATTGGTTAATGTGTGGTTATGCTTCATCTTGGAGACTTAAAATGAATTGGTTTGAGTGGTGGCTTATCTTAGTATCACACTTAGGATATTCCCTTCCCAGGTTAGAACCATGAGGAGGAGTTACCAAAAACCAGGGAGTGGAGCACAAGGAGGGCACATTAGTCATGAGGGGTGAAAGAGTGGGTTCAATAGCATCATCAATGACCTGTAAGCACAAAAATAGGGAAATCGAGCTAGATTTGGGGAGCAAGGGAACACTTGGGGAGGTGGAGGTAAAAATTAAGGAGGTGGAAGCTAAAATCTAGCTTACAACTCCTAGAATCTAGGGAGAGGGTGCCTTAGTGCAAGTGGGGGCCACAAAAGAGTATCTCTCATCCAAGAAGGGCGCATTCACCAAGTGGGGACCACCAAACCTTCATGAGGGCGCATTAGTGCAAGAGGGGTCCACTAAACCATGAATACGAACAAGTTATACAACTTGACAAGAACCTGACATTGTTCTTTTTTTTGGGGGGGGTTAATTTTAGTAGTTGTTTTTACCTCTGTTTCAAAAAGTGTGTATATCAGTAGCACCATTTTTCATTTTGAACCATTTTTTGTGATTTTGAAACTTCTTGGTCATAAACAAACTATAATTCTTAATTACAACTACATTTTTTCAAAGTTTACAAAAGATATACATTTAGTAGTTAGTCATAACAAAAAAAATATACATTTTTAATTTTTTTTAAACTTTTAGGTGCTAGTTATAATGAAAATTATATAGATTTTGGAAGTTTTTCTTTAAATTGTTTTCTTAATTAAGTCACTTTTACGAGTAAATTTGTAAAAAAAATGAAACAAAAACACACACACAAAAAAAAATTATAAAGAAATTATAACAAATTAAAAAAAAACTAAAATTAAAAATAAAATAAAATAAAGAAACAAAGAAAACACAAAAACCTCCCTCCCCCTCCACTTTCCCTTCCCCCTTCTCCCCATTCCCTCCTTGCCTCCCTCCCACCCCCCACCATTCCTTGCCCCCTTCCCTCCGCCTCCCCCTCCCTTTCCCTGCGCCCTACCCACATGGCATCCCTTTTGACGGTCGTGATTTTCAAAATCACGCCATCACAAAGGGGCGACACTTGGGCAGCGTAAGAAGTAGGTCTGTGATTCTCAGAATCACAGATTTGCTCCTTTAGCCACCCCTTCACGATGGCATGATTCTGATAAATGTGACCGTTGAAAGGGAGGTCATTTGGGCAGGTGTTGAGAGGGAGGAAAGGGTGTTTTTATTTTAATTTTTTTGTTTTAATTTTTAATTTTTTGTTTTAAAATTTTTAATTTATTTTAAAATTTTTAACTTAGTTTTAAAATTTGTTAATTTTTTTTTTTTTTAATTTAAATCTTGATAAAAAAAATTAAAATTTTATTTTGTTTTGAAATTTGGTTTTTAAGTTTTAAATTTGTAATTTTAAGTTTTTGTTTAATTTTTTATTAAATTTTATTTTAAAATTTTTAAAGAATTTGTTTTTTTTAAGTATTTATTAAAAACATTTAAGTTTTTTTAAATATTAAAAAAAAATAGTTCAAATTTGTTCATAGTTTTTTAATTTTTTTTAAATGTTATATTTTTTTTAAAATAGAAATTTGTTTTTCATTTTGATTTTTTTTTTAATTTATATTTTTTTTGGATTTTTTTTAAAATGTTTTGTTTATAAATTTTCATGTAAGATTGTAAACATTTTTTGATTTTTTTTTTAAAATCGTTTTTGAATTTTTTTAATAAATTTTACATTTTTGAATTTTTATTTTTTTGAATTGTGTTTTTTAAAGTATTTTTTTTTAATTTTAACTTTGAATAAAGAAGATTGTGATTCTAGGAGGTCCACTTTTTAATTTGGGAGTTGATTTAGAGTTTTGATTGCAACGATACCACTCATGGTTTCCAGAAAGTTGTAATTCTAACCCCCCAAAGGGGTGATAGTGTGTTTCTTCTCTTGTGTGCCCAAATATAAATTTTTTTATGTTTTATGGTTTAAATATGGTTTTATTATGGATAATATCATAAATTGTTTTATTTTATATGGAAAGAGTGGTAAAATAATTTGTTGAATAATTTGTGTTTAACTCAATGTTAGCTTTATATGTTGTTACTAAGAATTTTAATAAATGTAATTTTAAATTATGATACAATTATATAATAATGTCATTTTTTGAAAAAGTGTGCTACCGGTAGTATTAATTTTCAATTCAGAGCTTGATATAAAGATTTTTATAAACAACAATACGGATTGTTTTGGTCAATGTCTATATTTGTAACCACAAAAAAAATGGTGCTACCAGTAGCACCACTTTTTGTTTCGAAGTTGTTTTTTAGTGTTTTTAAATGCAAAAATATGAGTTTTTATGGCTAGAGCTCTTGTTTTGAATATAAAGTTCTTTTCAAGTTGTATAAGGTGCAATAGTAACTCCATAGGCCAAAATAATCAAAAATAGGGTTCAACAAATAATGTTAGAGAAAATAACAACTCTTAATCCCAACATCCTCACAATTGAAAACCATATTTCCCCATTCTCATTTATAATTCATATTAAAATAATTAATTTTATTAAATAATAATAATAACAATAATGTCTAAATATATAGTATTGACACCTTGTGTCACCATAACAAAACACAATAATAATTACATATAGCTGGAACTTAAAACATTGAGATATTACAACCTTCTTTGTTAAATAATAATAAAAATAGATAAGACATTTTGGTAGACCGCACTAAATGACAACTACGTGCTTACATCCGAAGGACTTATAAATGTTTTAAC